>JAPPVO010000036.1:105108810-105598810 GCA_030407325.1 Camellia japonica
GGTGGTGTGCTAGCATATGCTTGTGCTTGCTTATTGGTGCCAACATAGTTGGGATTGTCTTGTGTAGCTATGATGCTTTTTGCACTCACCTCTCCTTATCTTTTTTGATGTATTCCCTCCTTGCTTGTTAGTTTATATCAATAGAGATTTTCTTTTTTTGCTGATAAAAAAAAAAAAAAAGGTAAAAATTATTTATAAGTCCTATTTAGAAGACTTATTTAATGTGAAATTCTATGAATATTCTTTTATAGTTTGAAGTCCCATTTAAATAGGAATAAGTTCCATAAGGTCCTATGAGTTGTAAATGAATAATATTATTATACCCCTAATTTGTTTCCATATTGTACCTTATCTTCTCATTCATCATATCACGTTTGAGAAAGTTTTTAGAAAAGACAAGTCTATAGGCAACAACCGTACAAGTTAATTTTGCCTTGATTGCGGGATTCCAGTGTATTTTCAAAATGCTGCTTAAATGGATGCGGATATGGTCGATGATATAATGAAGTTTGAGGGTTGTGTGTTGATTCCTTTGATAGATTTCGACTCCAATTAGTTGAGGGGAAGAGGTATGTTTTTTTTTTTTTTTTTTTTGTTGAAGTGTGTTACTATTTGTTGAAGTGTGGATTGTTCATCTTTAATAGGGCATTGACAATATATTACATTCATTGATAGGCACATTTTGGTCAATGTTCTGATTGAATGTATGTAGTTGACATTGTGATGGTTGATGTGTTTTGGTATCTTCGATGTGTGGAGTAGTGTGTATGGGTTCAAGGGTTGGGTTTGGGGTATTTCGATTTGGTTGTTAATTGGATGACAAATGTGAACCACAAATTGGTTTATGGATTCTGTTGCTATAAGGAAAGAAGTATTAGAATTGTGATACACGGCCAAGGAAAGGAGCTGAGCCAAAGTCAAGAAACGAGCCCAGTCATTTCAACAAAATTAGTTAGGCAGTTATAACTATAGTTAGATTGGTTTGGTTAGTTGTAATTATAGTTAACTAGTAGGCATCCTTTTATATAAATAAAGTACAAACTCTGTAATTGTGATTGATTGAATAATATCTTCTATAGATCTGGTTTTCCTTTATGGTATCAGAGCTTAGAAAGCTCTTATGAGCACAAGTCTCAAAGGTTCATCAATGGCATCATAGCTTTATCCTCCTCTACTACTACCTCACCTACTACACCTTCTATACCTCCAAATCTTGCTCTTCTTATCTTGAATTTGAATTCTTTGGTGAATGTCAAACTTGATTCAACTAATTACATTATCTAGAAAAATCAAGTTCAGAATATTCTCAGAGCAACATAGCTTCTTTGTTTTGTTGATGGCACCAAGGTATGTCCATCATCTACCATCACTAATGTGCATAACAATGAAATCTTGAATCCATATTACACTCAATGGATGATTATCGATTCTCATCTACTCAGTTGTTTAACTGCTACTCTGTCTCCATCTATATTCACCTCTGTATTTCATTGTTCTACTAGTCATGAGGTGTGGAGTGTTCTTGCCAAACGCTTCACATCTTTGTCAAGATTACATATAGATCAACTGAAGAACAAGGTTAATTACATTGTTCAGAAAGGAAATACAATGGAGGATTACTTGACGCATATCAAATTGCTTGTTGATTAATTAGCTTTAGCTGTATCACCTATTGATGATGAGGATCTAGTCTTATTAATTCTAAATGGTTTGCCTGATGAGTATAATGCCTTTAAAACCTCCATCATAACTCGATCTGGCTCTATTTCAATTGAGGAATTATATTCTTTGTTGAACTCTGAGTCTATTCATGTTTAACCATCCACTAAACAGTCTTCTGTTTCATAAATTCCCTTTGCTTATCATGTTTTCCATTTGCTTATCATGTTTCAAGAACTTCTACTCGAGGAGGCTATAGAGGTAGTTCTCATAGAGGTCGATGATGAGATGGAGGTAGATATTTTAGAGGAGGTTCTGGTAATTGTAATAGAGGAGGTCGATTGTATCACAATTCTAATACTCAACGTCCTTATCAAGGTAATCCAAGCAATCAACAAGGCAATCAAGGCTATTATCAAGGAAATTCTACTACTTCAGCAATCAATTCATCTTTTCAACTTGTTTGCCATATCTGTGGTAAAACAAATAATTCAGCCTTAGATTGTTGGTATAAGATAGACATTTCCTTCCAATCTACAAGGTCTCCAATCAATAAAGCTTATGTTGCTTCCACATTATCTTCGTCATCTCAGTCTCGTGGTGACCTATCTGGTTCTAGTTCTCACACAAATTGGTTTCCGGATTCTGCTGCTACAAGTCATATCACAAATGTCTTGAACAATCTATCTTATTATCAACCATATCATGGCTCAGATCAGGTTAATATTGGTGATGGTAATACTTTTCCTATTCACCACACTAGTAAATGACTCTTTCCTACTCCCTTTTTTCTTTTCATCTCTCCAAAGTTCTTCGTGTACCTTCTATTTCTTCTAACTTGATTTTTTTTCCAACAGTTAATTTCTGATAATCATTGTACTATTACTTTTGATAAAGATGTGTTTGTTATATAGGACAAGAGCACCTAGAAGGTCCTATATAGAGGCTATCACTCCCGTGGTCTATATAGGACAAGAGCACCTAGAAGGTCCTATATAGAGGCTATCACTCCCGTGGTCTTTATCATCTTCCTAGCTACATCTTTTTCACCTGTGCCAACGTTGTTGTGTTTCTAAAAATCACAAACTACCATTTAGCTTGTCAAATTCCACTATTAATAAACCATTGGCCCTTATTCACACTGATGTTTGAGATCCATTTACTTCACCGGTTTCATCTTACAAATATTATGTTTTGTTCATAGATGATTTTAGCAAATTTACATGTTGTTTCTTCTTCATTACAAAAGTGAAGTTTTTACTAAGTTTTTGGATTCAAAGCCTTTGTTAAGAATCAATTTTCTACACAATTACAAATTTTAAGAAGTGATAATAGAGGTGAATATCTTAGCACTAAGTTTCAAGAATTTCTAAAGAGTTAAGGGATTGAATATCAGTTGAGTTGTCCTTATACACTTGCTCAAAATGGTGTGGCTAAGAGGAAGCATAGGCATCTCATAGAAATTACTATTGCTCTCATGCATCACTCATCTGTGCCTCTTGCTTACTGGTTTGATGCTCTTGCTACATCTGTTCTTCTCATTAATCGACTTCCTACTTCAAAACTTGGTTTTCTTACTCCTTTTGAAGCTTTATATCATAATCCTTCTAATTATACATTTCTTAGAACTTTTGGTTATAATTGTTATCCTTGGCTTAGACCTTATTCCACTTATAAGCTTCAACCTAGATCTATACCTTGTGTTTTTCTTAGATATATTCCATCCACTAAAGGCTATAGGTGTCTTGATCCTTCTACTGGCAGGGTTTATGTCTCTCAACATGTGGTCTTTAATGAACATATGTTTTCCTTTGCTTTGTTAGATTCTTCTTTTTCAACTACATTGACTCAACCAAACACTTTTTTTTCTGGTCTTTTTAGTCTTCTCCTTGACCTTCTCATACATCTGTCTCATCTATCCCATCTGTAGCCCAGCCATCTCCAGCTGCATCTTTCATTCCAGCTCAGCCTATTTCTAAGCATGCTACCCCATTTGCAACATCTGTTTTGCCTGAAGCTCAGCCTACTACTCACCATCCAACTCAACCTACTTCTCAGCATGTTACTTCATCTGCAGTACAGTCTCCTCTTCAGATTCCTACTTCATCTACAACACAACCTCCTCCATCTTAGCCTGCTCATCAGTCTACAGCTTTGACTGTTGCTCTGTCTCTAGTTCACTCTGCTTCATACACAACAGCTTTACCAGTTTCTGCTATCCCTTCTTCTCCTTATATTTCTTCTTCTCCATTTTCTCAGATCCCAATTTCTTTTATTTCTATTCATTTTCCTACTCTCCCATCTGCCTCTCACTCTATTCCTTCTACTAATACTCACCTCATGGTCACTCAATTTAAATCTCATCCTCCTATTTGTTTCCTTACTTCTATTGATCTCACTTCTACTAATCTGGTTGAGCCACAATCTTATCAAGAAACTGCTTAATTAGCCGTCTAGGCTGCTGCCATGGTTGAATACATAGCTTTAATAAGACAAGGAACTTGGTCTTTGGTCCCTCTTCCTTCTACCAAAAGGTTATTGGTTGCAAATGGGTTTTTCGTCTCAAGAAAAATTCAGATGGTATAATTGCTGGCATAAAGCCAGATTGGTTGCCAAAGGATTTCTCCAAACCTAAGGTATTTATTATTTTGAGACCTTTAATCCAGTGGCAAAGCAACCTACTATCAAACTTCTCTTATGTTTGGCTCTTCACTTCAACTGGTCCATCAAACAACTTGATATCTCCAATGCTTTTCTTCATGGTGTCTTAGATGAAGAGGTTTATATGCATCAACCTCTTGGTTTTGTTGATAAAGGACATCCATCCATGGTCTGCAAATTGCATAAGGCTCTTTATAGGCTCAAGCAAGCTCCTAGAGCTTGGTTATCTACATTTTCTATATTTCTTCTCAAATAGGGCTTCCAGGCTAGTCATTGTGATTCATCCTTATTTGTTAAGAAGACTTCTACCTCCATCACTATTCTCTTAATATATATTAATGATATTCTTCTCATAGGTAGTGGTCATTCTTATATTTCCACCCTAATCGCTAAGATGCACTCTATTTTTTTCATGAAGGAATTGGGTCTTCTTAACTATTTTTTGGGTATATCTGTTACATTATTTGCCTCAGGCTATTTCTTGTCTCAGAAGAAGTATGCTACTGAGATTTTTGCCAAAGCTAGTATAACCAATTATAAATCTACCCCATCTCCTATGACTCTCAAGTCTACTGCTTCTACTCAGGATTTACCTTTTTCTCAGCCTTTTCTTTATCGAAGTCTTGTTGGTGCCCTACAGTAGCTTACTATTACACAACTTGATTTGGATTTTGCTGTCAATCATGCCTGTCAGTTCCTTCAAACTCCTCTTACCAGCCATTTTGCTTTGGTCAAAAGATTACTTAGATATCTCAAAGGCACTCTTCATCATGGTCTACATTTTACACCAGGACCTCTCACTTTAAATGCTTTCTCTGATTTTGATTGGGCAACCAACTCTATTGATTGAAGATCTACAACTGGTTATTGTGTCTTCTTAGGTCCCAACTTGATTTCATGGTCTACTAAGAAGCAATCTACAATATCCAGGTCTTCCACTAAGGCTGAATATCGGGCTCTTGCTCACATCGCTGCTAAACTTAGCTGGCTTGGTATTCTTTTATCCGATCTTCATATCTCAGTTCTAGTCCCCACTCTTTGGGGTGATAATATGTCTGCCATCTCTTTGTCCAATAATCTTGTTTTTCATGCATGGTCCAAACATATTGAGGTGGACTACCATTATGCTAAAGAAATAGTTGCAGCAGAGAAGCTTCATATTTGTCACATCTCTTCTATAGATCAGCTTGCTGATATATTCACCAAACCACTTTATTCTTCTCGATTTTAGTATTTGCAGCACAAGCTTATGGTCTCTCAAACTCCCCTAAGCTTGAGGGGGCATGATAAGGAGCTGAGCCAAAGCCAAGGAAAGGAGTTGTGCCAAAGTCAAGAAGAGATCCCATTCATCTCAACAGAATTAGTTAGGCAGCTATAACTAGAGTTAGATTGGTTTGGTTAGTTATAATCATAGTTAACTAATTGGCATCCTTTTATATGAATAAATTACAAACTCGGTAATTGTGATTGATTGAAAAATATCTTCTATAAATCTGGTTTTCCTTTAGCTATGTACGTGAGTCTTTTTGGAGAGAGAAAGTGCCAGCTCATTTGGTCTATTCGGGAGAGAGGGAGATTATGAGGCTCTTTCTTGTAATGACCGTTAGTGTTAGGCTTGTAGCTATGTGTTGTTTGAATTGCTTATATAGTTGATTGTCTAGTTTAATGTAATTCTCTAAATATTTATAAATAATCTCCTACCGATTGAAGAAAAAAAAAAAAAAAAAAAAAAAAAAAAAAAACCTCTAAACACAATCATGTTTGCCTCCATCTTTTTCGTGATACATGATTGTATGATTAAAATTATACCACGACAAAAATATTTGAAGATAAAACAGTTTGAGAATTGATAATCCCATATTGTTTGTCTTATATGATCTTGATGAGTTGAATAGTGGCATATAGCATTTTATTTTTTATCTTTAAATTCAATGCCAATAACAAACAATAAGTCTTAAACAACCCATCTCAAAACAATACAATATATGGAAATGGAATAGACAAAACATTGTTGTAAACTATGTTCATTCCAATTACTCTATTGTCTTGGAGGGAGAAGCACTTGCTTAATCATTTTATCCAGGTTCAAAAAAGATCAAGCAGATGAACTTGCAATGGCCTCTTCGACCATTTTCCTCCATTCCATGGCCCTTTTCTTCATCTCATTACCCTTGTTTCCAACCACCAACTCTCTGACAAGCTTCTCAACTTCATCTCTTTTAACATCATTGTCTATCTCTATCCCAATTTCCCACTTAGTGCAGCAGGACCAACAGTTGGTTTGTTGATCTGCAAAAAATGGCCAACAGATCATTGGCACTCCATCGGAAATGCTTTCAATAGTGGAGTTCTACCCACAGTGAGTTAAAAACCCTCCGATAGATGGGTGGGTGATAACTTGCTCTTGTGGGCACCAACTTGCGAGTAGGCCTCTTTCTTTGGTCTTTGTCACAAACTCCGGTAGAAGAACTACTGAGTCACCAGTAACAAGATCAGACCTTATTATCCACAGAAAGGTGTGATTGCTATTAGCAAGTCCCCAAGCAAATTCAACCAGTTGATTTGGTATCATTATAGTTATGCTTCCATAGTTCACATAAACAACAGAGTTAGGCTCTTTAGAGTTGAGCCATTCTAAGCACTCAGGTGCTTCTTTCCACAGATTTGATCCCATGGACTTCAAACTGTCATCATTGATCTGATTTGCAAGTAAGTGTAAAGGTCCAATGGTGTAAATTGGAATAGATACGGATGAAAGTGCGTCCAAAACTTCATGCTCCAATTTCTCAAATGTATTATAAATAATTGCAGAATTTTTGTGAGAGACCCTGCTTCCGTCCAACACAAATTTAATCATAATATCATCAGGGTCAATGGATCGAATAAAGGTTGGGAAATCCTTCAGACGTATACCTTGCATACCGGGTATCCAATCTATAACTGAGAAATCTAGAAATTCCCTAAATGTTGATTTGTGATTATGTATCAATTTTAAGCAGTAAACAACAATCCCAATCAAACAATCAAGACAAATCGACACAACGATTTTACGTGGAAAAACCACAATTGGACACCTCCAATTGTGATAAAAAAAAAACCACGGGAAATAGCCATAAAACATCCACTAAGAAGATATAAAGGAATTACACAGGTATACTCTCAATTACCTAGCGAATCCACGCCCGAATTGAACCAACCCCTATGTGCCTCTTCCAACCCCGTCTTCACCTCGGAATTGTCTTGATGATGAACCACTCTAGAATCCACCAAAGCTTCAGGCTCAAATTCTTCAGAATCCACCAAAGAACAACTCTCTCTTTTGTATAGAATGAACAAACGAACTTTTGATGTGTTCTTCTTAACTTATGAGTTGAACACTCAATTAAACATCAAAGAAAACTAGCAAAATATTCCCAGATATAAATCTTAATATCCAAGAAGAAGATCTGGAGGAGTAATCCTAAAATCTGACAGAAACACGTATTTATAGAAATCTGGGACTGCGAAGCTCGCTCGAGCGAGGAACCAAAAACGTGTGCTTTCCATAAGTGGCTTCGCTCGAGCCACGCACCCTTCGCTCGAGCGTACATTCATCTCTTTCAGGTTTTTACACAGACGCAGTCTTCGCTCGAGCGAGAACTCCGTCGCTCGAGCGAGCAAGGGCGAACAGGCAACTTTGAATGCAATTTTGCATTTTGCTTCAGGGACGCTGCCCCTCGACCCCGCTGTGGCCCTGCCCCGGACTCGCCAAGAGGCGCTGCCCCCTAGACCCCCGCGAGCTGACCGGGCAGCTCGATCCCCGTCATAATCAGCGAAGTGGCAATCTTGAAAGTATTAACATCACAAACTTCTCTGCAAGGCACAATTCGGGTTGGATTCGCATCTAAACACTCATAGCCTCACTGAAATAAAAAGTACAACTGAAAGGAGTTTTGTCAAACTGGATTGCCAAGAATAAAAACCTAACAATAACGATATCCAAATACCCATTTGTGAGATAACTCTGGTCTACACATCACAAAAATGGTAATTTCAACAGTTGAACAACCATGTCTTAAAAAAAAATGCAACACCATACTGAATTTATATGTTGACATATAGATAATATCTTGGTATAAATATATGCTTATCATACTAGCTTATGTAGGGATGTACCTAATGGGTGAGTATGAGTATTGTTGGTATGACTTATAGCCAAACCTAGAAACGAATCGACCTTGATCCATTCCAAATTTTTGGCCCTAGAACTGAATCAATTATCTCTTAATACTGAGAAAATCTAATCCAAATGAATTCAGGATTGTTCATATTGTAGAAAATAGTTTGTAGAAAAATTTAATATTAGATGATTGAATCTAACAATGTTTATGGTAATAAATTATCAAAACCAATTATACAAATATGTGTATACTATTTACAAAAAATGTATAAAATTTCTGACAATTTTTATGTGTGCAAGTGCATATCATATACATTTGTGTAAGTTCTTACAAATATATATAAGTTACCTTACAAAATTACATAAATTTTTACAAAGATATGTAAATTAACCCATAAAAATTTGAGAAATTATAACTTAAGTATATTTGTGAGATTTTGTGAGATAACTTATGTATATTTATGAAAATTTACGTAAGTGCATATAGTATACACTTTACACACCCAAACACTTTCCAAAATTTATTTATATGGTTGGTTTTCGAGTCCATTCAAGTTAGCCTGAGGCCAACCAGTGAAGCAAATCGATTTGGTCATATTGGTCACTTTAAGATCCAGAATGGTGCAATGCCTTTCATGAACCAAACCAACCCATCCTATGAAAGCCAAATTGGTTTGATTCACTGGTTTTTCACATCATTTGCTCATCCCTATTGTTGCAGGGGCAACACCACAAGTTTCAAAACCTCTCCTATTGTATTAGTATTAGTTTAGAATATTTTCTAATTGGCAAAATAATGTTAATAATATTGTAGAACTTAGTTTATAAACTATTTTAATTGCATATACATTTGTATATATATATATATATTTAAATTACTTATACACTCATCCATGAAGTTACAAATTTCACTTTGCCCCCATGGTTGAGTCCTTGTGCGGATGACCCCGTATTTATTTGGAAATAAACATACAAGCTTATGTGGTTTGTAGGATAAAGAGTACTGTTAATTTTTAAGACATATCTTTTATAAACCTTCAAATTTATAGGGGAAAAAAAAATATTATTTCATCTTCCTCGGTCACTACTGTTCTGTTTCTTCAAATTTATAGGAAAAAATATATATTATTTCTTCTTCCCCGGTCTCTACTGTTCTGTTTCTCCTACTCCCTCTCTCTGTCTCTCGCCCATATCCTCTCCCATCCCTCCCTCATCCCACACCATCATTTACACTCCCTCCTGCCTCTCGCGACAGCCCAACCTCTCTTTCCCACCACTGCGGCCCTACAAAATCAACTCAAGCTTCATGAACTTTAATGGCCAACAATAAAACTAACACAGAGTGCTACACTAGCATATGCATAGCTCATAGATTGATTGTCCAAATCTAGAACTTCTTTGATGCCACATATATATAAATATGTCTTTTCTCAATTATTTTGCTGGATTTTTGATCGATTGAGTCGTTGGGTCAGTGGGATATTGGTTAAAGTTTGAATTAGTGACAAATTTTTGGTCTGCTATATATGGTGTCTACATTTATAATATAATAGACAAAGAATAATTCTTTAGGTTGCGTGCTTCACATTTGGCCAAAGAAACATAACTGTGTAGTGCCCACCCATCAATGTCCAACCAACTGTAGTTGGGGTTCCTTGTGATCAGCTTTGTGGTGATGGGTTCGTTGTTCTGATCTTCATCCTCCCAGCCCCAATGTTCCTATCATGTTTGTATGTTAGGAAAAAAAAAAAAAAAATTTCCCTTGGTGAAAGCTTGGCTGGGTGGTGTTAATTGAAGTTGTGTATGTGTTTTGGTGAGCGGGATGGTGCTTTTTGTGTGAATGTATTTACAGGTGCTGCTAGCAGAAGCTAATGGTGCACTTTGGTTTTCTTATTTCTAAAATGACGGGGGGTCATTCACAATGGGATAAAGTGAGATTTGCCCGTGTTAAAATTCTCTATTTGTCACTGCTTGCATATATACATGTACTCGTATAAACATGAAAATATACATGTGTGTGCACTTGTTTATGTATGTAAGTATGCTTATAATTACTACCTTTGAGTGGTATGATACCCATTTCGATAAGAAAGTGGTACTGAATGTAAGCCATGAAACTACAAGCACTGGCTGTCCACAAAGAAACATGGGGGATGCCTAGTTCTTCAGCAGCGGTGATTGTGAAGAACATGGTGGAGTCAGAGACTATGCAAGTGACCGGTGGGACGTTCGATGCAACATTGTCATTGAGTTTGGAGATGAGGTCTTTAAAGGGAGCTAAGCAGTGTTTGGAGGTGGACTCACAGATGGAGGGGATGTCTTGGGTGGCTTCGGAATCGGATTCCGGGAGGCCATCGGGTATGGTCTCAAAGCGGAAGGAGGGGAGGCCGTCGAGTTAGTCAGGGCCTCGGGCTTTGAGGAGACGTTTGTGGTTGAACTCTGTGTTCACAAAGGTTATATGGAAGCCTTTGTAATGGAGGAGTTTGGCTAGTTTTAGCATGGGGTTGATGTGGCCTTGAGCTGGGAATGGTACACAAACTGCATGGGGCTTCTCTAACATGGATCTGAAAGCCATTCTCTCTCTCTCTCTCTGGTGGGATTAATGCTTATGGCAAAGAGAATATGGAAATAGTTTTATAGGCCAGCAAAGAGGTTCAAGTCTCTGTCAAGCTAGTCTTCTTAGCCTTCCATAGAAAGTCTTTGGATTTGTATTCTCTATCCCTTTCTTTACCATCTTATCACGACTAATTAAGTGTGATATTTTTATGTAGTGTTTCAAATTAGTGAAGTAGTGAATTTTTTTATGACTGACATATGTTGATTCATCTTTTTTTAGATAGTTAAGAGACAAAATCTAATTTATTTAGTGTGTATTGTAATTTAGGACGAAGTAAGGAAATCAAAAAATTCACAAATGAAATCGATCCAGACCAATCTGGTAGATAACTTAAACTATATATGTTTATTGGTTAGATATTACCTTTGTTTAAGTTAACGGTAGAACGATGTGTACATTTATGTTTTAAAAGTTTATGTTTCGAAAAATTATGGCCGATTAATGTTGAACAATGTTTGCTTAATGTTATATATTTTTGCTTAACATATGAATATTATGAAAGTAGTTTGTTTGATAGGTGTTATTATTTATAAAATTTATGATATGTTGAATTTTTTTAAAAATATTATATATATATATATTTGTAAACAAATTATGTGAAATCGTGATTTCAAATCGAACCAAACTATATTTAAATGATTTAGTTCAAAATGACTACATAATTTTAGTGGTTAGATTTATTAGTTTTAATTTTTATAAAACTGTAATGGATTGATCCTGATTTTTGTAAACCGGACCATGAATTGACTTGATATGTGATAAGAGAAAAGTTAGGGATCATGAAAAAAAATTCATGAAAATGATCATGAAAGATTTATGACTCTTGAATTATCTTGATTAGTGTGTGATGCTTTATTTTAAGTGTAATTCAAGGATCATAAATCTCTCATGATCATTTTTATGAAAAATTTTTTATGATACCTAGCATTGCTCATGTGGTAATAAAACGTTGAGTCTAATGGTAGGGAATAAGATTAAGGAGCTGACATATGCATTAATGCAATCCATTTTTAGGATGGGACGAGTCTATTACTATAAAAATTAAATATAGCGTTGAGCACAAAAATATATTAATGAATTAAATTTTTTAAGATTGGATTTCACAATAAATTTTGTAAATTTTATTTATTTATATGTATTTTGTATTTAATTCTTAAAGAATATTTTGAATCTAATCAACTTGTTTATTCATTACTCAACTACTACACTTTATACAGAAGTTTGTTACTGAAAAATCTAGAAATACCCTAGATGTTGATTTGTGATTATGTATCAATTTTAAGTAGTAAACAACAATTCCAATCAAACAATCAAGACAAATCGACATAACGATTTTACGTGAAAAAACCACAATTGGACACCTCCAATTGTGATAAAAAACCACGGGCAACAGTCACAAAATAATCCACTAAGAAGATATAAAGGAATTACATAGGTATACTCTCAATTACCTAGCGAATCCATGCCCGAATTGAACCAACCTATGTGCCTCTTCCAACCCCGTCTTCACCTTGGAATTGTCTTGACGATGAGCCACTCCAGAATCCACCAAAGTTTCAGACTCGAATTCTTCGGAATCCGCCGAAGAACAACTCTCTCTTTTGTGTAGAACAAACAAATAATCCTTTGATGTATACTCTTTAAATCATGAGTTGAATACTCAATCAAAACATCAAAGAAAATTGGCAAAATATCCCTAGATATAAACCTTAATATCCAAAAAGTAGATCTAGAGCAGTAATCCTAGTTTTGGAGTAAAACAACTACTTATAGAAATCCTGGATTTTGAAGCTCGCTCGAGCGAGGAACATATCACGCGTGATTTCCATAAGTGGCTTCGCTCGAGCCACGCATCCTTCGTTCGAGCGAACAAACACCTCTTTTAGGTCTTTATGCAGACGCAGTCCTTCGCTCGAGCGAGCAAGAGCAGACATGCAATTTCGAATGCAATTTTGCATTTTACTTCGGGGGCGCTGCCCCTTGACCCTGCCGTGGCATTGCCCCGGACCCGCCAAGAGGCGCTGCCCCCTGGACCCCTGCGAGCTGACCGGGCAGCTCGATCCCCGTCATAATCAGCAAAGTGGCAATCTTGAAAGCATTAACATCACAAACTTCTCTGCAAGACACAATTCGGGTTGGATTCGCATCTAAACACTCATAGCCTCACTGAAATAAAAAGTGCGAAAATAAGTACAACTGAAAGGAGTTTTGTCAAACGGGATTGCCAAGAATAACAACCTAACAGTTACAACTGTTAACTGAACCTCAGTTAGACTAACTAAAAGAGATTACATTACTAACTTCTTTAACAGTAAACAGTTAGAAGTTAGTTATGATTGCTGAGGCTTGATCTTGTGCTGAACAGCTGCTTCGTCTTCTTCTTGCACTAGCTGAGCTGTATTTTCATCATGCCCCCGCAAGCACAGAGGAGAGGACGACGGCAGGAGCTTGGAAAGAAGAAATTGAAAACGAGACACAGGTAAAGGCTTAGTAAAGAGATCAGCCAACTGATCAGAAAAAGAAATATGCCGGACAACAACCTGTTTAGTAGCTACTCGTTCACGAATATAATGATAGTCCACAGCAATATGCTTAGATCGAGCATGAAACACGAGGTTGGAACTGAGGGAAATAACATAAAGATTGTCACACCATAAAATGGGACAGCGAGGAGGAACCTTGAGATCAGATAAAAGCATTTGAAGCCAACTAAGCTCAGCAGTAGCCTGGTCTAAGGCACGATACTCAGCTTCAGTGGATGAATGAGAGACGGTGGGTTGCTTTTTAGCAGACCAAGAGATACAATTGGGACCCAAAAACACACAATAACCCGTATTAGACCTACGATCAATTATGCTATTAGCCCAATCCGAATCAGAAAAGGCAAAAAGATCAAGAGGACCAGAAGTAAATTGCAATTCTTGAGAGGGAGACCTCTTCAAATACCGAAGGAGACTTCGGATGAATTATGAAAAGGCTTCAATGAAGAAGATGGTTGAAAAGAAGAATCCATACGGTACCAACAATTGAGAGCAATATGATTATTCTTGCCACAAATTTGACATATAACAGAAGTAGAATTGATCGTCCACCTCTGCGGCCCCAAGAAAAAAATCTGCCATCTCATGAATCAGTGTGATCTCCTCTATGAAAATTGCTTCGATAAGTATTTCGAGAACCAGAATTCTGAGACTGAGATGAAGCAGTATTGGAAGCAGAGTAGGCCATGAGTGAATCAAAAGAAACTTTAGAAGCACTTTCAATATGAATAGCCTTAGAACAGAGAAGTGAAGACAGAACATCCATTGAAATTGGATCTGTTTTAGCTCTAATTGTAGTGTTGTGTTAGAAATTGGGCACCCATGTGGCATGACCCTTTGAACCTTTTGAACCTTATCAATGTAAGTTTGAATTTGAATTCAAAACTTATTTGGATAACCACTCATGATATCTATATCTATCATATCAACTGATATGGATAGATTGATATATATGGTTATATATCTGATTATATATTTATATAATATATTGATATCAGATATACGTTATGTGGTTTTTACCCATAACATTTTCCCAGACTCTCTCTCTAACTCTCTCCATGAAGAGAACGATCCAGTCTTTGCACTATGACTTATGTGGGTGATACTCATATTGTGGTATCACTTCACTGCTGGGTGTTCACTGTTCGCATTTTAGAAGCACGTGATTTACCCACGAGATTCTTCGCTTTAGATTCTATCACCTAAAGGTATGATCTAAATGTTTTTCCCACTACGTTATAATACTTTGATTTACATTGGTATCAGAGCTTATATGGGTATTTTCGTGTTTTCTTTAATCATGTGTATAATTTTATATAAATATATACACATTATATGCATGAAAATTAATGAAGGAGGAAGATGAAGTGCAGGGTTTCTGCACTTCCACTCTCATTAGATTGAGAGTGTTATACACCTCAATTTTTATGTTCATTAAATGTCATTTTTGAGACCATAAATGTTTTTGCTGTGAAAAATGGAGTCTGGCAGTACCAAAATTAGACCAGAAAATACTCCGGAAGGCGGTGCGTGTGCCGCACGCGCTATATGACGCCGCCCAACGGCTTCCACGCACATCCACGAGCTGCCATGCGCCCCCACGCGTTGCCACGCGCCTACACGCGCCATCACGTGCGCGTCAGCCGTGCTGTCCATGCTCGCCCGTCCGCGCTGCGCACGCGCGCACCGTGCGCTGAGTCGCGTACTGCACCGTTCACTGAGCCGCTCGCTGAGCCGCGCCGTTTTTTTCTCCGCCGGCTTGGCTACTGATGTTAAGGGTCTGTTTGTTTTTTTTTTAAATCCAAAATTGCGTTAAATGGTCATAAGTAATTCGTTATAGTTTTGTTTTAAGCGTGATTGGTACTGTTAGACTCATAATTATATTTTCTATCTTTTGGAAAATTTTCAAAATTTTATGAAAATAAAAAATATTTTTCCTGAAATAATAATTCATTATTTCTGCTTTAAAATGCATCTGGTGTTGCATGATTAAGTTTTTTGGGCTGAATTTTTTATTGTAGACTACTGTTATGGTTTACTATTTACTGGTATGTTAGGGGTGAGCATGGTCCGGATTGAACCGGATTGGGATAAAACCAGGACCAATCTATTATCTACGGTTTTTGAAAAATTGGAACCAATCCAATCCGTTTAAATCATGGAACCAATCCGAACCAATCCATTTAAACACGGATTGGATCGGTTTAGGACCACGGATTCACATAATTAAATAACAAAAAAAATATATATAACATTTTAATTTCATAAAAACATAAACATAGCGCTATATTTGTTCCACAATAGTAACATGTCTTTCTATAATAGCGACATACTGTTCTAGAATTTAAACAACTATAAGAAAACTGGTTTCACCATAAGTATTTAGACCATTACAAATTAAAACTAAAAACTAACAAACAAAAGTAATAAAAGAAGATATTATGCAGGTTTAGGTTTGAGTTTATGTTTTATATGGAATAAGAGAAGATACTATGGAGGATGATGTATAATAAAAATATAGACTATTTGTATACGGTCCGGATCGGTTCCAATTCGGAACCGTGGAGTTCAATCCAGAACCAATCCGTGAACTACGGATTTTTAATTCTTCAATCCGGAACCGAACCACGGATTCAAAAAACCAATCCAAACCTACCGGATTGGACTGGACTGGATCGGATTACGGATTTCACGAATTCCTTGCTCAGTCCTATGGTATGTTTGTTGCATTTTTCTAGATTCTGGAATATTTATTTATGATTTCATGTGTGTTTATTAATTATTTAAAATACCCGAAAATTTCAGAAGTGATATACTTTCTGTTATGGCATAATCTGAATATTAAATACAACATATGGTTGTTTTTTTGCCTAAAATTTCTAATATGTTGTGATTCGAATAGCATGATTATTTTTGTTATTTGTTTAAATTCCATTATTAATTGTAACATAGCATGAGTTGATTGTGAATCTACATTATGATGCTATTGTATGGAATTAGAATATTTTATCATGCTTTTAGACATGCCATAATCAGTGGGAGGTTGTTCGGTTGAGAGAAATCTTTGTAGATTTACTCTCGAAAACTAATATTTTGCGCATGAATTAAATTAAATTTTGGATAATTGTCACCTGTGGCACAAGAGATGATTACGAGCATAGCGGATTTTCGATCTTGTGACTTGTGTAATATTGTCACTATTTAATTTAGATTTTTGTGGCAAAATTATATTATGCTAATCAAATTAATCCCAATGCGAATTTCTCCCTAGCTTATGGAAGTTAATTTGGTTGATCTAGACTTAGTAGAGATGTTCAAATGTGAACAATGTAATCCTATTCTTTAGATGAGCAAAAGTCTTAGAGACTTTAGGTCAGACCTTAATTGAGCTAAAGTAAGGAAATATGACTTAAAGTCGCCGTGGTTTTGTTGCCTTGTTTGGCACAATAAAAACTAATGTGTGCTCTATGGTTAGCGGCACGCTACGTAGTTTTGGTTGGCGAGTTTTGGAGTTGTGAAATTAGTAAGCCCTCAATAGATCTGTATACGATCTTGACTATTGAGCTGCGCGGATTGACTTTGTAATTTGACTTGTAATGATGTTGCATCATTGGATGAAGTAACATTCAAGGGTCACGTCATCCAAGAAATACGAGCTTAAATGAATTAGTCATTAAGTGTAAGATGAGTAGCTAGTAAAGGCAGTGTTTTGCTCTCTATCCAACTATTGGGAGTGGATAGAGAAAAATTTCACGCACTATAATAGTTTGCATTAAAGTATCACTTGAAGTTAAAAGATTAGCGCTTAGTAACAAAAAAAATCTATTAACACTAAATGAAGAGATTAGCGCCAAGTGGCTGCAAAATCTATTAGCATTGCCAACTTGTCTGAGTTTGGACACTTGTTATTTCCACACTTGAGTGTGAGACATGAGGAGGTGGTTTTTTTTGTATGATTCCTTAGCTAGGCTAACATCTTTTGAATAACGTTTACCACTAAGCGCAAACGTTGCAGCATAGTAATGAAAAGGTCAAGGCCGACAAGGTTGTTATGACTCTAAGAATTTGACGCATGACTTGTGAGAGCATTGTGTTGAATTAGAATCTTTAGCCCAATTCGCGCTTAAATTACTTGTGGAAACTGTCATAGATTGATAGCTTATTCTCTCCTTCTTGTGGATAGTAGAATTAATTACAAGTAACTATGAAGCGAGAAACAGAGATGGCAAGAGGAGCATCGTCATCTTTCAACTAGATGCATTAAAGTGTATGGAGAATAAAATTGACTTGAAGGTGCAGGGGATTAGCACTTACTAGTTAAATTTGCGACTTAGGCGCACTTGATATCTCCATGATATCCTTTTATCATCTAGTGAATATGAATTAGTTGTGAGTTATTACCTAGTTGGGCCTAAACCTTTAAAACTTGTCTTCGAGAACTCACACATTAGGATGATTGGAATTAGTTTCTGACATAGGTCATGAACCGGTGGCTTATTATACTTAATCACATTAATGAGATGATGACAAAATAGTTTGAGTAGGCCTTCTCGGGCCCACTCGTTTGTGACATCCTGCTCTCATGTGAATGTGTAACTTTGTTCACAATGGTTGCGCACAAGTAAGTAGGTAAGCCGTAGAAGGGCATCTGTCTTGGCGCATTTAGTCTACTATGACATTTGTGACTAGATATGTGTAAGGGTATGATAGCTAAGCCTCAATCTCGACACATTTATAGATTACGATACGCATCGGAGTCAAGACTATTTGATCTCCCATAAGTCAAAAGTTTTGAGATGATTTTCGACATTGCACATATGAGGTCGAGATCAATTAGATAAGAGCTCTTGTACTTTTAGTTTTGACCAAGGTGGCGAGAATCTATTTGAGTTATTTTTTAGAAAGCTCTGCGAAGAGAAATGGATGCTTAGAAAATTGATTATTCCTAGTACTCAGTAACACAAAAGTGTAGTAGAGATATGGAATTAAGTATTGTTAATGTTAGGTGGATAATGGCGCAAAATGTTTCCCAATTGGGAATTGCACTAGTTTGTTGCCTATATCCCTAACTAAGTGCCCTCCATATCAGATTTTACACTCCATTTGAGTAATGGGTTAGCGGAGAGCCATTTATGGGCAATCTGTAATCGTTAAGCAGCTTATCTTTATTTTACTTCTCATAAGTTTGCGAAGTTAAGACCTAGGGTTCTATAGCGCATTATTGTATGTTGTCTTGTAAACACATAGGGTTATGTGGCGCATTATTGTATGTTGTCATGTAAACCCTCCGGGTCATGTGCATATAGGTAAGCAGCTTTGTGGTAGTGTAACTAAGTCACATAAAGTTTTCTTAGTAAAGGTGACGTGAATAGAGTTTTGGAACTCTATAAGATAGAGAATTCTAAGAATAGCGCTTTATGTAGCCTAGTTGAGAATGGAAAGAAATTTCCAATATCCTAGGGACAGTGGGAGCGATGTGCCTACTAATGGATTAATTCGTTAGAGAAGAATACTCTACATTCTTAGTTGCGTGGTAGTAATTGTGAAATTTTTTCACGTCATCACTGGGTAATTGAGAGGGAAACATTCATGATTGCTCTGCAAGATGATAAAGAGCCTAGGATAATGCCAAAGGCTCTAGTCCCCTGTTTTTAGAAAGTGGATTAATGTTGCACAGTTTAAAACAAAGTCTTTGAGGATTAACCATTTCTATAAATTGGTTGAGTTTCCATTATGACGCGAAACTGTTGTAAAGTTATGTGCATTTTGGATAGTCATTGTTGAGGCATAAGGCTCACTAGATACTGAAAAGTTGCACCATTGAGAAAAGTGTAGACCATGAGAAGACTTCCTCCTGGGGCATGAGGTTATTTCGACTTAGGCTATGATTGACATAAGTTCGGAACATTGATTTGTGGACATTGTGACCCAACTTCTCATTGGAGAATTAGATAAGTAAATTCGTAGGGATTTACCTTCTGCTTTTATGGTGAAAAGTTAGGAGCGCAAAAAGGTTGCTAGTTCCAATAAATCTTTTACAACCTAAAACAATTATCCAAATAGTGGTTCTTAGATTTTGTCGAGCCATGATAGGCCAACGATGATCAATGAAGACCACTGAGGCATGATCAATGGTTCAAAAGAAGTTTTTCCTTACTTAGTCATTATAAGCTAGGAATTTATAAGGTTGTCGCTACCTAGGGTGGGCAGTCCTCTATTTTAGATATGATGGACATGGGTGATGTAATTTATATGCTCGGATGTACGATCCTTAGGGATTGTTTTGGAGAATTCCCGATTTGTCTTTGATGACTTATATAAGGAATATCCTAGAACGATTCTAGATGCAAAATTACAAACCCATTGACTTACCTATCGGTAAAAGCTAGAGCCTTAGCTATTGAGTGAATCCTCAGATTGTCTTTGGGAGAAACAGATGAGCTATATTCCTTGATTTTTTTTTTTTGTTTTTGTTGTGGGAGCCTGAAGTACGCTATGTGGGCGTATTCGGCATGATAAGTGTTATCTTTGGTAAATGGTCAACTGAGTTGTTTAGACATTGACCTTGCTCATTAGACTGTGGATAGAATGCTTTACTAGTTGTATATTAATTTGCTCATTGTAAGATTCAATGCGCTAGTTGGGCGCATCTTGAATGAACACAGATTGGTCACCAAAATATCTTTAGAGAGGTTATCGCGCAAGAGGTAGTGATCTTGAATCACTTCATATGAGGCGTACATGGTGGATTCCGTTGTATATATTTATCGCAAGAGGTGCTGATAAGGCTTATGTTTGGAATCTAAAATTGCACAAGCTGTGGTCGTTTTTTTTTTTTTTAAATCGATCACTTATTTGTTGTGAGATGAAGGGATGTTGACACTATTATGCTTTGTGTCATAATGATTAGCAGATGATGATGTCAGCAGGCAAGATTGGCTCACTCACACGAGCAATCGCCCTTGAGCAATCGCCCTTGGCGCTTGGAAGCGAGCAAGGATGAGACTAGTGGTTTATTTTTATTTGGAGCCAAGAAAGGCTTAAATTATCCACTATGTATGTCGCCTTGGTTACAACCAAGATGAGGTCGTGATAAGGACCAAACATGGATGTTAATAATCGCTTTCTATGTTGTGCCTGTTATGATTAGCCAGATGCGAGATCTCATTTGGCGCTTGGTAGGCGAGCAAATAGAGAATTCGGGTTAGGCGCTAGAAAGCGACTAGACTAAGATCTGTACGGTGTATCGAGTATGACGTCACTCTTTTGGAAGAGTTACTCCACCGTAACATGTATTCATACTATATGTGCTTGGCGACCGAGTAATGAGGTGAGAGAATGGATCCCTGTTTCCTCACCGTGTGAGTCTTACGTGTCATTATTGATATGACTTTCATTTATGTACCCTTTTGTGACTTTTGACTATGTCATAAGGTAAGGGGTTGATGTTCTGCTACTTTGGTATATTGCCTGCGGTCATGTATGATTCGGTCTTAAGGGACATCACTGGGAAAGCGGTCAATCCTAAACTAAATGGCATGAGAGCAAAGGGAAGATCATCTAGTATTACACCACTGTTGTATATTCACTGCCGGCAACTCACATCGCTTTGTATGAGAGGCAGATTGAGTGTGAACATATTACAAGAATTGAGAGGGTCAAACATGCTCTTTTTTTTAAGGGATTAGAGATGTTTTTTTGGACCGGTGTAATTAGATGGGTCTAGGGTATATGAGACACTATTTCTGTTCTTTTTGGGTTGATGTCTCTATGCTGGCTCATATTGAGTTTTTAGTATAGAGTTCCCACATGCAGGTGTTCTCAGCAGTCGCACGGTGCATTGGCTAGTATGAGATTGTTCATTTTTAAGGAGATTGAGATAGAGATGTGGCAGTGTCATGCCAACTCATGTACGAGTGGGAGATGTTAGAAATTGGGCGCCCATGTGGCATGACCCTTTGAACCTTTTGAACCTTATCCATGTAAGTTTAAATTTGAATTCAAAACTTATTTGGATAACCATTCATAATATCTATATCTATCATATCAATTGATATCACTACAACAAAAAAGAGCTTTTACGGCGTGCAATGCACGTCGTAAAAGCCCTTCTACGACGTGCAAGCGCACGTCATATTATGACCAATTGTGAAAAGTCATTCACTTTCAACAACATGCTTCGTACACCGTTAAAAACTATTTAATGACAGATTTCGTGCGTCGTTGTTACTTTTTCTACGACATGTTATAGTACACCGTTAAAAACTATTTAATGGCAGATTTTGTGCATCGTCGTTACTTTTTCTACGACTACTTTTGCACGCCGTTAATTGGTGAGACAAACAACAACGCTGATTGTGTGCCGTAAAATATATTATACAACGACTTGCTCAGCCTGCCGTAGATAAGTAGAACATACCACGACGCACATAGAATGTCGTGGAATATTTCATATAATGACCTAATTTGCTTGCCGTAAAATGTGCATTATTTTTTTTTTTTTTTAATTCAGCAGGTTTTATTTTAACCTGTTTTGTATAATCTAACAAACATTACAAACAAGCTTCACGAAATATCAATCAACCATCAAAATATTGTTTCAAGCATAAAAAATAAACAACATCCATAAATTATGAACATTCAAAAATTGTCAATACATTCCAAACATCCAAAAATTAACCGTAAGTTCAAAACAACCCAAAAAGACTATCCTTAAGTTCTAAATTCAACAAAAAAGTTAAAAACCATCCAAAACTGTATCATATATAAGTTTGTAAACAAAATCCAAAACTATTCAAAGATCATAGAAATCTATTCATCAAAGTCCTCAAAAACTAGCCATCACTATCATCATCATCATTGTTACTATTAGGCTCATACTCATCATCTGAACCATCTGTTAGGCAAATGCACCTCACATGTTACAATTATGAGAAATTTAAGTTAACAATAGTCAAGATTTCTAGCCAAGAAGATAAACAATATGAGATGTAAATTGATAGAAAGCACTTACCCTGACTATGTGAACTCCTGCATAACAGAAGCAGTTTTCCTTACAAGTTGAGTGACAGGAATTGGTTCCTACACATTACCATCATCAGATCACATTGCAAGTTATAGTAGCTATAAAAGCTGTAATATTTTACAACAAAAAAATACATATAGCATAAACTTGTGATTTCCCAAATGAATTGGCAGGGGTACTTTATGTATCTAAGGTCACATTGAGCAACATCTAAATAACATGAACCATTACTAAAATATACTTGTCCATTTGAGAAACTACAAAAATGTGACCTTCAAGAAGAGCTACACACTAGTAAGAAGACGAAACTCACTGTACACGTGCACCACCTTCCTAGACCAACTTTTAACCAAACATTCTCATTCTTATCAAAAGTAATAAACAAAATCATGGAATGAGAAGTAGAAAAGGAAATTCCTTTTTGAGAAGCCAATAAATAATATTATAGAAGTTAATTTGGCCTCCATTAAACACTCAAATTTTGGTAGAAAAATTTAAAATGGAGGTTGAACCAAATATGTTGGTAATGGTCATTAAGAGCCTTTAATCCACCTAGAGAGACAAAGAAAGTTCCTAGATAGGGAAGAAAGAGGGTGAAAGATATTTCAAAATTCTGGAGATAAAATCATATTTTGATCAGTCATTTTGTCATTTTGATTTCACTTATCACCATATTGCAGTTCTCATGTCATACAGAGATTTCTGTGCAAACTTGACAAAAATTGAAGCATTAACGGGAAGTTTAAAGAGTCAACCTTCAATGTTCTCATGTAATTTCTTAGATCTCTCAAAAGGCCATCTTTCTGATCTCTTCTGAAATTTGGTTCAGAATAGATTGCATGGTCATAACTTAGAAGGCTTTCTTTTGTTATTCCATTATCATTCAGGGTTTTCCAATAAATGCTGATGTCAAAGTCATTATTGATATAATCAATTAGTGCCTGCAATAACATTCAATGTCACAAATTCTATAATATTGACTAAAGAAGAAGTCCACCCAAATTTGCATTCCCATACCTGAAAGATCACAACATCATCCGGGCTTGTGTTATTATGTAACTTTTGATGCCATTGTTCCATTATTCCACCCTTGCAATCATTATTTCTCTGCAATAAACAGAAAGTTATTCACCCTCAAAGAGAAAAAATAATGAGAGCTCAGTTCTTTTTTTCTTTTCTTTTTTAATGCTAGACAATACAAGAGAGGTCTTTTTTGACCTGGACAACTAGGATTTCATCTCGGATTCGCTGCCCCACATCCCCTTCACCTTCAAGACCAACACTCGACATAACCATTTGCAAAAGTTCCTGATAATGAAAGAGGTAGATTATTATTATTATTATTTTTTGCCTATATTAACCTGACAAAGGTTGTGTTAACTAAAACCTCATAACCAAGCCCATGAAAATACACCACCAGATACATTAAACTAGTGATGTTCACATAGTTTCTTAGAAACTCATTTGAGTCTGTAAATGTTTATTTTGTTTATTTTTTTGTGCAATGAAGTGCCAAGGTCCTAAGAAAAGGGAATATGTCCAGAATTTGTAATCCCAATCATGTCCAAAGGAGAATAGTTCTCTAAATGCAGGAGAGTATGGAAAACAAAAAGTCCTGGAAATCAGTTAAAAGGCTTGTTAGTGGTGTAGAATCAAAGAGGAGAAGGAAAAAAAGAAGAGAAAGAGAAGACAAAGTATTTCAAAGAGATCTGTGCGCTGTTCCCTACACATGAAACCTGGGAAACGTAGTATACAAGAAATTTACAGCTAGAATTACACTAGGCTCGATGTGTAACAACTCATGATATTTCTAAATGTGATAAACTTCTCCGAGACCATGTAAATTAAGCATCCAACATGTGAAGGGGTTTTTAATCATTGTCTATATAGCCTATAGGAGCTAGTCCAAAAAATTACACAATGATTGGAAATATCCTCAAACATCTTGTAAGGTTCTACAAAGTCAGAAGTGTTTTACCAAGATAACTTATCAAACAGATTAATATGTTGCAAGACTCTTCAAGAGAAAGCAAAAGATTAAAATAGTTAGAAGGGAATTGTGATAACCCTGTCCCTTATTATGCTAATTGGTCCTTAATACGAATGTGATTATGTGTTTTGATATGATTTTGTGTGCCATTATGTGAAAATATGTGGTTTTGAATTTCTATCTTGTTATCGTAGAAATATCTGTTCGATTATCTGCTTTGGAAATTAAATTGAAGACCTTATCAGCCACAGAAACCGAAATTGACTATGCCATTGTGATAGGCATAATTTTTAGAGCTTACGGTGAAATTTAATTAAAAATTGATTCGGATCAGATTAAATTGATTAAATTAGTAAATTGGTGCTCAATTATTTTAATATTAAGAATTTTGATTAAAAGAGCTTTTAGTGGGCCACTTTCACTCAAAATTCCCTGTTTAGTTTATTTTGGCTGATTTTTTACTCTAAGAGTAGAGAGAGGGTCAGCTAGAGAGGGTGAGAGAAGAAGAATTGTGTTTGGCTCAAGTTTGTGAAGAATTGGAGGATTAAACTCAAGATTTTGCTATAGATTGGGAGAATTAAGCCTCTAGGTGAGTAATTCATGGACCCTAGTTGTAATCTTGTGAATCCAAGGTTGGTTGATGACCAAGAGTAAGGATTGGAATGAAATTGAGTTGATCATGTTGAATTGAAGGTTAATGTATGCTTGCATGTATGTAATTGCTTGGGATTTGCATGTTTGAGTTTGAAATACATGATCCATGTAAGTTCTAGTTGAAGCTCATGTTTGTAATCACCATTTGCACCATGTAAGTTGAAATGAGGGTAATACATCACATGCATGTACAATTTATAAGAGTAGGAGCTTTGAATGCACGAATTTGATGAGTTGGTGATGAGTTTGGGTTAATTTGGGACATGCAAGTGTTTGATTCATGAAATTGAGCTTCATAATGATATAATTTGGTGTTTGTGTCATGTTAGCACAAGTATATTTGAAGTTTGAGCTATTATATGCATGAAATGTTGATTGGAAGGTCGA
The DNA here is from genome assembly GCA_030407325.1 of Camellia japonica. NCBI lineage: Eukaryota > Viridiplantae > Streptophyta > Magnoliopsida > Ericales > Theaceae > Camellia > Camellia japonica. The sequence continues at coordinate 105,134,503 of JAPPVO010000036.1, forward strand.
ATTGAGCTCAAAGAACAATTCTAGTTTTTCCAGAATTTTGATGTCCGCTCGAGCGGGGAACCTACCGCTCGAGCGTGAAATATGTGCTCCCAGAACTTTTTGCAGACATGGTATCCGCTTGAGCGGGGGAGTTCACGCTCGAGCGGGGAGCCATGTAGAGAGGCTTTCCGCTCGAGCGCTAGAGTGCACGATCAAGCGTAAATTCGACATAACCAGTACTTTTGCAGGCCTCAAGGATCCGCTCGAGCGCGGAAGTCCACGCTCGAGCGGGGACCCTGTTTTCTGAAATTTTGAAAAGACATTCTGTGTTTCATTTTTTGTTCTCTTTCACTTCTAAGTACTCTTAGGCATGCATTGAGCGTTGTAATTGAGTTTAAGAGATAAGAATGAAGCCTAAAGAGGAATATGTGAATTAAGGAACGGATTGAATTGTTTGTGACCCTTTTGTGTTCATGGAATGTGTAGGGTCGAGCTCCAGGGCAAACCAACCAACCGATCACTGTGAGTAATATCGATATTTTGAAGCTTGTTATTTGTCCAACTGCTTATTTCCTTATAAGCCTTATAAGTTTGCTAGTTTGAATTATGGACAAATGTTTGATATGAATAACTGAATGGGCCAAAGGCCAATCTGATATAAACGAATGAACGAATGGGCCAGAGGCCAGTTTGACATGAATGAATGGGCCAGAGGCCAGTCTGACATGAATGAAGGCCAGAGGCTAGCCTGACATGAATGAATGGGTCAGAGGCCAGTCTGACATGAATGAATGGGCCAGAGGCCAGTCTGACATGAATGAAAGTTTGAATGGGCCAAAGGCCAGTTTGACATAAAATTCTGAATGGGCCAAAGGCCAGTTTGACATGAAAGTCTGAATGGGCCAAAGGCCGGTTTGACGAATGAAAGATAAATGGGCCAAAGGCCAGTATGTTCGGAACCACAATCACTTGACTTAAATTGCATATATATATGTTAAATAGAAATATGAATTGGGCCCAAGGCCGTTTGAAGCATGTTGTTTTACATATCGTTTGTATAACTTCTTTATTTGATATTATTCACTAGACTATCGCTCACGCTCATTCATGTGTTTGTAGGTGAGCCAAGAGAAGTCCAAACCCAGCCCCAGTGAAGTCTGTGTGGAACAACAAAGGTTTTGAAGAGTCAGCCCTTGTGTCTCATGCACGAGACTCGTCTTTGCCCTTTTGTCATTCTGTTTTATTTTTGTCATGTTGGCGAGGACTTTGTCATTCTGTTTTATTTTCATGGATGATCCTGTCTGTACAGGACTTCATGGTACTGTATTTCGGTTGTGAGTTATTAATGTACATATGTATGGGTTATTTTGATGTGCCATGTAAGCACAGCTCTATGGACAAAGTTTTAAATTTTGCTTCCGTTTGGCCCTTTTACTCTGACGAGTTATGCCTGACTTGATTTGAGGCCGTAGGTAATCTCAGGATTACTAGCCGGTTATGTCCTTAATCCATAAGGGCGGGTTCAGGTCATGACAGGAACAATATTGACAGAGCATTTTACATCTAAAGGAAATAATAACAACAATATTGAGAAAGTCATTTTCAAGCATCAGAACGATCCTACATGCAGCCATTAAAACCCCAATGATAAGAAGAATACCCATACATTGACACTTTCATTTTACGGCAATGATAAGCAATATACTTGCACTTCACAGCATCACAATATTCACAAAAGTGAATAACCAATTTCAATGTTATGCATGCAGGGTCTTTCAAACGATCTTAGGGCCCAGAAAAACAATTTTTTTTATTTTATTTTTATTTTAAAAGAAACACTAGCAGACCTGGTCAATCGAATCTGGATTTGATAGTGCCCAATCTTTCTTTCTATATAATTCACGAACTTCATCACAAGAGTTACAACAATCATCATCTGACTGCAAAATAGCAAGAATTGGGGAAAATCAATAAGCAACAGAAACAGAAACTTCTTTCACTGTATGGGTTGAGTTTGCACAACATAATATAATGAATGTCAAAACTAGTGTACAAAAATAAATAATAAATTTAACAGTAATGCTTAATAACTAAACTAACAAGAGCAATTTACCTGGATATATAATAAACCCAAGACTTTTGTCGTAACTTGAACCAAGGAGGTAAATGTTAAAATTATGGAAATTTTCCAAGCCCTATTGTTGTAAATATATATCCAATGCCTGTGTCCTACATTTGACATGCCTATATCGTGTTGTATCTGTATCTTGTTTATATATCTGTGTTTCTTAGGAATTATTCAAAATTGCTCCAAAGTAAGAAGGTGTTTCTTCCAAATTAAATAGACACAGAAATGAACTGAATATGTCCAGCTCAATAATCCATAACTCTTGTGAAAATTTCTAGTATAAGGTGCAAATACTCATCTTCAATGCTTCATTTCAATGCAGAGAAGGAAGCTTGGCCCAATTGAAGTGAAATTGGCATTCTTAGCTTTAGTGATCGAGCTTTTCACTTGAACCTAACTTTTTGCTTTTCTTGCTTGGTCATTTACTTAACTTTTTCTATGGAATATGGTTGCATAAGAGGTTCTTTTTCTATTTTTATATCTTTTATGTTTAAACCATCTACTAGACTAGGTCTAACAAGAGCTTAAGACAAGCTCTTCACTAGCTTAAGACAAGAGCTTAACAAGAATATAAAAAATTAAATTAAATTAAAAAAAAAAAAAACCCTCAAACCATTGATTCACTAGCTCCGGATAACTTACACCAGTGTAAAATCTTTTTCATTTGCTCCCTTCACAACACAGAGCACATTAAATTTAGAGCATGTGATTATGGTTTTGCTAACACACATACACACACACACACACACACAATTAACAACATTCAAGATATATTCTCTATGGAAAAAAAAATTCAAAAGACAAAGAATCAAACACCTAAAATGTGCAGTACAAAAATAATTATCGTAATTAAAACATATATGTTATTTCTCTTCAATACAAACAATATTATTTGAGCAAGGATAATTAAGTAAATCGGTATGTAAAGCTTGGGATAAATACAATTTCAGAATCAACCCTATCAAAACATAGTTTCGTTATATCATTTTCACCAAAAACAAAGTTTGGGATTTTTTAAGGAAATATGAATATCTATATATACATAAAGCAGTTTAAGAATATTATATCAGGCCAGGTTTCTGTGATGAACTCCACGATGTCCATAAAGATATCTCCTTGCACATCAATTTGCTCCTTCTCAGTTGGCCCCTGGAATGAACCATTCCAAAATGATTAACCAAAAAAAAAAAAAAAAAGCTATATTTTCTTTCCAATACATTAAAAATATCTCTTCTAACCTTAACAACAGATGCTCCAGTGGCAAACTTTTTCCCAAGGTTTTTCGAAGCATCGCTACGTTTGATACTTGAACAATATTCCCTAAACAAGCTACCTCACACAAGAAGTCCAAAAGTAGGTGAACGTTAAACAATTCAAAAATGTGGTCAAGGGAATTTATTCCGATTCTCAGTTCAAAAACGCATTCAATTAAATCCAAATTTAAATCTCATTCTTTGCGGCAACTTCCTAAGTTTGTTATATACATTTCCAACGTCAAAATTTCATAAGGCTAAGTTTGTTTTAGCCGAGCAGTGAAAAAATTATTTCTAGGACAGCAAGCATTTCCAGATTTTTCGATTTTACTCTTTCGATAAATAAAAAATAAAAAATCACCCTCAAAGGCATAAGGTTGAGTCCTGGCAACCCAATACCTATTAGGGCCTTAAACAAACATGACATTGTTTTATAAAATTATGATTTTTAAACAGGCCAAATAGCCCCTTAGAATGGGAAACATAGTGCGAAAATATTTTGGGCAGATTTGCATAAAGTCTAATAAAAGTTCAATTTCAATATCTGAAATGTTTCACTGCTTTGCCTTTGTATTACCAAGTTAGTAAAAAAAATATTTGAAACCATTTGAAGCATAAAACAGCCATTGTAAGTGAGTGGTAAGTCTCCCAAACACACAGCAACACAACTCTCAAATGAGCCATACCAGCAAGTATAACACGTTAACAATCATCCAAGGAGACAAATTACTACAACTATTACATGCCTTCGAATACAAATTATATAGCATTAAAGTTAAAAAGTGAAATTGACTCTTCTTAAATAAGCTGAAAAAAATTAAATAATATATAATCTATAAATGAAATCAAACACCATCAATTGACCTTTTTTTACTTAAATAATAAAACTAAACCCAATGATTTATAATTTAAAAAAAAAATCAGACCCATTAAGAAACCCATTAAGAGTTCAGATTGAGTTGACAAAACACTTCAGAGCTACATAGAATTGCATGAAATCAAATGGGCGAAGGATACAAAGTCCACATGAAAAGAAATTCTCAGTGAGGCATATTTACAAACAGGGATGGTGCATTCGATTCGTCAAAATCAAAAGCAGTTGCTCAAAATCAAACTCCATAATTAGATTCCAAAAACAAAATTCTTCATATTTAACATGTAACTTTCCACTTTGATCTTAACTAACCAACATATAAAAATAAAAATAAAAAATATCATCTTTCAACTCAAAATTCAACATAATGAAGGTTGAAGATAGAGGCTTTTGATCTAAGATCTGAGGGCAAAGCAAAGCAAAGCAGAAAATCACAGAGTTTTGGGTGAAAAGTGAGCAGAACAGAAGTAGACCAAAGAAGCACAAAATGAAGATGTAACATTAACATAATCGAAGATCTGAAACCCTTGAAAGAGAGGACAAAGATGCGAGATTTAACTGATGGGGAGAGAGAGAGAGAGTATGAAGAAGAAGAAGAAGAAGAAGAAGAAGAAGAAGAAGAAGAAGAAGAAGAAGAAGAAGAAGAAGTAGGGTACCTTGATCATGTCGATGGGTTGGATAACACAGGTAGCAAGCATGCCAGACGCTCTGCCATTGACGAAGGGTTTCACTGCGGGCCATACTCCTAGGGATTGTGGCTTCTTCTTTCCCATTTCTTCTTTTGTTTTTTACTGCAGAAAGAGGTCGCAACAATGGTGGAGCAAGGGTTGTGTGGTCAGTCACTCTCCCCCCCTCTCTCACTCTTCTATGCTCCTTTTGATGAACCCTGGTTCCTTTCGATTGTAAAAAGCCAAGAGTTAATCAATTTTGATTTTTTTTTTTTTTTGCGCGTTTGGCGCTCAACAATTTCATTTTGGCACCTATTTTTATTTTTTTCATATTATTCACGACAGAAATCACATGTCATGAAAATTAAAATATTTTTAACGGCTAGCATATGTGCGTCGTAGAAAGTATACTTTTTAACAACTGATTTTTTGTGCGCCATAAAAAGTGCAATATTTTTAACGGCTGGCTTTTTGTGCGCCTTGAAATGTTTAATATTTTTAACGGCTGGTATACGCGTGTCGTGTATAGTTGATGTATTAACGGTATGCCATATGCACGTCGTAGAAAGTTTTATTATTTACGGTTAACATTGCAAGTCGTAAAAAAATCATCATTATTAGCATTCACGGCCTACGCAATAGACACGCTGTGGTTGGAAAAGTATTTACAACATGTAAAAAAGTAAGTCGTAAAAGTGAGAAACTATGGCGTGCATTTATTGTATGCCGTTAATGTGGTGCCGTAAAAAGTCAGTTTTGTTGTAGTGTATGGATAGATTGATATATATAGTTATATATCCGATTATATATTTATATAATATATTGATATTAGATATACGTTATGTGGTTTTTACCCATAACCTTTTCCCCAGACTCTTTCTCTAACTTTCTCCCATGAAGAGAACGATCCAGCCTTTGCACTGTGACTTGTGTGGGTGATACTCATATTGTGGTATCACTCCACTGCTGGGTGTTCGTTGTTCGCATTTTAGAAGCACGTGATTTACCCACGAGATTCTTCATTTTAGGTTCTATCACCTAAAGGTATGATCTAAATGTTTTTCCCGTTGCGTTATAATACTTTGATTTACATGTTGAATGCACTGTATTCTGTTGGCAGACCATTGAGAGTCAAGAGAACTAGATCCTCATCATCAACTGTAGATCCAACCAAAGCTAATTGATCAACTGTATCCTTGATTTGTGCAAGATATTCCTCCATTGATGAAGAAGTTTTGGTGATGTTATGAAGCCTATTCTTAAGCTGATGAATATGTGATCTTGAAAGAGAGGTGAACCGCTTCTCAAGATTATACCACACCTCAAAACTAGTTTTACAATGACATACAGAAGTAAAAATGGAAATGGAAAGAGTTGCAATGATACAACTTAGGAGATGAGCATCAACAACTTGCCAATGAGTGAATTCAGGATTCAAAACACTCAAACCTGCTTTGTCTGTGATCATTTCAAAAGGAGAAACAACAGATCCATCCATATATCCAAGCAGTCCAATAGCACGAAGAATATTGAAGAGTTGATTTTTCCATACAATGAAATTGCTAACATCAAGCTTTACAGTGACAAATGCACTGAGATTTGAGATCAAAAGTTTTAGATTTGAAGGAAGTTGAAATGAAGAATCCATGGAAGCCATGGAAGGACCTTCGAGCTCACTAGAGCATTCAATAGGCTCTAATAGCATAAAGAATATTTTGAATCTATTCAACTTGTTTATTCATTACTCAACTATTACACTTTATACAGAAGTTTGTTACAACTGTTAACTCAACCTTAGTTAAACTAACTAAGAGAGATTACATTACTAACTTCTTTAACAGTAAACAGTTAGAAGATAGTTATGATTGCTGAGGCTTGATCTTGTGATGCACAGCTGCTTCGTCTTCTTCTTGCACTAGCTGAGTTGTATTCTCATCAATTCTGTGTTTGATTTCTATAATTTTAACATTATTGTTTAGGATTTCACTAGTAAAGTTAGAATCTCTATAACATGATCTCTAAATAGCCTACAATAACGTGGTAGGTTGTTGGGTCTTGGGTGATTTATTTCTAAATAAATTAATAGTCGTTAAATTATATTACTTATCCAAAAAATTGTTATATAATATTATCATTATCTTTCAGCAATAAATTGTAGTGTTTTGTCAAAATATTACTATTTAATTTTCCATGGCTTTGATCATCTTTTCCTCCATAGCAAAATATTGAAAGTAATCATTTGGGCATTACCACGTAAAGTAAATACAATCAAAAGAATTGTAAAAAACGAAGGTACATGAATCTAACTTAAGAACTCTTTCACATTATTAGATACACACATGTACACAATTAGCACAAAAAAGAGAAAATACAATATTTATGTGTCCTTTTGATGGTTCACAGTGTAATGGTCAAACAAGGTAGGTTAGTCGAGTCCTGGAAATAGTTGTTTCCAAATGAGTTCGTTACAGTCGTGGCCAAAAGATTGGCCATAGTCATGGAAATACCATCAACCCAACATCCGCGTTAGGCACTCCTAGTGTGGTGGTTTGTGGTTCCTAAATGGGTTGGTGAGACGACAATATATAGTACTACTGAGCCTGTATGTTACTAACTTAGAAGCAATTTAGTAAGTAGAGTTTTTGAGAGAGAAAGGAATTAGAAAAGTCGAATAGGGAAAGAAAAGTTAAAGACAGAAGGACAATGTAATCGTTTATTGATAAATTTTTTTTTTTTTTTTTTTTTTTCCGTGTGCCATGAGATCAATGTTTGATTGGCCTCATCATCCACTAGATGAACTACTAAACTTATTTTAAGGACATCTCTTTCAAGGAGGTAGTGAGGATTTAACTTCCCCTGGAGGTAGGGTACTACGAAAGGAAGTTGAACACAGTGCTCGTTTCGAATACTTCTTTGATCTACAAGTTCTTGCAAAGAGAATAAGATGTTGCTTTCCTTCCTTTTGTCTTTTTCTTAGGGCATTTACATGGAGACCCCTTGATTTATTGCCCAATATCAGTTTGACTCCTTGAACTAAAAAAATGTACAATTAAATATCTTTAATTATCAAAATGTATTCCATACCATCCCTTCGTCTTTCTATTGCGGGTAAATCATGAGATCGAGGGTCATGAGCCAAGATTTTGGTTATTTATCACCAAAGTACTCTTTAGCGCATAGTTAATTACACCAAGACCTCCTAGACTATAATAAAATGTTATTTTACCCCCTAAACTATCACTAAGTCTCACTCTACCCTCTAAACTATAAGGCCTCGTTCATTAACATTTTCAGTTTACAAAAAATAAGAAATAGGTTTTCATTTATTTTGTAAAAATATAAACAGGAAACTTATTTGGTATACAAAAATATTTTAAAAGCAAATAAAAATAAAAACTAGTGAAATATATTTGATGAGTTGCCAGATTTGGTGGTCGGAGATGAAGGGTTGATGAATGTGGTGACCAGTAGTGGTGGGTAGCTGAAGCTGTCCGCTGGAGTTAGTAGTCAAATGACGTAAGAGGACATGAGGTGGCCGAAAATCCTGACGGTGACTGTCCACATGTCGAAGAATTGCCGAAGGTTGGCCAAAGCTCACTACCCACTGGCTACAGTAACGGCGATTGGGTGAGAGGAGAAAGTGAAAACTTGTTTAAAAAGCAAGTGAAAGCAACTTTTTTGTGTTTTAAAATTTTTTGAAAACTTTGAAATCAATTTCATTTTTTTTTTTTTTGAAAATGAAAACAATATACCAAATAAGGTTTCATTTTTAGTTTTCAAAAAAATGAAAACGGGAAAATAAAAAACAAAAATGTTAACAAACAACCCTTAAAAGAGTACAATTAGACCCTATCAAAATATCACAAACCCACTCTTTATTTGAAATCCATCTAAAACCATTACAATTTGTTTTTTTAATAAAAAAGAAGAGAAGATTTTTAATATATATATTTTAAATGAAGTGGGGTGATGATGGGATAGAGCTAGGGTTTCTTGTAGATTTATTTTATTTTATTTTTAAAAAAAAAAATTGTAATGGTTTTTGATGGTCTTTATAAAGAGAACAAGTGTGCGGTGAGTCTGAATCCTCTACCGTGGTTTCCTGCCATTATTTCTACAGTACCCCCAAAACGATGTCTTTTTTTTTTGGGGGGGGAGGGGAAGAAGAAGAAAAGAAAAAAAAAGAAAGAAGGAAGAAAGAAGAACCTGAGAAAAGAACCGTTGCTTCCATCCCAAACACTTCTTCATTCGGCACCACTAGTCCATTCTCTCTCTCTCTCTCTCTCTCTCTCTCTCTCTCTCTCTCTCTTTCGCAGACTCAATTTTTCCACCAACACCCAACCACCATCATCGGTCACATTCCATCACTGCCCAGTTGCCTCCACTACAAGACTTTTCTTTGTTGATTCCTCTTTGCCGCTGCACACGCGCACACACAAAAAAACCCTCATTGTTAAAGTAATGCACCTTTGTGTTAACAAAGCCAATCCCCATCACAAAGTGAAGTTGTCGTCCTTCTCAGAAGTTGAAGATGGCGCCCTTCTCATCTTTTCGTCACCGATGCAATATACCGACAACACATACAAAAAATCATAGGAATACAGAGGCAGAAAGTGTTGGCAAGAAGCCCACAACTTAAAGTTAATTATTCATATATGAAGAAGCTTCCCAGATTAAACAACATCTCCAAATTCGATTTGTATAGGGTTATTATTATCATAAAAGTCTTGAATTTTAAAACAAATGGGTTCATTGAAATTAAATTGGAACAATAAAAGTAGCAACACTACATATTTTTTTTAGGGTATTCTACAGAACCCCTAAATTGTTTTACAAATTTCAAACAAATTCTAGGGTTTGCACGCTCCTTTTCCCTCGTCTTGCCTCGACGCCGCCGCCGCCGTTTCGCCTCGCTGACTCTACTCCTTCAGCTTCGTCTCTCTCATTTCTTCTGTTCTGGTTCTGTCTGTTGGGTTTAGGTTCTAATGGACGAGAGAGAGAGGAGGAAAGGAAAAAAAAAAAAAAAAACCTTAACAAAACGATGTCGTTTTGGATACCACCGCAAGAACCATTGCAGGCTACCATGACAAAAGATCTGGACTCGAGTGCGTTGTATAGAAAAGGGGTTAATTTGGTCATTTCATTATTTTTGTTAATGATATTAGGGTGTGTGTGACATTTTGATGGTTGAAGGGTCTAATTGTATTTTTTTTTTATAGTTCAGGAGGTATGTGATACATCATGATGGTTGAAAGGGTAAAATGATACTTTTTGATAGTTCAAGAAGTAAAATGATGCAGAGATTGTGGGACCTTTTGGTAATTAAATGTGTTCTGTTAATGCCGTTAAGGGTTTTATGTAATCAATAATTAGGGGGCTAATATGTACGTTTTTTTTTATTTATTTATTTTAAATTTAAGAGGTCAAAGTAATATTTGACAATAGTTTAAGGGGTCTCCGTATAAATATCCTTATTTTAACTATTATGAAAGTAGAAAAGCCATAGATATATTATAGGGTGGAGCACTAATAAATTTCAAAATGTGATCTTGTGAATTATTTAATCCTTATTTTATTTTATATTTTGAATCCAAAGGCCCATTAAAGTGGAAATTACATAAAAGGGTAGTTATTTACACATTTGAGTTTAATTTTTTAGGAATAAAAGAGGGTTTTTCCAAATGTAAAATTACACATTTGGACAATCCGCACTATAGAGGTTTTGGGTTTTCCCTCATTTTGGAATAAATCTCATATTATGAATAAGAATGTAACACTTCAATATAATACTCCAATATAACACACTAAAAATCTTCTTAACGTAACAACGTAACACTCCAATCCAATAAATGTAACACACATAAAAAATTTCTTAATGTGTTTTTTGGGTGCCTCTATTTACACACCATATTTTGTCTGAAAGCACACCATTACTCAGTTTCCACCTTTAATAATTTGAAAAAATATAATTTTTTTCAGCACACACCACAACGTTCCTATTTTGCCCTTAGTCCCACACTACTTAATACACACCTCAAATCTTATCTGATGTCGGCGCTGGCACCACCGCCTTAACAGCCTTACACCATCCTCCTCACCCTAGAAACCACCCTTGCAGCACCTTCCACCACCCCTCACACTTCCATTGTAGCACCTCCCCCAATCGCCTTCCTTCTCCTACCCCCTCACTCCCTCCCTTCGACGCCATTTCTTCGCCATTCTTCTTCTTCTTCTTTTTCTTCTCTAAAATCCGAGATCTCTTACCCTCTCAAACCCTAGATCTAATTTGGGGAAGACTGGAGGGCAGTCGCGATCCTGAAGGTTGGGTCACGGTGGCGACTGGTTTGTGGTGTTAGGGTTTGGGGAGAGGAGGGACGGAGCCGGAGAGGAAGGGACGGGATAGAGAAGGGAGACGGAGAGGGGGCGGCGGCGGGCTGGCGATCGGAGAAAGAGGGTGACGAGGAAGAGAAAAGAGCTAGGGGAGAGGGAGGCGGTAGAATGGGAAGAGGCGGCTTTGACGTCGGCGACCCACCACATCGCAGATTGCGATAATATAGATCAAGAGAGAAAGAGATCGCCGTCTATAGCAGTGGTGGCTAGGGTTAGGATTTGAATGTTGTGTATTCAACTAAGGTGTGTATTGATATTCTATTGGGGTTATTTTAGTCATTTTAGGTAAGATTATTATTGTAATAAAAAATAATTAATTAATGGTATGTCTTGAGACAAAATATGGTGTGCAAATAGAAGCACCCGTGTTTTTTCTAAACGAAACACTCTAATCAATATAACATACTAAAAAATTTCTTAGTTTACTTTTTCCAAACGTAATACTCCAATATAACCAAAAAAAAAAAAAAAAACTCCAATGTAATACACAAAAAACACAAAAACTCTTTAGTGTACTTTTCCAAATGTAACACACAAAAAAATACAAAAAATTCCTTATTGTACTTTTTCCGAATGTAACACTCAAATCAATGTAGCACACTAAAAAAACTCCTTAGTGTATTTTTTTCAAACATAACACTCTAATCAATGTAATACACTAAAAAACTTGTTAGTGTATTTTTCTCAAACGTAACATTATAATCAATGAACTCCAACGTAACACAAAAAAAAAAAATCAATAATAATAATAATAATAATTCTTTAATATATTTTTCTCAAACGTAATATATCGTTGTGATTTTTATACCCAATATTGATGTGATTTTGTGTGTAATTTTTTTGATGTTCTTCTTTGATTAGAGTTCTGATAATGATGCTGGGGTCGTAATAGTGGTGTTGATATTCAACCTATCTTGCTAACACTTTACTGGAAGATAGGAGTCACCAATCAAATCTGCGAATCCCCCACCAAAATCCCACGAAATCTTTCTATTTGTTCCCAAATTTCCTTCCTCAACAGGAAATCGAATATGAAATTAAAGTGGGCCAAGGCTATCAACCTTAAAACACACCCCATACAATCTGCAAAATTCACCTCACCAAAATAGATGAGACTAATCAGATCATAAAAAATCTCATAAAATATATCACAATTTCATCAAATAGAATTTATCAGTAAATTTTCTTATATTATAGACTCAACACTATAATTTATTTTAGACTTGATTTATTTGTTAACGTACAAGTTGACTTAATAGGCCCAGTTTTTTAATATATAGGTGAATGTAACCTACTCGCTTTGGCAACATCATCCACAATCCTATTCTTGATTTTTTATTATTTTTTTTGGGATCAAATCCTGCTCTTGATCAGCAAATTCCTACCAGTTAGGTTGTCCTTCGTTAAAAATATAATTATTAATAGTACATCCCCATATTGACCATGAAACGGCAATAGAATCACCTGCTTGGGGCCACCCAAAACAATCCCCACCAATTAATCCTTTTGGACTGACATCCTCAAGTTGATATCTTTATATTGTATTTAGTTGGAGAATTTAATGAAATAAATGAAAAAAAAAAAAGAAAAAGAAAAAGAAAAATAGAAAAAAAATGAGAAAAAATTGATAGGATTCAAATTCCAAACTATATTTGATTGAGTTGAAAAATAGAACAAAAAAAAAGAGACCAAAGTGAACCCAAAAGACAAAAAGTGGGATTGCATTTCTCTCACACTTTCGTTTCTCTGTTTTTTTCCATTATAACCACACAAAAAGTGAGTTTGCATTTCATTATTCCTTTTCATTTCTTTCATCAAATCTTCTAACCAAACACAACGTCAATCATTGGTGAAGTTCAATCAGCCTTTGTTTGTTTGTGGGAAAAAATATTTAGGATGGTGTCCTAATAAGGTAGTGAATTACTAGTGGGCTAATTTGAAAGAGGGGTAAATTACACTTTGTACCCCTACATTTTGCACTAAATATCACTTTGGTCGCTACACATGAAATCGTGATAGTCAATCCCTTGCACTTTTGGTCAAATCCTACTATGGTCCCTACATATGAAATCGTGACAGTCAACCCTCTATACTTTTACTCAAATCCCACTTTGATCCCTACACAAGTGCCAATCTTCTTCTTCTGTTATTTTATTTTTAAATCTTTAATAAAATCTAGTCATGTGACAAAAATGTGACTACAAAATGAAGGTAAGAAAGGAAAATAATCCATATTTTCCACCAATACACATTGTCTTACGTGATAATCACATGAGAGTTATACATATGTGTGTGTGCGTATGTGTGTGTGTGTTCATATGGTAAAAATTGAGACGAAAATGCAAGAAAGTAGAGTTTTTGAAATTAAAAAAATGTGACAAAGAAATCAAAGAGAAAGAAATATGAATAGACAGAAGATTGTGATACCGTGAAAAATAGAGTTTTGTGATTCTAATTTATGCAAAACCCTAATTATCTTCTTAATTGTTTACAATCTGCTCTTTATTTTAGCGTAATACAACCATATTGTGATGTAAATTTTAGGATAAAGTGTGTATTGGTGAAAAATGTAGATGATTTTCCTTTCTTACCCTCATGTTGTAGTCACATTATTATCACATGACTAGATTTTGTTAAAGATTTAAACAGTTGAGTAATAGAAAGGGACATTGATACTTATGTAGGGACCAAAGTGAGATTTTACCAAAAGTATAGGGGATTGACAGTCACAATTTCATATACAGAGACCAAAGTGGGATTTGACTAGAAGTGCAGGGGGTGACTGTCATAATTTCATGTATAGGAGCCAAAACGAGATTTGGTACAAAATGCAAGGGTGAGAAGTGTAATTTACCCTTTGAAAGAGGATATAGTGCTAAAGTTCAATTTTGAAAAGGGTCATGATTTTTTTTAACTGGAGCTTTGTTTTGCATGATAAAAAGATTTGGTTTTAGGGATAAATGGATCAGCGGGAAGAGGGAAGCAATTGGGTCTTTTTTGAGTAGTAGTGGGGTCAAAATGGGATGAGTTTGACACATTTGCAACTTGATGATACAATTATTTTTTGCAAAGCTAATTAGTTTGAAATTATAAATTTAGGAGAATTCTATATATATATTTTTTTTGAAGTTATATAAGGATTGAAAATCAACTTCTATAAAAGTGTTGTTTTTGGGTGGGTGATGAGAAGAATCTGGTAAAGGACTTTTTCCCTTGATGTATCTTGGCTTTTCTCTTGGGGCTTGTGGATTCGCCTTTTTCTCGCGCCCCGCCTTTCGGGAAGGTTTGAAAAGAAAAGCCTTACAGTTCGGACTCCTGCGGTTCTGAATCTAGTCTCACAAGTGCAATGTGAAACTAATAAACACCAAATAGTCCAATCCGGCAAACCTTTTTAGAAAATTGATTTTAAATCAAATAATGCCAAAATTAGACTGTTTTACCAGATACAGAGTCGCTACCTAAATATTTTGTCTTTGCGAAAATTTAGAAAACCCTAACTTGTGCCAAAGGCCACGTGTCCGTCATCACTAAAGTTGTCTGGGCTCGGGAACTTGGGTACGAGGGGGGAAGGTCATGAATTGAGCACCCCCGCTTGCCCGATCAAAGATCGGCCTCTACTAACCATGATATGTCATTTTATAAACATTATGCATTCTTTATTCCGGTTTTTAATCTAACCTTACTATGTGATGCGCACACATACAAGTATAGATTACATCGCAAGAATTGGAATATTTCAAGTCATGTTTGCTTGTGAAAATGGTTTGAATTTGCCACCTCAAGTGGGCTTAAAGATGCGGATTTGCCACTGAACATAGTGAGCTTAAAACATGATTTGCCACTTAACAAAGTGGGCTTAAAACATACATTTGTTGAATCGTTCCAATTCAAACAACAAGCCTTCATCCACAAGCATTCATGCAGTTAGCATTTAAGCACATAGTCTCATGGCAAGCATGCGAATCATGGCAACATGGCAATCACACTCATGCAAGTATGCTAAAGCATAAAGACTTACCGAGTACTCCAAGCCAAAATAGAAACTAGTTAGAAAGATGCATGATCCTTGCTATACAAGATGTCTAATGCAACGCATGCAATATGCAACTAATAGGCTCGGCTACTAATATGAGATATGGATCGATTTGAACAACATGCGATAAACACGTATTTAAAGAAGATATTGAAATTGTGATGTAGTTTGAATGATGCGTCGAGCCCCGGTGCATGCAATACGAATGAATGGATGCAAATATCCAAGCATAAGGTATGCTAATTGAAACATGCCGCTAATCTAACCATCAAAAGCGATTAAATAAAAAGGAGAAAGACGTGGGGTTGGAAGACATACACACACGCACACACACTTATTACAACATTACGCCCTCGTGAAGGAGGGTCTAAATGAATAAGCCAACCAATTAGCTACGCTAATTAAGCTAACTAATTATTACAACAATTGAAGCGAATTAACTATTTTATTCTAAGCTAATTAAATATTACAAATCGAAGTAATTAGCTAAATACTAAGCTAATTAAGTACAAAGCAATTAAACTAATTAATTAGCTACCACTAGTTAACTAAACAAAGCAATTAAATGGCCTTGGGAAGCGAGAGATGCATGCATGTTCGGTTCCTCCACCTGAAAATGCCACTACCTTACTGCTGTAAGACTTTGTTTGCACACTTGAACACCAAAGAAGCTACCAACTTCCAGAACACCTATGCTCCCCCTTTTTATCGCACCGAGCAATTTTCTTCATTGATGGCCGGTCGACTACCAATGGTGCCCATCGGCTACCATGGGTGGCCAGTCGGCCACCCATGTCCAGAACTTCTCCTTTTGCTCTTGAAGAGAAGAGTGATTCTAGGCCACAATTCAAGCCAAAACCCACTTAAGGAGTTCCAAGAGAGCTTCAAGCAACCTCAGCCCAAAGATGAACCACTTTGGTTAAGGGTTGATTGGTTAAAGTTTGAAGTATGCAAGCTTCTTAGCACAAAAGCTCAAGAGAGAGAGAAGTCTAGAGAGAGAGAAATCTAGAGAGAGAGAATAGTAGAGAGAGAGACTCCCAAAATTTTTCCAACCTTGCAATATGAGAGATAGGTCATCTATACATAGAAATATATGAGCCTTGGTCGAAAATATCTGAATTAGAGACAGCTGGAGCAGTGTGAAACAGCTGGAGGAAAATATTTGCACAAAAATTGACTTTTTTTACACCATTGGCCGACCGGCCATCATTGGTGGCCGACAAAATACACCTCTGGCCGACACATGGCCGATAAAGTCCATTCATGGCCGACACACTCCACCAGTGGCTGACAAGAAAAATCTGCTCTCCAGGTCCAACTTCAAATGGGCATATCTCCTTCATCCAGACTCCTCTTCTTTCACATGGTGGCAGCCTCACATCAAAATTACAAGTATACAAAAAGACATACCTATTTTAATAAAGGTTGCCTAGTTTTGGCTCAATCGGATTCATGCCTAACTGTTCCTCAACTAGTTTTCTTCCCTCTCCTCTAATTTTCTTCAACTCCAAACCTCTAAACAAGATGTTTTAAAGATTTTTTCAAAGAGTTCACCTCTCTTTCATTCATTTCCACTTTGTCCTTGCTAGGTTTACCGAAAAGCCCAACATTTAACGAAATGCGAGCCTCGAAGCATCGTAGAAACTTTTTTTCAAAAACATTTTGAAAGAGAGGGTTTTGAGGTCTAAAAATCATTTTGGTAAAAATAGTTTTGGTCCAAAAAGGGGTTGTAAGATTGGGACTTGAATCTTTTCTTACTGAAGAAATCGAACCTTTGCACAACATAGCCTTCGTCCTCGAGTAATCAACCTAAGGCCCCCAAGTCTTAAGGGCGGTCGAAAATGGGGTGTCTACAGTTGCTCCTCTTTGACAGAGCTCGAAGTCATGAAATGACGTGAGTGAATGTCAAAGCCCAGAGACGACCCATTTTGATAAGGCCGTAAGACTTGGGCAAACAAACAATTTCAGATACAGTTGGTTGAACCTGAGGGTTGCCTACGTATCCCTTGTAAGGAATCAAACCAGCGTAGTTCAGGGGTAGAATGCAAAATGATACACAATATAATAAAACAGTGTAAATGATATGCAACGCAACAAAACAATGCAAATGATATGTAATGTAATTGAATCATCAAACCACAAGTAGTGCAAAACCATACAAATACCACAAAGGGATGGAAATGCAACATCAAATTACGTTTAACACAGAAAAGGTGCCAGAATCCTCAAACCACAATTCTCTTAGTGGAATAGGCGTGTGCACATGCAGAACTATGTGTTTC
Organism: Camellia japonica; assembly: GCA_030407325.1. Lineage (NCBI taxonomy): Eukaryota > Viridiplantae > Streptophyta > Magnoliopsida > Ericales > Theaceae > Camellia > Camellia japonica. Next base: position 105,152,110 of record JAPPVO010000036.1, read on the forward strand.
GTAGAAAAAGAAAGAGTACAAGTAATTGGGTGGCATGACATAAGTAAGCAATGATCTGCTGAGGAAAGATCGTGATTCTAAATGCTGAATGCAACAAAACAAAGTACGATGCAATGGATGTAGTGAATAAGGCATAGGCCGAACCAAATCTTACCTAGAAAAGGCATGGACACAAAACAGACCACGTCTAACACAGAAAATATGTCAAAACCCTCAGACCACAATTCTCTTAGTGGAATAGGCGCGTATAAATGCAGAGCTATGCTTTAACGAAGGAAATGTATGAGCACATGCCAAACTAAGCTTAACATGGAAAGGATAATATGATAAAACAGATAATGCAATAGATGCATGCAATAAATGCTATATGCAATGTCACAGAAGGCAATGCGACAGAAGTAATAGATTACGATAGATATGATGATGCAGCTAGAAAGTGATGCTCTCGAAAGTACCTTACAGGTTACAGGGGCAATCGGCGATGACTCACCTTATGCTGCTGTGGATCTTCCTCTTCTACATCTTGCACTTCCAAACTACTGGTACAACTTTTCTCCCGGGCTATGTTCGCAACTTTCCCGATTCTCTAACAGGGTGACAGACTAGGTTGGTTCAGTATCCAGAATTGAGGTGTATACAAGCTACCTCAACCTATGGGGCTGCCATACAGATTTCAAGCCGAGGATACACCTTTGAGTATTTAAACTAGAGTTTAGTCTCGAAAATTCCGAACCTTTGCGTTATAGGCATCGGCCATTCGAACTTTAGTTTCCACCGTCTCAGTTGATCTCTTAGGAACTCACTAAAAACACAGGCAGGTGGCCATACCAGACCACCAAAAGTCGTTCGGGCACGACAAACACCAAAGGAATTGCACCTTTAGAGAATTTAAGGTCTCCTAGACCAGAGGATTTAAGGTCTCCCAGACCAGAGGACTTAAGGTCTCCCAGACCGGGGAGTGCACAAGACAGTGCGAATAAGGTACACTAGATAGTGTGATGCGCAAGACAGCGCGATTGAATTGCAATGCACAAGACAGTGCGAGCAAGGGTGAATGAATGCACAAAATAGTGCTATACAAAATGCAATGCACAAAATAGTGCGATGAAATGCACAAGACAGTGCAATGTAAGATGAAATGCACAAGATAGTGCGATGCGGGGTGCACAAGATAGTACAATACAGGGTGCACAAGATAGTGCAATACAGAGTGCACAATACAGTGCGATATATGTCACACTCCAAATCCGGGCATGACCAGCCGTGGCCCACAAGGACTTAGCCCAAGGCACATGTAAGCCTAAACTAGAACCCAAAATCACAAAGAATAAATGTGATGATAGCCCATAAATAAATAAATCAAAACCCAATCCAATGACAAGTCACAAAGTATAAATGGTAAAACCAACCATAACCAACTTCCAAAAACATATACTAAATAGAACACAAATCGCCCACAAAATAAAATAATTCTAAATAAAAATCCAACCACAATATATGCACAAAGCTCGACATAACAAGCTAAAACAAAATAAATGAATGTCTAGAGGTCCATGCAATTGAGTCCCCGCTACTCCATAAGTCCACTCTAAGTCCTTCTAACACCTGGAAATGATAAACAACTAAGTCAGCTGATAGCTCAATGAGTAGCAACATGGATAGTACATACAGTTTTGAAAACAGGGTTCAATTCCAAAATAAGATATATATCATAGAAACTAGATTGGCATACAGTTTGGTAAAGACAATCTGTTTCAAAAAGAAGGTTTCACAGTTCAACAGTTAAAATACTCATGTTTCTCAAGAACATGATAAATGACATTTTTCACTTAAAACAGATTACAACATGAATACCAATAACTTTCTAGGTACCAAGAAAAAAAAGTAACATGCCACACAGTTCTCAAGGCAATAAGCCTCGTTGGATCCAATACCGAACTAAGAGTTATCCTCAGGGTGGCAACCCGGGCCTTTTCTCGAAGACGATCTGATTGAAGGTCACCAGCTTAACATAGGTCTTTTCCTTACAATCGTTGAGCATTAGAGTCATCATGGCCCAACCCGGATCTGTTCCCTAGTGGCCAGAGTCACCACACACAGTGGAATAATTTCCCTGGACTAAAATATACAAATGGTCCCAATAATCAATACACATCAGTTTCGCAAAACATGGTAGTTCACCATTATAAACATGAGACCAAAACAAATAGTTTACAGTATGCCAAGTTAATACATCTTTCAGAAATAATTTGATTCCATTGATAATATAATAATTTATCAAAACAGTTTAGTCCTAAAACAGCAATTTAATTTTCCAACAGTTCAGGGTAGGGGAACATTTATAAAAATATGTAGCATGAAACTACTCACCTAAAAATGAAATAATATAATCCTCGAATAGAGTATGAAAGTCCAACTAGTGCCCTGAATCAAGTACAAAGACTACACGTCACTACTAATTTAAAAATACTAAAGAGAATAATAAACTAAGTATCCCACGCTAAAGCGCAGTAACACAGCTCAACCTCACTCACCATTACTCTTAAATAATACCTAAGTTCATGTTCTTCAAGGTATAAAATTACCCAAGACATGGGTTCCGATCGAAACTTAACTAAAAGTAACTTTAATATAAAACAGAGTTTTAAATAGGTTTTCCAATCTATTCGCTAACTTTGAAAGTTACAAAACCCACTCCACGCTGTTCGAAAAATTCCCAAATCCTCCAGATATCACCTAATGTATCCTAAGTTTCAAAACCAATTGGTTTTACTTGATTTGCTTATCAAAATAATTATTTACAATTAATTATGCCAAAACAGGTTATTTTCTGCAGCACTTTAAAGAAATTAATGGTTCTCTTAGTATACATGAGCAATCAATGCAAGGAAAAAAACATAAGAAACTAGACTCGTAACCGGTTCTAATGACGCTAATTTGATAATTTTCAGATTTATACCCAAAGAGAACAACACTTCCGAATTTACTGTTTTAAACGAGTTTCTGGACAGATTTGAACGCAGTAGTTAATATAGATTTTGACTCCCAAAAATTATGAGAAAATTCAGATATACAAATCAATATGTAATTAATCTATTGTAAAAATTTCAATTTAAAATTCATCCATTTGATATAGTTTCTTGATTTTTAAAGTTTGTGATTCTGTGCAAAATTTTTGGACTAAGAATTACACCCATTCTTTATACATAAATTTAACTCCTCAGATTTCTTAACAGTATATATATATAATATATAAACCGACAACCTCTCCATCAATGAACTAAATAATAATAGAGTAAGGAAAAGAACAAAAACAAGGAGAAGAAGAAGATAGAGACCTACCACACACCTAAAAGTTCTTCCTTGTTTGCAACCCTTTTGTTTTTCCTTCTTCTTTTCTCTCAACCTCTCTCTCCCCGTGGCTGCTGTTGCTATTGTTATATATTGTATTAGGCAACCTAGGGTTACTTTATATATCTAAACAAAAGACTCTAAATTATTATCTCTTTATATTATTTTATTTTCTAACCCATTAATTTAAATAAAATATAACTATTATTATAACAAAATATACTTACTAACTTGCCCTCTATTTTCTTTTTTAAATAATAAATCTTGCCTCTAAATTAAATACTTTCACCATAAATTTATTTTAAGTTTAAAATTAATTAAAAGACCCTCCAATAATATTTAATTCGCACTTAAAGATTCACAATAAAATATTTGAGATTTGTAAAATTATTATTATCTAATTATTTATTTTATTTGTATATTCGGGTTCTCACATTCTCCTCCCCTAAAAAAAAAGTTTCGTCCTCGAAACTAACCTGAGTAAATCATGAGAATAGATGTGGGTACTTCTCGCGTATCTCGTCCTTGCGTTCCTAAGTTGCTTCTTCAACTAGGTGATTACGCCACAGTACCTTAATCAATTTAATAGCCTTTGTATGCAACATTTTCTCTTTCGAATCCAAAATCTGAACAGGCATCTCCTCATACGAAAAATCCTTTCTACTCTGAAGTGGCTCATAATCTATCACATGCGACGGACTGTGCACATATTTCCTCAACATAGAAACGTGAAACACATTATGCACTCCTGCCAACCTAGGGGGTAGAGCTACACGGTACGTAACCTCACCAACCTTCTCCAATACCTCAAATGGACCAATGTATCAAGGACTCAACTTTCCTTTCTTTCCAAACCTGATGGCTCCTTTTCATGGTGATACTTTCAAGAATACCATATCCCCCACATGAAACTCTAAATCTCTCCTACGATAATCAGCATAACTTTTTTGTCTACTCTGAGGAGTCAATAATCTCTCTCTGATGGTGATAATTTTCTGTGTAGCATCCTCCACCAAATCAGGTTCCAACATTTGCCTCTCACCAACCTCATACCAACACAAAGGAGGCCTACACTTCCTTCCATTCATAAGGAGCTACTCCCAAACTAGAATGATAACTATTATTAAACGCAAACTCCATGAGCGGCAAATAATCATCCAAATTACCTCTCCACTCCAAAGCACAAGCCCTCAACATATCCTCAAGGGTAGTCCTCTCCGATTGCCCATATGTCTGAGGGTAATAAACTGAACTAAAATTCAACCGATTACCCACAGCTGACTGTAACGCACCCCAAAACTTAGACACAAAACAAGGGTCCCGATCTGACACTATTGACACAGGTGCACCATGCAATCTAACAATTTCCTTCACATACAACTGTGCAAATCGAGCTAGAGTATAGTTCATCCGAACTATAATAAAATGTGCTGACTTGGTTAATCTATCCACAGTTACCCAGACTACATCATGATTACTACTAGTACAAGGTAATCCGCACACGAAATCCATGGTAATATGATCCCACTTCCATTCTGGTATAGGTAAGCGTTATAGTTTCCCTGCAGGTTTCTGATGTTCTACTTTAACCTGTTGACACACCAAACACTAAGCCACAAATTCTGTAATATCTCCCTTCATACCATTCCACCAAAAATGTTCATGAAGATCCCGATACATTTTAGTGCTTCTAGGATGAATGCTGTAACTAGAACTATGTGCCTCCGTCATAATCTCCTTCCTCAAATCACCAATAGGAACACAAACTCGGCTACGGAATGGAAGCAACCCATCATCACTAACTACAAAGTCTACATGCTTACCCTCTACCATCTGTCCTTTAATACGCTCACACTGGAGGTCAATCTCCTGAGCTAAACGAATTCGTTCTCTCGAGGTCGACTAAACTGTCAATTGACTACAACAAGCCCTATCACTAGGCATAACAACCTCAAGCCTCAAACGTCTCATGTCTTCCACCAAACAACTCTCAATAGACAAAGCAGCTACATCTCCAACTGCGACCTTCCTACTCAAGGCATCTGCAACCACATTTGCCTTTCCTAGATTATATAAAATATTTACATCGTAATCTTCTAGTAACTCAAGCCATCTTCTTTGCCTCAAATTTAGTTCCTTCTGTCTAAAATAATACTTTAAACTCTTATGATCAGTGTAAATCTCACATGACCCTCCATACAAATAATGTCGCCAGATCTTAAGAGCGAAAATCACTACTGCTAACTCCAAGTCATGCATAGGATAATTTCTCTTATGTACTTTCAACTATCGTGACGCATAAGCAATCACCTTCCCATGCTGCATGAGCACACATCCTAAACCCTGTTGTGAAACATCACTATAAATCACAAAACCACCACCATCTGTAGGTAAGGTAAGGATTGGAGTTGATGCCAATCTCTGTTTAAATTCTTGGAAGCTATGCTCACAATCATCATTCCACTCAAACTTTACCCCTTTCCTAGTGACATTGGTAAGTGGCAAGGCAATACGGGAGAATCCTTTTACAAACCGTCTATAATAACCAGCAAGCCCTATAAAGCTACATACCTTTCGTAGCCAATCAACAATTACCACCACCTCTGTGCTATCTACAGATATCCCATATTTACTCACCATATGACCCAAAAAGGATACACTGCTCGACCAGAATTCACACTTCTTAAATTTTGCATACAGTCTCTTCTCCCTAAGGATCTGCAGTACTACCCTCAAATGCTGTTCATGCCCCTCATTACTCCTCGAATAAATTAGGATGTCATCAATAAACACTACTACAAATTTATCTAGCTGGGGTTTAAACACTATGTTCATCAAATCCATGAATGCAGCTGGTGCATTTGTGAGACCAAAAGGTATCACCAAGAACTCATAATGCCCATAACGGGTTCTAAAAGTGGTCTTAGGAACATCCTCATCCCTTATCTTTAGCTGGTGATAGCCTGGCCTTAAGTCAATCTTAGAGAATACCTAAGCTCGTTGAAATCGGTCAAATAGGTCATTAATATGTGGCAAAGGATACCTATTCTTCACTGTGACTTTGATCAGTTCCCTGTAATCAATACACAATCTCATAGACCTATCGTTCTTCTTCACAAACAACACAGGTGCTCCCCAAGGTGAGATGCTAGGCCTAATAAAACCTTTGTCTAGCAACTCCAATAACTGAGTTTGTAACTCCCACAACTCCAATGGTGTCATTCTATAGGGCGTTTTAGAGATAGGTGTTGTATTGGGGACCAAGTCAACGGAAAATTCTATCTCACGGTCTGGAGGAAGACCAAGTAGATCCTCTGGGAAAACATCAACAAATTCCCTCACTACAGACAACTCCTCAAACCTCTACTCTAGCTGTTCGGTACTCACCACACAAGCTAAATAACCATGACACGCTTTTCTCAACATTTGATTAGCCTGAAGGGAAGAAATAAAATAGATAGAAGACCCTTTTCTATCTTCCTGAAAGAAAAACTCATGTTACCTCGGCATAGCAAAAACTACCCTCTTTCTAAAACAATCAACAGAGGCATGATGCTTCGTCAACCAATCCATCCCCAAAATCACATCAAAATCCTTCACCTCTAAGGAAATCAAATCCACCAGAACAATCCTACCATCCAAGTTTACCTCACAAGATCTACAGACATCTCCCAACACTACTATTTCTCCTAATGGAGTAGACAGAGCAATACATGCATCCAAAGGCTCACAAGGAATAGACAATCCAAATAGATATCTAGGTACTAAAACTTAACCTTCAAAATGAAATCAAGAAAGATTCAACACTAGTTTAAACAAAACTAACTCAACCACAACACTACCAAGGACTATAGGGACTCGGACCTCGTCTAAACGATGAAATGCAAGACATGTAACTCAATAAACCTACAACTCTGATACCACAATTGTCACACCCCAAATCCGGGCTTGACCGGCCATGGCCCACAGGACCTTAGCCCAAGGCACACGTAAGCCTAAACTAGAACCCAAAATCACAAAGAATAAATATGATGAAAGCCCATAAATAAATAAATCAAAACCCAATCCAATGACAAGTCACAAGTATAAATGGTAAAACCAACCATAACTAACTTCCAAAAATATATACTAAATGGAACACAAATCGCTCACAAAATAAAATAATTCTAAATAAAAATCCAACCACAATATATGCACAAAACCCGACATAACAAGCTAAAACAAAATAAATGAATGTCCTAGAGGTCCATGCAATTGAGTCCCCGCTACGTCATAAGTCCACTCTAAGTCCTTCTAACACTTGGAAATGATAAACAACTAAGTCAGTTGATAGCTCAGTGAGTAGCAACATGGATAGTAAATACAGTTTTGAAAACATGGTTCAATTCCAAAATAAGATATATATATCACAGAAACTAGATTGGCATACAGTTTGGTAAAGACAATCTGTTTCAAAAAGAAGGTTCCACAGTTCAACAGTTAAAATACTCATGTCTCTCAAGAACATGATAAATGACATTTTTTACTTAAAACAGATTACAACATAAACACCAATAATTTTCTAGGTACCAAGAAAAACAAATAACATGCTACACAGTTCTCAAGGCTATAAGCCTCGTTGGATCCAATACCGAACTAAGAGTCATCCTCAGGGTGGCAACCCGGGCCTTTTCTCGAAGACGATTCGATTGAAGGTCACCTAGCTTAACCTAGGTCTTTTCCTTACAATTGTTGAGCACTAGAGTCATCACGGCCCAACCCGAATCTGTTCCCTAGTGGCCAGAGTCACCACACACAGTGGAATAATTTCCCTAGACTAAAATATACAAATGATCCCAATAATCAATACACATCAGTTTTGCAAAACATGGTAGTTCACCATTATAAACATGAGACCAAAATAAATAGTTTACAATATGCCAAGTTAACACATCTTTCAGAAATAATTTGATTCCATTGATAATATAAGAATTTATCAAAACAGTTTAGTCCTGAAGCAACAATTTAATTTCCAACAGCTCAGGGTAGGGGAACATTTTTAAAAATATGTAGCATGAAACTACTCACCTGAAAATGAAATAATATAATCCTCGAATAGAGTATGAAAGTCCAACTAGTGCCCTAAACCAAGTACGAAGACTACACGTCACTACTAATTTAAAAATACTAAAGAGAATAATAAACTAAGTACCCCACGCTAAAGCGCAGTAACACAGCTCAACCCCACTCACCGTTACTTTTAAATAATACCTAAGTTCATGTTCTTCAAGGTCTAAAATTACCCAAGACATGAGTTCCGATCGAAACTTAACTAAAAGTAACTTTAAGATAAAACAGAGTTTTAAATAGGTTTTCCCAATCTATTCGCTAACTTTGAAAGTTACAAAACCCACTCCACGCTATTCGAAAAATTCTAAAACCCTCCAGATATCACCTAATATATCCTAAGTTTCAAACCCAATTGGTTTTACTTGATTTTCTTATCAACATAATTATTTACAATTAATTATGCCCAAACAGGTTGTTTTTTGCAGCACTTTAAAGAAATTAATAGTTCTCTTAGTATATACGAGCAATCAATGAAAGGCCAAAAATATAAGAAATTAGACTTGTAACCGGTTCTAATGACGCTAATTTGATAATTTTCGAATTTATACCCAAAGAGAACAACACTTCCGAAGTTACTGTTTTAAACCAGTTTCTGGACAGATTTGAACGCATCAGTTAATATAGATTTTGACTCCCAAAAATTATGAGAAAATTCAGATATACAATTCAATATGTAATTAATCTATTGTAAAAATTTCAATTTAAAATTCATCCATGTGATATAGTTTCTTGATTTTTAAAGTTTGTGATTCTGTGCAGAATTTTTGGACTAAGAATTACACCCATTCTTTGTACATAAATTTAACTCCTCAGATTTCTTAACAGTATATGTATATATATAATACATAAACCTACAACCTCTCCATTAATGAACTAAATAATAATAGAGTAAGGATAAAGAACAAAAACGAGGAGAAGAAGAAAGATAGAGACCTACCACACACCCAAAAGTTCTTCCTTATTTGCAACCTTTTTTTTTTTTTTTTTTTCTGTCTTCTTTTCTCTCAACCTCTCTCTCCCCGTGGCTGCTGTTGCTATTGTTATATATTGTATTAGGCAACCTAGGGTTACTTTATATATCTAAACAAAAGGCTCTAAATTATTATCTCTTTATATTATTTTATTTTCTAACCTAGTAATTTAAATAAAATATAATTATTAGTATAACAAAATATACTTACTAACTTGCCCTCTATTTTTTTTTTAATAATAAATCTTGCCTCTAAATTAAATACTTTCACCATAAATTTATTTTAAGTTTAAAATTAATTAAAAGACCTTCCAATAATATTAATTCACACTTAAAGATTCACAATAAAATATTTGAGATTTGTAAAATTATTATTATCTAATTATTTATTTTATTTGTATATTTGGGTTCTCACAATATAAAGTGAAATGCACTAACATAGTGCAAGTACGTCTAAACGCGCCTCACGCGAGTGGAGAAAGAGTGAATAAATGTGTAAGAAAGCACGAGTGTAAACTGTACAAGAAAGTGCGATGCGCAAGAAATCGCGAGTGTAATGCACGAAATAGTGTGATATAGGGTGAAATGCACAAGACAGTGCGAGCAATGCACAAAATAGTGCGATACAAAAGGAATGCACAAAACAGTGCTATATAGGTGCACAAGACAGTGCGAGTTAAAGTGAATGCACAGGACAGTATGGTGCAGGTGTGCACAAGACAGTGCAATACAAAGTGAATGCACAAAATAGTGCGATACAATGCACAAACAAGTGCAAGTAAGGTGCGCAAAATAGCGTGATGCAATGCACAAACAAGTGCAAGTAAGGTGCGCAAAATAGCGTGATGCATGTTCTATGCAAAAGATATGAGCATTTTCTATGCAAGATGAGAACATGTAATGAAATGCACAAGATAGTGCGATGCGTAAGAAAGCGCGAGTGTAAATTGCACAAGAAAGTGCGAACAATGCAAAGTGAATGATTATATGATAAATGTACCGAGTGAGATTATTGTGCGATAGATGCACAGAATGACTGATTGGTTCAGAATGCAATATAATGACCATACATGTGCTATGCGAGAGAGGAGCATTTCTATGCAAAATTGAAGGCATGTTCTAAGAGACAAGAATATTCTATGCAAAATTGAAAGCATATTATGTGCATGAATGAAAGCATATTCTATGCGAAATCGAAAGCATGTTCTATGCATGAATGAAAGCATATTCTATGCATGATTCATAAACGATGCGCGGCACGCATGCAACAGAAGTGTATCTGAAGATGCACATTCTATGCAATAGAAGGGCATCAAATATATACTTTGGTGCCTCCAATTTACCTCTCAAAAAACTTTACAACATGCTTAACTCAAAAAGGATACATCCTGTTTATATTGGCAAGGGGGAACATTTGCATGTGAAAACCACGGATGCTGCTTGGATTGCCATTTTGACTGGAAGCAGGCTTGAACTCAGGGTCGAGGCACACTCATACTTCAGAGAACTGGCGAAGCCTGAGAAGGTGCACCTGGAATGCAGTCTCGGAATTTGCTGAAGTTGAAACATGCTAAGATGCTCCAAATTTTCCCTCTTTTCTTTTGCTTTGCAGTTCGGAACCTATGTAGCTTTAGATAGGTCCTAGTTCTATTGCTCTCTTGATCGGGGTTGAACCCTGCACTTTATGAAAGAAAGAGTCCTATTTTGCTGATCATGTTGAGAATGGTGCAACACTTTGAGCACGAAACGATCTATTTTTGAAATTGAAATCGAGAATGAGTTCTTGACCGAGTATTGAGCCTACGACTAATCATAGTGAAAACGACTCAACAAAGGGAAAGACAAGGTAAAAACAACACAAACAAGCTAAATGACTCAAAACAAGAATCGAGACAAACAAAAATAACAAGCACAACACTCGGACATTCACGGGGAGCCTATTTCTCCAGGTATTGTTTTCCACCCTTTCTCATTTGTGATTCTTACATCACTTGGCAATCAATCTCTTTTTCTCTGAAAAGCTCTTTCCTCACTTTTTCTCTCAACGCACATCTCTCTATTCTTTAATCTCTCTTATTTTTTATCCCTCCCAGGGGTGGTTGATGGATAAACAAGGAGTTGTGGGTTCTTGCCCCTAATATTCTACTAGATTCTCCTTTTTTTGCTCACAACTAGTGAGCTTTCCCACAGAGGGGTTGTAATGTGACTAGATGTGAAGCAGATTTGTAGTTGACATTGGTTGACGATGCCCTTACCAAGATGAATTACAGCATGTCGCATCGGCCAGGCATACAATTGATTGGTCTCACACATTGCGTTTTCTACATCCCCATTCTGGGTCAGACGCCAATTTGGGTGTGATCAAACCCGTCTAGATGAAGGGGTCGAATATCCAGCTCCATTTCTAGTTCGTGCTTCGCACTTGGCTTGATACCTCACTACTTGGAGGATAAGAAAGCGCTTGGCCTGTTGCTGCTAACTTCAACTGTGCCTTTTCTGGTAAGTACGTTGATAATGGGGAAAAGACAGAAAACCTGACTCGACTATGCCCCTAGTTCATCATTTTGACCATTTTTTTTTATTTTTTTGGCTTTCTACTAAAACAATTTTGACCAACATGAGAGTTAGATTAACATGCTTGTTCAACTTTCTGTTTTGAAATCATGTAAGTCAGGCTATGAGCATTAAAAATTTTCCTTTTTTGGATCGAAGATATGGCCCATTTTTGGAAAAATAGAATAATTTTTGAGAAAATTAGTCAACTTCATTAAAAATCCTCAAAACTATTTTTGCAAATGGACACTGCTTAAACAACGAGGATTTTACTCTTGAGATGCACAACCTTAGATTTGAACTTGAATTATCTTGTAACTGAATCTTCTAATGGAATAGAACAACCGATTTTGAATGAAGATGAGTCAATTTGCACATGGATAAGATAGCCAAGTTTGAACAAGGATAAGCCAATCAACATGGATGAGACAAGCAGGCTGAAAAAGGTTGGGGCCGAACTTCAAGATGAAGTTGCCTACGTATCCCAAAGATGGGAATCAGGCCTGACGTAGTTCCGGGTTGAGGTTCACTCGGGTGTTGACACTCTCCTTTTGTGCTCTAACTTTTGCCAAGACCGCCTTTCCGGATTTTCAACCTTGCGAGCTCTATTTTTCATTTCTTTTCTTTTTCTTTTTCTTTTTCTTTTTCTTTTTTTTCTTTTTTCTTTTTTCTTTCTTTTTTTTTCTTTCATTTCTTTAATTTTGTTCTTTTTCTTTTTTCTGCTCTAACTTTTGCCTGAGTCGCCCTTCCGGGTTTTCGGCCTAACGAGCCTCTCAAGGATAGAAGAGTTTAACTTGTCCATGTTGATCGGTTTTGAGATCTCGAAGCCATCTGAATCCAGGAGAATGGCTGTTGTTCATTGATGATGTAGGAGTCGATCCAATCGAGTCTGAATTTGCCCCTAGTGTTGTGGATAGAAACTCGATTGTCCTTCAGTAATCAACTTTCTTCTCTCCGTTTCTCAGATTTGGCTTTCTTGCCAGTCTTCATTGACTTGAGAAATGACCCAATTTTGAATCTTCGAGCACATCTGACTTTTTTTGCCCCTAGTTCAAGGGCTATTTCTGATCTAGCTTTGCAAGCTTCCTTTGATGACATCTGACCTTCTTGATTTGACCTTCTTGCCCCTAATTTGAGGGCTGTTTTCGATCCGGCCACACAAGCCTTATATTGTAGTTGATCGTTAAACATTCTGAGTCAAAGTTCAAGGTTTGAAAGCAAGGGGGTCGAGTCTCGAGACTGGGAGTGATCTTATGCTGCACAATCTCAAGATCAATTCCACGCATGTCTTCACAGGACCACGCAAAACATTTTTTGAAATCTTTTAATAAAGCGACTAGTCGCTCTAGCTCATTTGAAGACAATATAGAACCAATCTGGATTAAGCCAGGATCCTTCTCAGTACTCACATTAACAAACATGATCTCATTTATTAAGGGCTTAGCATGCCTCTCTTTCTCTCAGTTGATCAAATTTTTTACAAATCCCGAGAAATTCCTTCATCTTTATTTTCATCATAGTGTTAGAAAAGTTTTGAAAAACTTAGGTCAATGTAATGACTTAAAGGCACAGAAAAAGTAAGTAAAAATTACTGCCGTTTCATTCAGAACTTCTGGCGCAACTGGCTCAATGGTAGAAACAGACGCAAAAAGGAAGAGTGTAAAAGACAAACACAAAACAAGATAGTGATGTCCGAGGTAACACCTCCGAAATCACACGACTCTAACACAACAGGACTAACTCGATACAACAAGATAGACTTAATATAACAAAGCAGAACTGACTCAATATCCAAGTCAGAAAGTAAAATAACCAGCATTTGCACATTGCTCAAAACAGTGCGTGTCATCCACCATATCTGGAGTAAAAATAAGTGCCATCAGCAGGTGGTTTATCCCCTGATCACATAGTCATATTATCCCCCAAGTTCATTGATCCAGTGCCGATAGACTTTGCAAAACCTGGTGCGACGATGACCTCGTTGTCAATCAAATCTTGTATTTCATGGCGAAGACAAAAACAATCATCAGTGTTATGACTGATTTGTTGATGGAAGACACAGTACTTGGCAGCATTATGCTTGGCCGGAAATGGATCCAAGAGAGGTCGAGGCTCAAAGGGTTTGAGATGGCATTGTCCAATGAGGATTTGGAGAGCTTTGGATAAGGCCATGTAGAGTGGGGTAAAGACCCTTTGGCCTCGGGCCTGATAGCTTGAGGTTTGTGAAGTTGTGTTGGATGTACTGGCAAAGGGGTTGGTAGGTGTTGACTGAGTTTGATGATCTTTTCCGAGTGTAGGATTGGAGTTGAAAGGGGTGTTTCTGGTACGACATCCATTTTCCCGGCTTGCCCCTTAATTTAGAATGCTCTCATCTTGAGTGGCAAAAGTGTCATCCACAGTCTTTGCAACAACTGCGAGCACTTGTTGTTTGTTCAGCCCTTCGGCCTTTAAAGCCTCAACAGCCCACTGAAGATGTTCATAGGGACCAATGCTTGCCCTGACCTTGTTCTTACCACTTGCCTCCACTTTGCCAAGGGATTGGGTCGCTATATCAGAGTGGAGCCCAGTTGTTGTCGACATGTCATTGTCCAAACCTGAGATAGCTTTAGGTTGGCCACTTTCAACCGCAACTTGCCCTAAGATTGGGGAGCTTTTTGGCGTGAAATTTCTGGCATGTGACGTGGTCGATAATGGAGCCAAAACCCCAAAGGCTAAATCTGCCACAATTCTCTGAAGATCTTCAATCATGCTCATCAGCTTAGAAGTAGTGGGTTCATGGGTTTGAGATGATTAGGGTTTGAGTGCATCCATCATGCACAAGTCCATGCTTTCTGGAATAAATACCTCAGGCTTGGGTAGATGGGTCAGGGTGATGTATACGCTGGGGTTGTAGGTAGGAAGCAGTGTATGGATGAGGTTAAGGTGTGGATGAGGTATTTGGTCATTAGGGTCTTGAGGTGGAGCTATCATTTGGTTGTCGATGAGATTTTGGATCTCATGACGAAAGCGGTAGCAACGATTGGTGCCATGATCGCACTGCTGATGATACATACAGTACTTAGTGGGGTTATGTCTAGTAGGGAGTAGGTCAGGAAGTGGTTGGGGATCAAGGGGTTTGAGATACCCTTTTTCCATCAAGACTTTTACTACGCTGGTTAAGCTCGTAAAGAGGGGGGCGAAAGTTCTGCCTTGAGCTTGGGCTGGGCTGGTTGTTTGTAGGCTTGATTTGGCAAAAGGGTCGGCTGTGGCAAGTATATTGATTTCAGTGGGTTTGGGAATAGTGCTACCACCAGCATTGGTACTCCCGAAAATCACCCTCCTTGTTGGTTCACTTGTTCTGGGAATAATCCCCTTGTTGAACGCACTCTCAATTTGAACCCCCAATTTGTGCAAACTTTTGAAAGTGAACAGTGGAGCCACTATTAACTTTTGCAACATATCAGGCTCAAGGTTCTGCACCACTATTCGCACTTGGTCCCTCTCAGAAGGTCGATTTATCATCTGTGCTGCCTTTACTCTCCACCTTGCAACAAAATCCACAAAAGGTTCTCCAGGATTCTAGTAGATTGCCTCAAGATCTTGAATGGTCATTTCAAGTTGGGTATTGTAAGAGTACTGATTGACAAAGGCCTCAACCAACTCTTCCCAGTTCTACTTCACTTCATCCTCCAACTTGGCGTACCAAGTGGCTGCCATACCCGACAGGGTTCTTCCATACAGAGAGAGTTTTTTAGGCTTAGTTAGACCCATCAGTTTCAGGACATCCAAGAAAAGTCAGATATGTACCATTAGATCTCTAGACTTGTCGAAACGGTCAATGTGTGGCATTTTGAATCTGTCTAGGAGCCTTATGGCAGCCTCGGTGTACCCATCCTCAATATCGGGAATGGAGTTAAGGCCTTGTGCCTTTTTGAATTGCTTCTCAAGGTTTGCAATTTTCATCGAGGTCGGATCGAGATCATTAATATCAAAGGGAAAAAGACCCTCATTAGGTTGCACCAGGGGTCTGAAAACTCGAGCTTGAGCCAACCCTTCTCGAGGATCCGGACCATGCGAATCTTCAGTTGGCGGAAGTGGATCCAAGTTCAGCTGGGGTCCCGAGACTAGATGTGTGACAGATGCCCCAGATAGGCGTTGCATTTCAGCATTGGTCTCATCTTGCATGGCGATTCCCTTGTTTAATGTCGCTATCATGGACACAACTTCTTCCAGACTCTGTGCCATCGTGGGTTTGCTGAGTTGAACAAAGGTGATCTAACTGGTAGCTGTCGAATCAGTGGAACTAGTGAGCCCTATTTGGCCTTTCTTTGCCTTGTCGCCGACGAAGGAAACACTAGTTGCTCTTTTGAACTGAATCTCCGACCTGACAAAGTCTATCAATACATGTCCAATGTACCCAGGGGATATCGGAGCCTTTTGAAACTATAGTTCCAGGACTACCTTGCAAAAAAGAAAATAGGCAATATCTCAGCCTAATTTTACAAGAAAGGTTATGATCAACACTGAATAACTATATTCCACACTGAATTCTACCCCAAAACAAATACCAACTTAGCAACTGATATGCACATTCCTGTACAATTTCATGGTAAAGCATATACTAGTTAAACAGAGCCAAAACACCCCTATGATGGGGTAGGGTTACCCTGTCCTAGTTTCTTTAGGAGCTAGGGTTTTCACTATTCAAAACAAAGTGTTACACACAATCCTGAAATTAGGTAAGCAACCTGTCCTAGTTTGGAACAGTCTCTATGGCTTTCAATATGTGTAACAACCCCGACCTCTGACTAACGTTAATCCATGATTAAGTATGCCTAATTAGTAACTAAGGAGAAATTCTGAATTGAAATGCATGTGCGTGTTACATTGGTTGTGTTTATATCTGTTAGGCGTAGGAAGATCTGTTCATGTTTTAGTTTCGATTTGCGAATTGAAAGCCTTATCGGCGTCCGAATCAGAAATTGACTTGATTTATGTGCTAATTAAGATTTATAGAATTTTATGGTAGGTTTAATTAAAATTCGGTTCGGAGCGATTAAATTTGATTAAAATAATACTATTTGATTAGTTTTGTCAAATTACCACCTACAAGGCCATTTTGACCCCACTAAGTTACCTTTTTCATTTCATCTCTTCCATTTTCTTGATGCCTAATGTGAGGGAGAGAGAGAGAGTTGGGAGAAATTGATTCAACAAGAAAGTTTGCTTAGAAAATTAGAGGAGTTAAAGAAGACTTGGGAGATTGGGCCTTTACACTTAGAATTCAAGGCTTGAGGTAGGAAATTCACCCTCTTGATTATGAATTTAAGTTGTTCATGCATGAATTCAAGTTAATTGAGCTATAAGATATGAGAATCAAGCTTAAGGACTAGAGGGAAAGGTCAATCCATGCATGCATGCATGTTTCATAGCATTTTGAAGGATGATTTTCAAGAATTTCCTCGTGCATGTGTTGAGTTCACTTTAATTTTGGGAAAACAATGAGTTTCATGTTATTGAATAGCTTTTGATCATGTTTGGGGAACCTTAACTCAAAAATGTGCATGCATGTTATGTTCTTGAATTAACTTTGAATTCCAAGTTGAATTTTGTACAATTGGCATACTTTTGGGCCATGATTTCTTGAAATGATTTTTAATACATGTTGTTTTATGAGTTATTATGTGTTTCCTCAAGTTTTGGCCCTGAAAAATGAGTTTTGGATGTTCAAAGGTTGGATTTGAGCTTGGTGATCAAATTTGGAATTTCCAAAAATTTGATCCACGCTCGAGCGGGGAACTTCACACTCGAGCGTACACTCTGAGTACATGCACCTCCACTCGAGCGACGATGGTTACGCCCGAGCGTGAAATGCATATACCCAGAAGTTCTTGTGTTTTGCAGTCCGCTCGAGCGAGGGAATCTACGCTCGAGCGAAGGTCTGAGTCTCACGCTCGAGCGGAGGTCGAGCGTCCGTCGAGCATGAAAATCATGCATCCAGCACTTTTTCAAGAGTTTACAGTCCGCTCGAGCGGGAAAAGTCATGCTCGAGCGGAGCTTCATTGTCTGCATGTCCGCTCGAGCGGGGAAAGCCACGCTTGAGCGTGGACCTTATTTTCAGCAAGTTTCAAGAAATGTTTTCCAATGCATTCTTGCATCCTCATTCCATCCTAGGCATTCCTAGGCTATGTTTAAGATTCCATAATGAGGATTAAAGGTTAGAAACACACTAAGAGCCAATGAAGTAAGTTATGTACAATTAGAATGTGTGTTTCAAGTGTGTGTCTGTTATGTGTTATGTAGGTCACGTGCCGTGTACCGTTTGACCAATCTGCTCCGTCTATCTATCTCAGGGCCAACTATGAGTAACAACATAGTAAAGCTATGTTCAACTTTACTTATTTTCTGTGCGATGAATTAAGATCTATTTTCTGAAATGATATGTTCTATACAATGAATGATTGTCCAATTTCTGTTATATATTCGTGACATCCTTAGCATCATGTGATATCTGTTGGCTGTAACCCGGTATCGGAGGTTCCATCATGGAACTTAATATGTATGTACTTTGTTACCCGTACCGGAGGCCCCATCATGGGGCTCAGCGTATTTATTCTCTGTTACCTGGATCTGGAGGTTTCTTTATGGAACTGGTTATTCGTAACCCTCACGTGTCTATATCTGTTATGTATCTGCTCTGTTAATGCTAATGGATGTATCACGTATACTTAAGCATACCTCATGATTTCTGTATATGATCTGGACAAATTATGAATTTGATACGAAACTGAATTATGATTTCTAAATCTGTACGGACTCATTCATTGAAACCCCTTTACTCTGTTATTGTTCATTAAGCTTTTGCTCACAGTTTATATTATGTATGTAGGTGAGCTGGTGCGTGATCAGGGCTAGAGTTGACGGCCTTCATTTCTGTTTTTGTCAGCCAACCGTTGTGCCTCTCGAGGAAGTTCCGATCGAAGCCTAGTTACATGGCTGTTTTTGTACTTATGCTAGTCTCTGTCTGTTTGTAAAGTCGGGTCCTAGGAATTACACTTTTGTAAATGTTTTGTAAATATTGATGTCCTTCGACCGACATGCTTATGTATATGCAAGTTTTAAAATCTTCTGTCCCATGTATGTTATCACAGCTCATTGGACCTTGTCTAGTTTGTATAATTGCTTCCGCAACCCCTTACTATGTGCTTATCTGTTAAGAGGCCTTTGGTAATCCACGGATTACTGGCCGGTTACGATGCCAAACCTACAGGGGCGGGTTTGGGTCGTGACCATATGCAACTAGGCCGATTGGTCAAAAGGGGTACCTCAGCAAGACTACCTAATATACCTCTCACACTTAACACCGAGAAGTGAAAGGAGGATCAAATGGTACAGCGATAGTCCAGATCCAAGGGTTGTGCTCCCATCGTGGCAAAGCCCGCAACTGGTCAGCCTTTTGGCAAGCTTTTCCAAGCAAGCCTTCCGCAAACCACTCAGGAATAGCAGATGGCAAACATTGTGACTTAGGCGCACCAATGCAAATGCAAATGCAAAGAAACACATCAGTGTAGATAAAACAACATATCATGAGTTCGAGTCAAGTTCTCTAAATCCCCAGTAGAGTCGCCAGAAACTATGGACTCGTCTTTTTCTCGTGCCTCGCCTTTCAGGAAGGTTTGAAAAGAAAGGTCTCACAGTTCGGACTCCCGCGGTTCTAAATCTAGTCTCACAAGTGCAATGTGAAACTGATAAACACCAAAGAGTCCAATCCGGCAAACCTTTTTGGAAAATTGATTTTAAATCAAATAATTCCAAAATTAGACTGTTTTGCCAGATACAGAGTCGCCACCTAAATATTTTGTTTTTGGGGAAATTTAGGAAACCCTAACTTGTGCCAAAGGCCACATGTCTGTCATCACCAAAATTGCCTGGGCTCGGGAACTTGGGTACGAGGGGAGAAGGTCATGAATTAAGCATCCTTGCTCGTCCGATCAAAGATCAGCCTTTACTAACCATGATATGTCATTTTATAAACATTATGTGTTCTTTATTCCAGTTTTTAATCTAACCTTAATATGTGATACGCACACATACAAGTATAAACTACATCGCAAGAATTGGAACATTTCAAGTCATGTTTGCTTGTGAAAATGGTTTGAATTTGCCACCTCAAGTGGGCTTAAAGATGTGGATTTGCCATCAAATATAGTGGGCTTAAAACATGATTTGCCACTTAACAAAGTGGGCTTAAAACATACATTTGTTGAATCGTTCCAATTCAAACAACAAGCCTTCATCCACAGGCATTCATGCACTTAGCATTTAAGCACATAGTCTCATGGCAAGCATGCGAATCATGGCAACATGGCAATCACACTCATACAAGTATGTTAAAGCATAAAGACTTACCGAGTACTCCAAGCCAAAACAGAAACTAGTTAGAAAGATGCATGATCCTAACTATACAAGATGTCTAATGCAACGCATGCAATATGCAATTAATAGGCTCGGCTACTAATAAGGCATATGGATCGATTTGAACAACATGCGATAAACACGTATTCAAAGAAGATATTGAAATTGCGATGCAGTTTGAATGATACAGTTTGAATGATGCGCCGAGCCCCGGTACATGCAATACTAATGAATGGATGCAAATATCCAAGCATAAGGTATGCTAATTGAAACATGCCCCTAATCTAACCATTAAAAGTGATTAAATAAAAGGGAGAAAGACATGGGGTTGGAAGAAATACACACACGCACACACACTTATTACAACATTACGCCCTCGCGAAGGAGGGTCCGAATGAATAAGCCAACTAACTAGCTATGCTAATTAAGCTAACTAATTATTACAACAATTGAAGCGAATTAACTAACTTATTCTAAGCTAATTAAATATTACAAATCAAAGTAATTAGCTAAATACTAAGCTAATTAAGTACAAAGCAATTAAACAAATTAATTAGCTACCACTAATTAACTAAACAAAGCAATTAAATGACCTCGGGAAGTGAGGGATGCATGCATGCTTGGTTCCTCCACCCGAAAATGCCACTGCCTCACTGCTGTAAGACTCTGCTTGCACACTTGAACACTAAAGAAGCTACCAACTTCTTGAACACCTCTGCTCCCCCTTTCCATCACACTGAGCAATTTTCTTCATTGATGGCTGGTCGGCAACCAATGGTGGCCGTTGGCCACCCCTATCTAGAACTTCCCCTTTCACTCTTGAAGGGAAGAGTGATTCTAGGCCACAATTCAAGCCAAAACCCACTTAAGGAGTTCCAAGAGAGCTTCAAGCAACCTCAGCCAAAGATGAACCACTTTGGTTAAGGGTTGATAGGTTAAAGTTTGAAGTATGCAAGCTTCTAAGCACAAAAGCTCAAGAGAGAGAAAAGTCTAGAGAGAGAGAATTGTCGAGAGAGTGACTCCCAAAATTTTTCCAACCTTGCAATATGAGAGATAGGTCATCTATATATAGAAATATGTGAGCCTTGATCGAAAATATCTGAATTAGAGACAGCTGGAGCAGTGTGAGACAGCTGGAGCATTGTGAAACAGCTGGAGGAAAATATCTAAACAAAAACTGACTTTTTTTGCACCAGTGGCCGACCGGCCATCATTGGTGGCCAACGTCCATCACCGGTGGCCGACAAAATGCACCTCTGGCCGACACATGGCCAACACACTCTACCAGTGGCCGACAAGAAAAATCTGCTCTCCAGGTCCAATTTCAAATGGGCATATCTCCTTCATCTGGACTCATTTGCAGGTCATTCTTGAGTCTAAATTGAAGCCCCGAGAATCTTCTTTCCAATAGTGGAAGCCTCATATCAAAATTCCAAGTATGAAAAAAGATATGCCTATTTTAGTAAAGGTTACTCAGTTTTGGCTCAACCGGATTCATGTCTAACTGCTCCTTAACTAGTTTTCTTCTCTCTACTCTAATTTTCTTCAACTCCAAACCTCTAAACAAGATGTTTTAAAGATTTTTTCACAAATTTCACCTCTCTTTCATTTATTTCCACTTTGTCCTTGCTCGGTTTACCGAAAAGCGCAACATTTAACGAAATGCAAGCCTCGGAACATCGTAGAAATTTTTTTTCAAAAATATTTTGAAAGAGAGGATTTTAAGGTCAAAAAATCATTTTGGTCAAAATAGTTTTGGTCCAAAAATGGGTTGTAAGATTGGGGTTTGAATCTCCTCTTGCCGAAGAAATCGAACATTTGCACAACATAGCCTTCGTCCTCGAGTAATCAACCTGAGGCCCCTAAGTTTTAAAGGCGGTCAAAAATGGGGTGTCTACAGGGCTACTCCAAGATTAAAGGTGCTTTAGAGGCTTTAAGGGTTACAGTGAGAGAATAGTGAAATTTAAGATGGCAAAGTGTAATTTGTCTATTTATGTCATGTGGCTGTCAATGTGTCCTTTTTTTTTGTAAATTGGATGGAAGTTGGATGTGAGATTAAATTGAAAAAATTACAAATGTTTAGGGCTAAAGTGGAAAAAAAATATTTTAAGGATCAAAGTGAAGAAATTTGAAAACTTAAGGGGGCAAAGTGTAATTTCATTTGTACAAATACCACGGTGGCCCTAGGTGAACTAAAATTTTATTTACAACTTTGTGCTAAAGGATTTATTTATGAGTCCCACTACATTTATTCTGGATTTCCCAAGTTCTTTACCCATTGATAGTGATAGGGACAATTTTATTGGAGATAAGATTGGCACAATTTAAATATTATGGATAAAATTGAAACACTTTTATATATTAGGAATCAAAATAATATAAACTCATATTTTGAGAACAAAAAATGTAATTAATTTCAAAATTTATACAAAATGATGTGTCAAATTAATATTTATCTTTATATGCTATATATTAAAGAAAAAAGGGGTTTTAATAAAAAGTATTTTAAGATTTCCAAACTCTCATTCTAAAATTATTTATTTTTCAACTTATAAAATAGATTTAAAAAAGGGGCACTTTTTCATAAATCATTTTTTACCTACTTATGTTCCATTTAGACAACATTATTTTTTTATATTTCAGTAAGTCCTATAAGTGACATAGTTACCAAAATACTCCTAATAATATTCACATTTACAGTGTGAATGTTTCATGATGTGAATGTTCACACCGTCAATGTGAATGTTTACACAATCAATGTGAATGTTTACACAATCAATGTGAATGTTGCATGTCAATGTGATTATTCACACTGTCAATATGAATGTTCACATCACCAAATTACTAACCGTTCAAAAAAATATTTGTAAGGGTAGAAATGTCCATAAAATACTTTAAATATGAAAATTAGGATTTGGTAGATTAAATGTTCAAATAATAGGACTTATTGGAAAACAAGAATATTTTATGGACTAATTGTGATACAAACACTTAAAAAAAAAATTTCTAATAAATCTCCCTTAAAAAAAACTATTGGCTGATTTATTTATTTAATAATTTTAGAAATAATAGATATCCCTTAATTTATGATTTCAAATGAAAAGATAATAAAATATTCCATAATCTCTCTATCCTAATATCTCCCACCAATTTTCAAAAGAAAAAAATTAAAATTTATTTTCCTTCTCTCTCCCCAAACTATCTCTCAAATTAAAAAAAAAAAAAAAAAAAAAATCCTAGCTCCCTTATACAAACTCCTTTTGTTTTGTTGTTTTTATTTTATTTATTTATTTATTTTTTTAATGTGATGTGCAGTTTGCTTACCCCTGAAGAGATTCTATCATGCAATAAAACACCACTGCACTTTTATTTATTTTTTTTTCAAGAATGTTAAAGGTTAGTCAATATTTTATTTTTTTATTCATTACATTTTTATTTTTTATCAAAAACATTTCTCCATTCTTTCACACCACATCGCTTTGAATCTTCTCTATTTTTTTACTTGAAAATAATTGTACACGTATACATGCATCATATTATAATGATTTAGTTATGAACATTTAAGGGGAAACAAATTATTAAAAAATAATCGTGTCTAAAAAAATTATCCTAAATGGAGTGCAACTTTAGCCTAAAAAAAGTGATTGGTCAAATAGAAAAACATTTGGTATATATCATTTTAAACTTTATATTTAAATTATATTATAGTCTTTTTAATAGAAACACACATTGGTTGTTTGAGTACGTAATCTATATATATATATAAAGTGTGCAAAGTAGATTCAAAATTTGTATGATGTATGGTTACAATCAGGATACATCTGATCCACAAATTTTATTTTTTCAAAACTTTTTAGATATTTTTTTTTAATTTTATTTATTTTTTTTAAAAATTGATATATAAGTACTAAATAACAATATCAACGATGGTTAATAAGAAAATTTCAAAAAATTAGGGAGCTCAAAAAGTAGTTGGAAAAATTATCAAAAAAAAAATAATGTGATGTAAATTTAAATTCGTGTAATGTAGATTTTATTTTTTGACAACATTTTTAGATACATATATATGATTTTGTAATAGAAAAATAATTAACAAATATATGATGAAATTCTCATAAATTTGATAAAAATATATTGACATTTTCATCATCAATATAAGAAATAGAAAGTTTAATATTGATGAAAATTTCAAAGATTCTCTAATTAGTTGACAAACTTTGAAATTATTGCCATATTGATCATTAAAATTAGAAAGAAAATTGATGAGAACCAATAATGTATTGACACATATATTTTTACATTATAAAAATTCAAAAGTTTGAGAAAAATAGATTGAGGTTTTCAACAATAAAAACTTCACAACGTTTTTACTTATATTAAGGTGATTTCTAACTCACAAGGCCTCTAAAAATTTCAATATCTCAATCATAATTTTCTTATTTAAAAAAAAAAAAAAAAAAGAACTCCCGTCCACCCTCTTTAGATAACCCTAAACCCTATCTTTTACTCACCGTATTTTTTCCTTTACGCCTCCACAGCCGCATCTTATTTCTCATCTTCACTTTTCTTGTGAGTAATCTTTTATTAACTTCATTGCTTTTCTTTTTGGCTTATTTTTTTTAATGCTTGCTTTCATTACTTTTCTTTTCATTTATTTTTTATTGCTTGCTTTGATTCTCATCTATTTCTTTATTCAACTGACTTCATTGTTTCAACAGCCACCTGACTTCATTGCTTGAACAACCAGCTATTATTTTTCCGTAAGTAATCTACCATTGACTTCATTGCTTTTGTATTCATTTAGTTCTTTATTCACTTGACACCATTGCTTTTGTATTCATTTATTGTCTTGTTATGAGTAATGAATGAATATGTGATTGTATTTTTTAATTAATTGTGTTTTTTTACATTCCGTACACTTCATTCTAATCAAATGGTGTAAATAAATGTGATTGTATTTTTTAACTGAATGTGTTTTTTACACTTAGTTTTGATCACATAGTGAGAAAAAAAGCATTATTTGATGATCATACGGTGTGAAAAAAAAATGTGATTGCATTTTTTAGCTGAATATATTTTTTTACACCTTGTTTTGATGACATAATGAGGGAAAAAAATTTATTGGGGTTTTTAACGCACTACCATATCTACATCACTACCTGTCTCTTTTGCTGGAGCTGATATGAAGATTGCAGAAGATAGAAATCTTCTCCACAGGAAAAGCGAGGTGAAGTGCCCATTCCTTTACTCTGCAAGGAGAAACCAAATCGTCAGTGATTATCCCCAGCTAGGGATGGTCGGGAGGACCCTCTAACGATCAAGTCAAAACGTTGATCGGCCATATACATTATGTATTTCAAAGAAGGTTTCTTGGTTACCTTCTGTCTCCCCCTTTACTTTACCTGCTCCTTCCTTTTATAGTGTTACTGTCTTAAGTTTCATCTGTTGGATTAACATCTAATTTGAGACTTTTGCTTACTCCTATGTCTTGGTCAGGCAAGTGGCCAGGTTATCTTTATCCTTTGCCGTTGGATCATCTTTCTGGGGGTGGCCTAGATTGCGTCAGCCGTTAGTGGCCAACTTGCCGAATGCTTCACCCGTTCGATTAAGCTGATCGGGCGGTTGTATCATTTGGTAGGCCTAGCCTATGTCCCTACGTCTACTGTTGCTTGTCTCCACCGTTGAATGAAAATGAATCTAAGGGCCTTTCCATCTTCTGTTGATCTTCTTCTAGAAGGAGATCTTACTCATGCTTAGTCACGTGCCATTGTTCCCTTAGCTGCCTTTTTGATGGGCCTCTCAATTACCTGGGCTTTTCCCTTTTCCTTGGGCCACTTGGCTAAGTTGTGTTTGGATTTGGGCTAATATTTTGTCCTTCCACAAAGATGATGAGGTCACAAAAATGATTATTCTTCAAAATTATTTATCAGGTTCACATAAAATATCCATTATCGATGATATTTCGTGGAAAAGATGGTTATTAAGGCAATATTTACTAATGGTATTTCTATTTAGAAAGCAAATAAAATATATATGTCTAAGTTATATTTAATTTGTTTAGCTATATTTAATAATGATTGAATTTTTTTTTAATTGCTATCTAAAAAATTAGTGATAGAGTCAAAGAAAATGTATAGATCTTAAAGTTTTAAAGTACAAACTATATGTTAGAATTTGTTCAACTGTAATTCTCTTAATACTCATAATATTTTTTTATTGATTGGAAAAAAGCACGTAAACATTAAGGCTTCGTTTGGCAAGTGCCCCTTTTAGCCAAAAAGTCAAAAAGTTACTAAAAAAAATCAAAAAGCCAACAACCCATACCAAAAAGTCAAAGATTCCATTTTCTCTCTACTTTTTGCACATCTTTTCGTAAAAAGCCAAAAAATCATCCCAAACATACTAGTTTTTTTTACATCACATTTTAGCCAAAAAGTTACTAAAAAAAGATTAATTTTTTATGATATTGAGTTATTAAAATATGATATATTATAGGTTTAAACCAAAAATTATTAGGAAAAAAATAATGACTCAAACTAAATTTCTAAACTCATTTGTAATATTTAATCTAATATTGGAACCACCAAATTAGCTCATATCGGTTAAGAATTGATAAACTATGATATAATTTATACATAACGTTTAAATTTATTATTATTAGGCATTTCCATTTTGGCAATTTTGCTTTTTTTTTTTTTTTTTGACTTTTTGGGTCATATCACTTCTACTTTTTTACACTTTTAAAAAATAAAAATAAATAAAAAGTCAATTTTTAACCTACTTTCCAAAAGTGTAAGATTAGGACAAGAACATGATTTATAATTTAAAGTGGTTCTATCTTAGATAATTTTGTTATACATAAATATACATAACTATTCATTTCATATTGTTAACATAAATATATAATTTTTTTACATAAATTCAAATTTTTTAACAAATATCCATAAAATATGTTCATATGTTCATACTTTTATTATAAAAAATACTTACAAATATTTATTTACTAATTTAATAAATTAATAGGTCAAATGATTCATAAGTTGGATATAAATCAAAACAATTTTTAATGATTAGGTGAATATCACGTTGGCATAAATATTGAATGGACTAACTTCTAGATCACTTCTAATATTTAATATAACTCTAACACCACAAGTCAATTCTAATTCATTCTCATGTAAGAGTCATGCATACGACAATTTTCAATTTTGAGTAGACAAATTTTTTGACTTTACAAAATTAGAAAAAAATGAATATATTAACAAATATAATATATTACTATCATATGGTAAATTAAAATTATGAAATTTATAAACTGAAATGTATTTATATTTTATCATAAATATAACTTTTTCAATTTATTTTTTAATTTTACCAATTAAATTTTGACATGTATTTTTTATTAAGAACTTAGAACACACAATTAATGAAATCAGAATAAAATTTTTCTCTAATGTGTAACTTTGATAAAAATGAATAAAATTTAATTGATTATAAATAATTTTTACTACGTATTTTAGATAAATTTTATATTATTATTTAAATTAAAAAAATAATTTTTGATCATTTATTTATACCCGTGCACAGCACGGATAGTATGCTAGTATATCATCATATATATACTAAAAAGTAGTGTTTTTATAACGATTCTAGTTTAGGACCCGACCCATCTTGTATTCTGGACTCGAGTTTCATGGTTCTATATCGTTGTTCTTGTATTATTCCTCTTTTTCCCCTTGAGTTTGGCTATTGGGTTGTATTGGTTGCGTTTGGAACAGGTTGGTAGCTTAGTTCTCGAACTTTTGTTGCCTAGAATTTTACTCCTCCGCTCAAGCAGGCTTTGTGAACTCTTAGTACTTTTGCCTGCAAAACTGCTGAGATAATGTCTTCTATGCTCGAGCGGTCATGCGCTTGAGTGGCCATTCTTGTGCTGGAGCGATGGTCATCTGTCTGTAAAACTACTGGAAGTGTGTATTCTATGCTCGAGCATCACTTCTTGCACTCGAGCAGTAATCATTTTGTCTCGCTTGATAGAGATATTTATATGTGTAGTATGCTTATGTGATAACATGATTATGTGACTCTATGGGTATGGAATTTAGTTCGTAAGATATTGATTGAGTCTACGAATCTAAAAGTTCTATTAGAAGAGCACTTGATCACTGCTGTTTCTAATTAGAACTGTGGCAACGTCGCAGGGTGATCATTATCTAGGAAGGAAATTCATATGTGTTTATGTGACTATGTGCTTAAGTGGAGTGAATTACTGTTGTCCATCGCATTAGAACGCTAGTGAGTCAGCTTCAGCACATTTGTAAATGTGCTAATATCTTTTGTTACCATCATTAGGATGTCAGGACGTGGATGTGGACGTGGTGGTGGTAGGCACGGTAGGCCTAGAAGGCATGATGTGCCTTTACCGGACGAAATTCCAGCGCAAGAAGAAGTGGTTGGCCAAGCCAATGTGGCCGAGCTAGTTACTCGGCAGGCCATGGACGCTTTGTCTATGAAATGGCCAAAGCTTTACGGGAATCTATGGACATTGTTCGAGCTGATAATCAAATCCAGGCCTAAGTTGCTAAAGCAGGGCTATCCTTCTTAAAGAGGGAGTTCTTCCGGTCTAATCCGAACGAGTTTTTGGGTGATCCGAAAGAGCCTCTAAAAGTGGATGAATGGCTCGAGCAGATAATGAAGACATTTGAGATGCTTGGCATCGAAAACAACGGTTTGAGAGTGACCTTGGCATCCTTCCAGGTAAAGGGAGATGCGGGTCAGTGGTGGAAATATGTGCGTAAGCGCATTGGAGTGACTTGGGAGGCTTTTGTCAACGCCTTCCAGGACAAGTTCTTATCTCCCACTATTAGGGAGAAGTTGAGAGATCAGTTTCTGAAGCTCAAGCAGCTCAGTTTGCCAGGAGCAGAGTTTGAGGTAACTTTTACAAGCCTCTCTAGATTTGCACCAGAACTCATGGCGATAGAAGAACGCCGTTGTATCGAGTTCGAAAAGAAACTAAGGACCGGGCTTCTTTTCAAAGTAGCTAGATCGATGATTAGGGACTACGAATGCCTTGTGGAGGGGGCGGCTCCTTTTGAAACCGTAGTTCAATTAGAGGAGGAGTGGATGAGGGGCTCTAGAAGGAATCAAGAGGTTTAGGGGGAGAGTTGGGACAGTAAGAGATAGAGGGGTTCTACCCCACAATAGTTCCAGGCAGCACAGTTTAGATCCACCTTCCTAGTACCGAGTTCGGGCTCAGGGAGAGGTAATCAGAGAGGTTTCTCTTGTTACAAGTGTGGCCAGTTGGGTCACAAGTTGCCAGCTTGCCTCTAGAGAGGAGAAGGGCATAAATATGTGCTGTCTGTGGTTCGTTCTTAGAGCCAGAGTCAGCAAAGAGAGCAGCCACCTACTTGTTACCAGTGTGGGCAGTTAGGGCACATGAAGAGGTTTTGCCCTCAGTTGGGTAGCACAGTTGGTGCATCTGGTTCAAGACAGAGACAAAGCCACCAACAGACAACATAGACCTTGAGGGCCAATCAGGGAGCCTTTTCCACTCAATCAGTACATTAGACATATGCTCCGAGGGGTGAGCAGGTTGAGCAGAGATCCATAGGGCGTGTGTATGTTGTTACCGTGCCAGACGTAGTGCCAATACCTTCGGTAGTGAGAGTTACTTTCTCGTTATGCAATTCCATTGCTAATGTGTTGATTGATACGGGTGCATTCCATTCATTTATCTCGTTTGCATTTGCATCGGCTTTGGGGTTAGAGTTGGCTCAGTTAGCATCCCCTCTCAGTGTAAAGTCACCTATTGGTGGTGATATTGTTTTGGAGCAGGGGTGTCGAGGTTGTGACGTACAGGTTGCTGGTCGCCGACTTCTTTTTGCATTTGTGTTGATTGACATGTCTAGTTTTGATGCTATATTGGGTATGGACTGGTTGTTATCATCTCGGGCTGTCATAGATTGTTACTGTCAGAGGGTTACTATATGTACCTTGAGTGGTGATTGCTTTTATTTCATGGGGACAGGGCTGATAGAATTTTATCACCGGTATATGATCCACGTGGTCGGAGTAAGCTTAGTTGTCTACTTGCAAAATTCTTGGGTAATAAATGTGATATGGTTCAAGTTAAGTTGCCGAAAGTAGTTTGTGAATACCCGGATGTTTTTCTTGAGGATCTCACTAGTTTGCCACCTCACCATGAGATTGAGTTCTCTATTGATTTAGTGCCTGTCACAACACCAATCTCAATGGCACCTTATAGATTTGCACCTGTCGAGTTGAGTGAACTGAAGATTCAACTGCAAAAATTGCTAGATAAGGGTTTTATTTGCCCTAGTACTTCACCTTGGGGAGCACCGACTCTCTTTTCCAAAAAGAAAGATAGTGTGTTGCGACTTTGTATTGATTATCGGAAGTTAAATTGGGTAACTGTTAAGAACAAGTACCCAGTGCTTCGCATAAATGATTTGTTTAACCAGTTGAAAGGGTTTTGTTGTTTCTCTAAGATAGACTTGAGATTGGGTTATCACCAGTTGAGGGTAGGAGAGAGAGATATCCAGAAAACGACATTCTACACGCGGTATGGTCATTACGAATTCCTAGTGATACCTTTTGGGCTAACCGATGCACCAGCTGTGTTTATGGATTTGATGAATTGGATTTTCCGTGAGTTCCTAGACTGCTTTGTAGTCGTCTTTGTAGATGACATCCTGATTTACTCACCCTCCGAGGAGGAGCACGTGAAACACCTACAGGTTGTCCTTGAGTTACGTAGAGCCCACAAGCTGTATGTTAAGTTCGGGAAGTGTGAATTTTGGTTGAGGGAAGTAAAGTTCCTAGGCTATGTGGTATCCGGGGAAGGGGTGACTGTAGATTCATCCAAGATAGAAGCAGTGCAAGATTAGGAGCAACCTAAGAATGCTTTTGAGATTTGTAATTTCTTGTGATTAGCCAGGTATTACCGTTGGTTTGTGAAAGATTTCTCTAGATTAGCCTCACCGTTGACTAGATGATGAGAAAGGGAATCAAATTTGTATGGAGTGAGACTTGTGAAAAGTTGTATCAAGAACTTAAGGCTGGACTTACCACCGGTCCAGTATTGATTATTCCGGAGAGAGGTTTGGGCTATTCAGTGTATTGTGATGCTTCACAAGACGGTTTGGGTTGTGCGTTGATGCAGGAAGAGAAGGTAGTGGCTTATGACTCACGGTAGTTGAAAACACACAAGAGGAACTACCCTATTCATGACCTAGAATTAGCAGCTGTGATCTTTACCGTGACGATTTGGAGGCATTACCTATATGGTGAGAAGTTTGAGGTGTTTTTTGATCACAAGAGTCTGAAATATCTATTTACACAGAAAGACTTGAATCTGAGACAGATGAGGTGAATGGAGTTTATAAAAGATTATGATTTTGAACTACACTATCACCCGAGAAAGGCCAATGTTGTGGCCGATGCTTTGAGTAGGAAATTCATTGGTAGTGTGGCTAGTGTTGCCATCTGGAAATAGGAGATGTTGGATACTATTGGTGAGTTTCATTTGCAACTTGGCGAGTCCGTGGAGTCTGTAGCCTTGTTTTCAGTAGTTGCGCAACCTACACTTGTGAACTGAGTGATAGAAACAAAGAAGAGTGATCTTGAGATAGAAATCCTTTGGAAAAGATCTCTAGTGGGAAAGTAGAGAAAGGCTTGAATGTGTATCTCGATTCGAGTGTTAGATACCGTGACCATCTTTTTGTGCCGAAGTCTTGTTGAGAGGAAGTACTCTGAGAGTTTCACCATTTATGCCTTGTGGTGCATCCGGGAAGCACAAAGATGTATCACGACCTTAGTCGCTAGTTTTCGTAGAGGGAAATGAAGAAGGATGTGGCTGTGTTTGTATCAAAGTGCCTTACTTGTCAACAAGTGAAGGCCGAACATCAGAGGCTAGCGGGTTTGTTGTAACCTTTGCCTATAGCCGAGTGAAAATGGGAGTATGTTATGATGGATTTTGTTGTGGACCTCCCGAGGACTCAACGGGGTAATGAAGCAATTTGGGTGGTAGTTGACCGGTTGATCAAGTTAGTGCACTTTACACTTATGCGTGTGAGTGACTATGTAGATTATCTTGTCGACCTTTATATTAGAGACATAGTGAGGTTGCACGGATTCCTTATAACGATTGTTTCGAATAGAGATCCACGTTTCCTGACTTGGTTGTGGCAGAGCCTATAGAATGCTTTGGGCATGAGATTGACATTTAGCATTGCGTACTATCCTTAGACTGACAAGTAGTCTGAGCATACTATTTAGATCCTTAAGGATATGCTTCGGGGTTGCATTCTTGACTTTAAGGGGTCGTGGGAGAGACACTTGCCCTTAGTGGAGTTTGCCTATAACAATAACTTTTAGTCAAGTATTGGTATGGCACCGTTTGAGGCCTTGTATGGCTAGGCGTGTAGATTCCTTGTGTGTTGGGCTGAGGTGGGTGATGCACTAATGTTTGGTCCAGAGTTAGTTCAGGAAACGACAGAGAAAGTTGCCCTTATTCGTAAGAGATTAGTTACAGCCCAGAGTCGCCAAAAAAGTTATGTCGACCGTAGGAGGAGACTTTTGTCTTTTGAGGTAGGAGATCATGTCTTCTTAAAGATATCACCTAGATGGGGTTTGATGAGATTTGGAAAGAGTGAGAAGCTATCTCCTAGGTTTACTGGGCCCTCTGAGATCCTTGAGCGGATTGGAGAGGTAGACTATCGCTTGGCCTTGCCGTCACAGTTTTCTGAGGCTCATGATGTGTTTTATATTTGTATACTTCGGAAGTATGAGCCAGATCCATCGTACGTGTTGGATTGGGCCAACTTAGAGGTAGATGAGGATGCCTCGTATAAGGAGAGATCGGTGAGAGTCTTGGATACTCGAGACCAAGTCTTGCGAGAGAAGACAATTCTTTTGGTAAAAGTATTGTGGCGACATCACAGAGTTGAGGAAGCAACTTGGGAATGTAAGTTAGAAGTCTGTGAGAAGTATCCGGACTTATTTGTTGATGTTTGAGAATGTATTGAGATTATGTTATGTTAATAAAATATGGAAACATTGTATATGTTGTAAATGTTTTGTTTAATATAAACATTGTATATGGAAAATGTGAATTGTACTTTTCAATGTTGGAACTTATGTATCGAGTTGATGAGAATGGATGACCGGAGAATTGGTCATGTTAATGGAATTGATTAATTATCATTATTGTAATTGGTTTAAAACATAGTTTTAAAACTTGATTTAAAATTTTGAGGACAAAATTCCTTAAGGAGAGAGGTTATAATGATTCTGGTTTAGGACCCGACTCATCTTGTATTCTGGACTCGAGTTTCATGGTTATGTATTGTTGTTCTTGTAGTATTCATCTTTTTTCCCCTTGAGTTTCGCTATTGGGTTGTATTGGTTGCGTTTGGAACAGGTTAGTAGCTTAGTTCCCAAACTTTTGTTGCTCAGAATTTTACTCCTCCGCTCGAGCATCACTTCTTGCACTCGAGCAGGCTTTGTGAACTCTTAGTACTTTTGTAGGCTTGCAAAACTGTTGAGAGAGTGTATTCTACGCTCAAACGGTGTTTACTATGCTTGAGCGGTCGTGCACTCGAGCGGCCATTCTTGTGCTTGAGCGATTGCGCTTGAACGCTGGTCATCTGTCTACAAAACTACTCGAAGTGTGTATTCTACGCTCGAGCGTCACTTTTTACACTTGAACGATAATCATTTTATGTCTGGACGCTTGAGCGTCGCTTCTTGCGTTCGTGCGAACTATGCATATATCAGTCCGTAAAAAATCACTTTTTACATCACTTTTTCATATCACTCTCTCTCTCTCTTTAAACATTTCCAAACCCTATTTTCTCTCACACTCTCTCTAAAACTCACCTATTTCCCTCAAATGTACCTAGACCCATCGATCTTTTCACTCGTGTGTCTTTGTTAAAAAGATAGAGCTTGGCGAGGGCTTTGTTCTAACCGGAGCAAAGTTGGTTTTTGGCACCTTTGGGTTTTCCTCTCTCTCACTCGTGCTCTAGCTTGAGGTAGGGATGCTTTTCACACTTTTCATGAGTTTTAACTTAGTTATTTGTTGTTTTTAAACTATATTACGGATTTGGAAGGTTTGGAACAAATATAGGGTTTTGAATAGAAAAATCAAAAGAGGGGTTTTTTGAATAATCTCTTGGGAATGGTTTTGATGTTGAAAACAATGAGGAGTTGGGTAGAAATGGTTGATTTTGAATATTTGGGTTTGATTTTGCTATATGAGTAAGAATTTTGCCCTAAATGTCTTAAGCGTTTATTTTATATAAATAAATGAAATTGATGTTGGAACGGTGAAATTGTATTGGTATTGATGAGGGTGGTAGAGTTGAATATGCATTATCACTCATCTCTTGAGATTTGGAAAGTTTACCTTTATAGAATATAAACTATCTGTTTAGAAATATCTATTTTGGGCTATCGGTGGAGGATAGCTATGATTGTTATAGAATTTGCATGTGAATTAGGAAAATTGAAACTATTTTCTCATTCATGTGCATTGAACATTATTTTACACTTATACATTGACAATGTTATCATTTTGAGAAAAATAGTGAATTCGGAAAACATGAATTGTGTCGTTGAACTAAGTTGGCCTGAGTGTCTTGGGCGAAAGTCCCAAAAACCGCTCATGTACATGGGTGCCAATCCCGCGGATGAAATTTCGTTGAAATGGCAACAGTAGTGCTTGTATAGTCTACGTTTACATGGGTCCCGGTTTACGGTTTCCTCTAGACGAAATTTCCGGAAAATGTTGTATTGTTTTGAAATTCTCAAAGTGTGAATCACCACCCTATTTTCTATTGAAATGGAAATGAATTGTGAATCAAGGTATTAACCTGACATTGCATAGTTTTAAAAAGCGATATAAATATGTTTTGACAAGAACATGGCATATGCACTCTCCTTATAGCTTTGTTAAAATTCATACATTGTGTTAGATTATTTCTACTGAGTTTTGGCTCACCTCATGTGGGAAAAACATTTCAGGTGTTGATAATATGCATCCGCCAAGGTAGTAGCATGTGAGGACTTGGAGCAAAGGC
Source organism: Camellia japonica (assembly GCA_030407325.1). NCBI lineage: Eukaryota > Viridiplantae > Streptophyta > Magnoliopsida > Ericales > Theaceae > Camellia > Camellia japonica. The sequence goes on from JAPPVO010000036.1 coordinate 105,187,585, forward strand.
CTCTTTTGTTGTATTTATTTTTGTATAACCAAGGGCTTTAAATGTATTGGACCTACAATCCACTTTTGTTGTAACCAAGAACTATCTTGGAAATTTATAAGCCTTTAGGGCATTTTCTTATCTGTTTAACTTCCATTCCTTTCTTATATTTGTAATATAAGGTATAGATTCATGGCTAGGCATACTGCATGTATACCGCATATGTTTCTTTTTTAAAATCACGTTGGATTTAATGGAAGGTAATTATGTTAGTATTGTTGTCGTTTATTAATACTGTGGATGTGTTATTGTATTTATTTTGGGCGTTACAGTTTTTCCTAACTTAGGTGGCACATTGTAAGCTTAATTTTTTTTAAACAAAGCCATATCAACATGTATTTTCCATTACATATAAAGTTCTACACAAGCTCGATTTCAATTATAATAATCAATTTTATATGGATTCTATTTGAGAAATATTTATTTTCTATATATTTTTCATGGTGTATTTAGTTTTGTTTATGTATATATATGTAAATCGTGTTTTTTCCTTACTTAGGTGCACATTCTAAAGGTTTATTTTATTTTATTTTTTCTAAAAAGTCCACATCAGCATGCATTTTCCATTTGCATATAAAATTCTACACAAACTCAATTTTAATTATATTAATCAATTTTATATAGACTCTATTTGAGAAATAGTTTTTTCCATGTATTTTCCATTCAGTATTTAGTTTTGTCATCGGTTTTCTTTTATATAGTTGATATTTTAATTTAATTATTATGATATTCAATTTTTTTTAATCTCGATATACAAATAAATAAATAAATAAGACAGAATATGTTTGATTATGTTCATTTTATATTTTTTGCCTCTCTTATTGATGTCTTAATATTAATTTAAATTTAATTTTTATTTAATATGAAATTATTTATTACAAAATATTTATATTTAATTTAAATGTTATATATCTATATACAATATGTATGAATAATTCAAAAAGAATAATAAAGAAAAAATCAATAATCTACATAATTAATCAATGTATTTTTTTCTTCTTAGTCCAATCACAACATATTTATATTTAATTTTTTAAATAAATTTTGTGTAGTTCTATGTCTACATAATATTATATTGTAAATAAATATAAAAATTAAATTAAATAATTAGAATCACTTTTAATTTTATATTGCTAATTCTCTTTTTAATTTAACTATTATTTTTAATATCAAAATGTGTGTTTCTTTTACTATCTTATAATTAGATATATATATATATATATATATATATCATATAAAATCATTATATGATTACACTATATTTATATTTAATTTTTTAAATAAATTTTAGGAAGACTTAAGTATAAGTCCTAATAGGCAAACTTATTATCCAATAGGTCCTATAATAATTAATGGCATTTTCATCAAACACTACTATAAAAACGTCATTAAGTGTTAATTTTCAGTGACAGTTTGAAAATTGTCACAAAAAAAATCACTAATTATAAGTTTTAGTAACAATTTAAAAAAATCATCACAACAAAGTCACTAATTTTCAATTTTCAGCAATAGTTTGAAAATTTGTCACAGAAAAGTTACTAATTGTAAATTTTAGCGATAATTTAAAAAAATCGTGATAAAAAAGCTACTAATTGTAAATTTTTAGTGATGTACGTAAAAATCGTCACAAACAATTATTTTTAGCAAAAATTTTATTAGGACTTAATGAGAATTAAGTCCAACTATTAGGGCCTATAGGTAGTTTACCTTAAATTTTATATGGTTGCTATTTCTACATATTCTTATTTTCCAAATGACTATAAAAGAAAATTAAATAATTGTAATTACCTTTAATTTTATGTTACTACTTTAACTATTATTTTTAATATATGATAATTATATTTTATAGCAAGATAGACTAAAATTATAAAAATAAATAAATAAATAATTTACCTAAATTTATTATATTTGAATATTCAAATAACTCTTTTATAGAACTATAAGGTTAAAATTATTAAAATAAATAATTAAAATTAAAATTAATATGATTTTTTTATAACACATATCGTAATATAAAATATCATTTAAAAAGAAAGTATCTCATGCATTGTACGTGTCAATTGCTAGTATATATACTAAGAAAAATGAAGTTTTTAATCGAAAGTCTTCTAAGAGTTCTAAACTCTTATTATAAAATTATTGATTTCCAATATACAAAATGGGCCATGTTACCCCCAGTGGGGTGACTCCCACTGACAACCCCCAGTGAGGTGTCACCCCCCCATTGGCTGAAAACAAAAAAAACAAAAAAAAAAGGAAAACAATTTTTGGGCCAATGAAAAACGACCCCCAGTGACCTCCACTGGGGTGTTAGGCATTTTTCTATACAAAATAGATTAAAAAAACTATTGGTTGATTTATTTATTTAATTGTTTTGGAAATAATGGTTATCCCTTAATTTATGGATTTCAAATGGAAAGAACAAAAATATTCTATAATCTCTCCAATCTAATCTCTCATACCAATTTTCAAAAGAAAAAATTAAAACTTGCCTTGCTTCTCTCTCTCCAAACTATGTCTCTATTCATAAAAACCCTAGCTCCCTTACACAAATCCAATTTTTTTAATGTGATATGTAGTTTGCTTATCCTTAAAGAAATTATATCATGCAACAAAACACTACAGTACTTTTATTATTTTTTTTCAAGAATGTTAAAAGTTAGTCAATATTCAAATTTTTTATTCGTTACATTTTTATTTTTTAATAATAGCATTTCTCCATTCTTTCGCACATCACTTCAATCTTCTGTAATTTTTTTTTTCCCTTGACAATAATTGTATACACATACATGCATCATATTTAATATACTATAATGATTTAGTTAGGAACATTTAAGGGAAAAAAATTATTAAAGAATAGAGTGAAACACTAATAAATCATAAATAATAATCTTATAAACTATTTAGTCCTCTCCTTTTCTCTTATAGACCCAAAAGCCTCATTCTAGTGTGAATTACATAAAAGACTGAATACAAATACATGTGTGTTATGTGTTGAGGGACAAATATGAGTTTTCTCATAATATTGAAATTACTAAATGTAACACTTCAAAAAAACTTCTTAATATACTTTTTCCAAATATAATACTCCACTATAACTTGCAAAAATGTAACACTCCATTGTAACACACTAAAAAACCACTTAATATACTTTTCTCAAATGTAACAATGTAGCATCCAAAAAAATTTCTTAGTGTACTTTTTCCAAATTTAACGCTCCAATCAAAATAACACAAAAAACTCTTTAATATATTTTTCCCAAACACAACACTCCAATCAAACATATTAAAAAACTCCTTAGTGTATTTTTCTCAAACGTAACAACGTAACATTCCAAAAAAAAAAAAAAACTCTTTAATGTATTTTTTTTTTTCAAGCGTAACTACTCTAATCAATATAACACAAAAATTCTTTAGTATACTTTTTTCAAACGTCGTTAGTGTACTTTTTCTAAACATAACACTCCAATCAATGTAATACACAAAAACTCTTTAGTGTACTTTTTTCAAATGTAACACTCCAATGTAATACACTAAAAAACTCTTTAGTGTACTTTTCTCAAATGTAATAACGTAACATTTCAAAATAAAAAATAAAAAATTTAGTATATTTTTTTTTTCCAAACGTAACATTCTATAACACACAAAAACTCTTTAGTATACTTTTTCTAAACGTAACACTCTAATGTAACACCAAATTGATGCAAGACATAAGATATCACTTGTATTTTATTTCCTAAAATGTAGCTTCCTCAAAGGTCTAATCACCAAACAAAACATTAATTTTGAAATTCAAATTCTTAACCATATAGATATGATTACAATCTATAGTAACATTGGATTTTCCATATATGGAACGCCAATTTTGAAATTTAAATTCCGAACCATATAGATATGATCATAATTTATGGTAATATTAGATTTTCCATATATGGTATTGCCATTAATTAGATTATTAAATAATAATATTTGGGGTAAATGTCTCAACAATAAATCCACAGAACTTATAGGAATATACGTTTTTTCACAGGATTATATGTAGTATAAGTCTTCTAAATAGGACTTAAAAATAATTTTTCCAAAAAAAAAAAGGCCTAATTGTTGAATTACAACTTTTGGCGTTTGAGCAATGTTAGAGTTCCTAAAAATTTTATTGTAGATAATACTTACATGAGTATGTGACCCATACAATATAGGATCCACAAATATGTAATATATTTAGTAATTTTTTTTAGAGTTCTAGCGTTTTTGGCCACAGAAGGCCTAATTTAGGAACTTAGTAAAAAGCCAATCTTTTAGCCTATTTTGGGTCATATCGCCTCTGTATTTTTTTATACGTTTTTTTTTTTTTTGAAAAAATCTTAAAAAAGTCAAAAAGTTAATTTTTAACGAACTTTCCAAAAACAAGCCAAAATGTTATCATCCATCCAGTGTATAAGACTTAAAAAAAGAAGAAAAAAAGAAAACACACACATATTGGTTTGCTTTTAAAAGAAAGATATTCCTACCGAATATTTGAACATAATTTACTACGTGGTAGTTTCATTTTTACAATTAACAATCGACTTGATGAGTTTTTTTGTTTTGAAGAAATTGGACCATATAACAGATACAGTTTTTTTTTTTTTTTTTTTTTTTTTTTTTTTTATAATTTTATTTATTTATTTATTTTTTAACAAGCATATAGAACAGCTACTTGGCAGAGTTTGTGATGTTTGTTTTTGGTTAAAATAGTTAATAAAGATTAGTCAATAAGATAAAATGTTACATCCTACACATCAATTAATTATTTTTATCTCATAATCATCTATTTAACTATAACAAAAAATAAAAAAATAAAAAATTACAAATCACTCAAACACATAACTTTTTTTCATCTCATAACATAGTTAAAAACTACTAAAATAGTTAAGTTTTCAAACCAGCACTGTATAAATTTTTTTGTTTATATAGTATAAACAAAAAATTTATACATAATTTTAAAACATAACATAATTTTAATGCAACTCAATGGTATTTATTTACCAAAATAACATCGTTCTTGGTATGAATTTGTGTATGGATAATATTTCACTTATTTGTTTTGGATAAATTATAATTGTACCACTTGAAATTTGCTTAAGATACAGATTACTGTCGTGGTTCTAGAAATTATATTCCGCCTCTTCAAGTTTCTAATTGTATAACAAACAATCACTTTTATTAATAATTCATAAAGTCAATTAATTATTTTAATAATGTCATAAATATATTTTAATTAATAATTTAAATAATTTTATTATTATATGCTAGAGTAGTTAAAAAATTCTTTTTTTAAATAAAAGATTTTAACAAAAAAATAATTTATATTTTAAGTAAACTTGAGGAGTGTATTTGTAATTCACTGTATTTTTTTTTGGAAGAGATTTGACGATGGCTTGGAATTTCGTTGGTGCAACAACTACGTTTTTTCTGTGATATCTCAATTTTGAAATAGCGCCGTTTGGCTTGTAGTGGTGTCTTCGTCTGTCCCTCACTACTCTCCTGTCTCTGTCTCTGTCTCTCAAAATCTCACACGTGCATCACCACAAGTCCTCACCTCCTTGTTGGTCAACCACTGCTGCCAAAGCCTCCACCTTCATTGCCGATCGAACACCAACTACAGTTCTCTATCACCGCCGCTAGCTACTTGGTTGTTGTGGGAATTGGCTCTTTTAGTTGCCTTTTTATAAATTTAAAAAAAATAGTATAAAAGTAAAGAGAATAGTTGATTTTTTATACTGATTTTTTGAATTTTTTGACTTGTTTGGAATGCAAGTTTGGGACTAAATTAATTAATAAAAATACAATATGCTATTTTAGCCAATAAGATAAATAACTCGTTTGGAAATTGACTATTTTAGTTAATTTTTTTTGACTATTTTAGTTTGACTAAAAAAATTATGTTTGAGAAGTTGATTTTTTTTTATTTACTTATTTATTTATTTATTTTTATGGTTATGACAGAAAAAGTGAAATAATCATGATTTGGATGTGACATTTTGTCTTTAGTGATTATTTTAGGCAAAAAGCAATTGCCAAACATTTCAGATCCAATCCACAATCATTTCTATTTTTTTTTTTCTCACAACCATCAAATCAATTATAAGAAAGCCATGGCATCTCTTCAGTCCTCCATCGAACTGGAGAGGTGTTGTTGGACCTTGTCAGCCTATTTTTTCCATTTCGATGATCTAAACCGTTTATATTTTAAAGTTCATCAATTATATCATCTCTGCAAAAAGTCAAACTAACGACAACCACGTGGTGGTATCAGTTTTGTATGAAAAAAATGAATGGTGAAAAAATAAACGATTCATATAAAATTGATTTGAACTCGTGATTTTCGTTATCCGATCAATTTGATTTTTTGTAAGCACTATAAAAAATTAAAAATTTAGAGATTAAAATTTAGGGGCAAAATTATTTTTTGAGGATAAAATATTTTTGTTGTGAAAAATGTCTTCATTATATTTGTAGCAACGGAAATTGGACATTAGTGATGAATTAGTATCCTTTTGGAACCAAATTTTTAGTCTCAAAAAATAAACCATTTTGAAATCAAATTATTTTGTTTCTAAAAGTCTATTTATTAGTGTCATTTTAAAATATTTGTCGCTGAAAGTCTTGTTTTTGACTTTTCAAAATAACATTTTAGCGACTATTCTCACGATAATAGAAATTAGTCCTCAAATATCTTTTGTTACAAAATTTTTACTTTTAGAGACCAAAACATTTGGTAAATCTTTTATATGTTGTAATGAGAAATAATGTACTTGATGAATCCTAAAATGTAAATAGTTTGGATGATTAAAATTGGATTCAACAGTGGGGACAGTCCAATCTCTTATAAAAAGGCCTATCATCCTTCCAAATACAACTTTTTTAATTAAACTGAAACAAAAAAAAAAAAAAAAAAAACAACAGAAGTGCATCCCAAAGGAACCCAAACTTTTAGTCACTGTATCTTTGTTGTTTGGACAATCGATTTTTCAAAATTTGTGAAGTTGAATTTGTTGGCGGCTTTAGTTATTTTTATTAGTATTTTGTTTGTTTGAATCTGTTGGTGGATTATTCTGGTTTGAATCTGTTGGTGCCTCCATTTTCAGTTGTCCACTAAAACTGTTTGATAGAATGCTTAGGAGTGGCCCATTGGCAGAATGATAAACACAACACACCTTATAGTTTTAAATAATATTGCTCCAAAAACATTTAAATGTAAACATCTGAGTTCAACATATTTGAGTTATTACCAAGTTTTTTTTTTTTTTTTTTTATCAGCAAAAGAAAACTTTATTAATGAAAGAAAGCCATTACAGCAAAACATCGAAGCATCAATAAAGAGCAAGTGTAACAAGCATCATATCATTACAAATCCATTCCAACTAAGTGGTACTGACTTGAACACCCAATCATATGCTAGTATTGCAAGTTTTGCAAGAAACCAAACAAAGAAACAAAAAACCAACCCACTAACAAGACTACCAGCACCTAATAGCAAACACCACTATGACCCTTGCTCACCCCATTAGTATCTAATCTGTTGCAGGTTGGACATAAAGTCCTGCACTGTGTAAGGGCACTCCTTTGTATGAGCTTTTACCTAGAAAATAATTCTCAACTTAATCAAGTCACAAATCTTGCCCAACATAGCTTGCTTTCCATTAAAGACAACGTCATTTCTATACCTCCATGTTGACCACATAATTGCCAAAGGCATTACTCTCCAAATTTTGCTCACAAGCTTTCTTCACTTAAAACCACTCCACCATTGAAGAAGACCATCCATAGTAGCAGGTATAACCCACTACAACCCCCACCAATTCAAAAGATCATACCAAATTTGCCGAACAAATGGGCACCAAAGCAAGAGATGAGACACTGTTTCCAAATGAGATCTACAGAACACACAACTGACCAAAGCATTATTGTCTAAAACACCAATTCTGTGAAGGAAAACTGAAGTCTTTAACTTCCCTGTCTAGGCCAACCATTAGGGGAATTGAACTTTTGGAGGAGAAACATTAAACCACAGCATCTTAGTTACCCCCACAGAGCCAGAAGACAATATCAGATTATGAAAAGATGAAGTGCTAAATTGTAATGCCCCTAAAATAAATCCAAACATCTAACCAAGATCATATATAAATAACAACATAAATCAGAGTGTAATGTTCTTCCATTTCATAGAGTTAATGGTACAAAAGAATCCAGCATAAGTAAATGCCCTATAGGCTTACATCTTTCCAAGTCGTTGCTTGGTTACAACAAAAGAGGGTCTAGCTTTATACAATTTAAGCCCTTGGCTATACAAAATAAAAACAACAAAAAAAATAAATGAAGCCTTTGCTCCAAACTTCCTCCAAGCTATTACCTTGGCGGAGGCAAATCATCAACACTTAAAAATGGTCTTCCCAAATAGGGTGAGCCAAAACCCAGCAGGGATAGTCTAACACAATATATGAGATTTAACAAAGACATAAGTATAATGTGCATATACAATGCCTGCAACAAAGCATTCACATTTTATATAAACATAAAGTAACAAATTCATATCTTGTTCCATTTTCCTTCAATTCATTTCAAGTTAAATCGTTCCATCTCAGTTCATAAGAAAAGTTTATCATCTTCCAGACAATTCAACTAAGACTATAACTCAGTGATTCTCAAATCAACACAACTATTACACAAACACTTCAGTCTGCCATTTTACGGAAATTTCGTCCGCGGGATCAGCACCCATGTATACACAAGATTTCGGGACTTTTACCCTGGACACTCCGGCCAACTTAATTTTCAATGGAGTCCATCCCCTATCTCATCTCAAACAATAGAGTACATCCCATTTCTCTTCGCAAATATCATACATATACAATGTATTTAAACATAGTCATATTTAATGACAATCAACAATAGATAAGTTTCAATTCACCTAATCTTCATGCAATTTCTACAACAATCATAACTATCCTCCATCGATAGCGTAATACAGTTATTTCTAAACAGATATTCATTCTCAAGACAGATAATTTATCCAAAATTTCCAAAGATGGGAGGTATTACATACTCAACTCCACCATCTATTTCAATATTCTTCTAATTTCATGTTTACAACACCAATTTCAATTATTTATACAAAATAAAAATTCGAATCATTTTAGGGCAAACTCACCTTTTTTCAAATATCAACCCAAGGCCAAAATCAACTATATTGTAACCATACCACCTTATATTTAATCTCATAACCATTCCCACAACATACACTTAGAAACCCCTCTTTTGATTTTACAACCCAAACCCTAGGTTTGTCCATAATACACCCAAAGCCCGCCATTGTTACATAATCATCAAATAACTAAGTTAAAAACTATATGAAAGTGTAGAAAATCTCTACCTCAAGAAGACAAGACGAGCAAAGCAAGGTTGGAACCCCAAAGACACTGAAACCCACTTTTGTTCGGAAAAGAGAGCCCGTGACGTGCTCTACCTTTTTCTCAAAGGCACTAGGGTGAAGAACCTAATGGATCTAGGTGAAATAATAGAGAGAAGATGAGTTTTAGAGAGAGAAACTCAAGATCTAGGTTTTTGGAAAGTTTTAGAGAGAGAGAGAGAGAGAGAGAGAGAGAGAGAGGAATGAAAAAGTGATGAAAAAGGTCATCTTCACGGACTGTTATACACGCAGTCCGCTCAAGCATGAAAAGTGACGCTTAAGCGTCCAACACATAGTTTCGCTCGAGTGCAATAAGTGATGCTTGAGCGTGGAATACACACTTCCAGAAGTTTTGCAAACAAAAGACATCGCTCGAGCGCAAGATTGGACGCTCGAGCGTCCACTTGCTCGAGTGTAGGAAACACCGCTCGAACGTAGAATACACTCATCCAATATTTGCAGGTCTGGGAAAATATTGAGAGTTTGCAAAGTCCGCTCGAGCTCAAGAATGGCCGCTCAAGCGGAGGAGCAAAAAATCTAGGCAACAAAGATTTGGAAAAATAAGTAACCAACTTGTTCCAAACACATAACTACAATCCAAATGGCCAATCCAAGGAACAACAAGGGGAAAAAGAGATGAACAACAACATTGAATCATGAAACTTGAGTCCGGAACATAATAAAAGTTAAAACTGGAGTCGCTATATAAACTTACCTGATGAGCATGCCAACCACTTCCATTGATCATCCTTATTAAAGGTGTGAACCAAAGACTGGTTCAGCATGGTGTAGAGTCTAACCAAATCCTCTGCCTCCCAAGCAAATAAAGCTATTCGGAAAGTAAGGTTCAAACCACTCGAGCTGCCTTTTCTTTCAACCAACATCTTCAGAGAAATATCCTTCTCATTTGACAGGCTAAAGAGTCTAGGGAAGTTAAACATTACACAATGACTTCCAAGCCAATGATCAGCCCAGAAACTCACTCTAGACCCATCCCCAACCACAAGCTGAGTGTTCTCCAGGAATAAGGCCAGAGGGTTAGAATTTGATTGCGAAATACTAAAAATACCCCCCATGTTATAGAAAGATTAGCAGTATCATTAAAGGTAGGCATCCACCTCCCACCATTTGGCTTATACCTACTGCAAATGACTTTCTTCCAGAGGGCATTATCCATTTTTTTTTAAATTAATTTTTTTATTTTGTTTTTTAAAATTATTTTTAGATTCATGATTTGAGTGTTGTCTTTTAAAATTTGTTGGATTTATTTTTTTAAATATTTAGAAATTTTCTTTTACTTTTTTAGGATAAATATTTATTTATTTATTATAATGTGCACTATATTTCATATATTTTTGTGTTGTATGTTTTAAATATTAAAAAATTGAAAAAAAATTATATTTATTTGAAATATATAATTTTTATTTTAAATATTTTATTTTATTTTATAAAAATATTTTTAAATATTTTAATTTTTTTGTTATGGGTTTGGTTACGGTTTCAATGTAGAGTTTTGAAAGTAGTGGGTAGTTTCGAGTTATGTATTTGGGTATGAGTTTTGAAAATAATTTTTTAATTGAGTTTTCAGTTATGTGTTTGGTTACGATTTGAGTGTGGAGTTATATTTTGAGTTTAAAATATTAAAATTAAAAATCAAAATATTTACAAAAATAAAATAAAATATTTAAAATTTAAAAATTTAAAAATATTATATCTTAAAAATAAATAAATAAAATTTTCTAAACATTTTTTATATTTAAAAAAAATCCAAAAAAATCCAACTCAAAATTCAAAAACTCAAAACTCAAAATATAACTTAAAATTCTTTTCAAAACTCATTTCAGATCACTTTTCAAAATTCATAACCAAACAAATTTTCTCTTTTCAAAACTCAACGAACAATTCCACACTCAAATCACAACTTCAAAATGAAAATCACAATTCTAAAACTAAACCAAATATTACCTAAATTTTTTTAAAAACTAAAACCAAACCACCTCTCGTTTGCTACTTGCACTGTAAATCATAAATCTATTAAAATAGAAAGCAATCTTGATAAACTTTAATTGCATAGAAGTTTTGGTTGTTTGTTTGTGTGTGAGAATACCAAGAAATGGACAACAAAAACCCCCAACAGGGTGAAACCATGATAGCTCAAGCTGGTACCCATTGAGTAGCTAATTTATTTACTTATTTTTTTACACGTATATATGCAATGTATATGTGTATAAGGTTATGTTTGGTTATAAAAGTTAAAGAGTCAAGAGTACTTTAGTCCTAAATTCTCAATATTAGCATCACATCCTGCTCACACGGTATAATTCCGTCCAAATATCTACTGGCGCAGCGACAGAAGGGTTTAGTGTCACAAAATGGCACTTAAAGGGATCGATCCATCGGGTCTTAAAGATTAGAGGCGCTGATAGGGTAGTTTGTGAACAAGTTGGGCTGAGCTAAGACGAGTCTTCTTTGGATGATGGGCCGCGCAATAGGCCAAGAAGATGTTTTGTATTTTGGCTCTGGGCTGAGGTAGTTACCAGGACGGTTGGATGGGTTGCTGGAATCGGAGCCTGTCTGGGGACAAAGCCTTGTTTGACCGAGGTGATTAGCATGGTGATGGGCCGAGCTGGGTATTGCACAGTGAGATGCCAGGCTAAACAAGGTTACCGCGGCTTGACCGTGTTAGGCATGGAGCCGGGGTAACTTGGTTGACTGCAATATGAACCAAGTTACAGGGTTTGCCCATCTCACTTGGTGGGCGGTGAGTGAGGTGTTGCTAGGATAAATGTTATCCATGGGGAATGTGGTTCTTAGGAGGGCTCTGGTGAATAAGAGTCCTATTAGGATTGTGCTACGCGGAATCTATAAAAGCTCTTGGCAAGACCTATATAGAGGTATCACAATTTCTACTCTCAAATACACAGAGCTTTTGTGTCTATTGTCTATTTGCTAACTTAGGCATCGGAGAGGTTTCCGACACACACTCACCGGCTAGCTCACGTTTGTGTTTTCAGGTAGTAAAGCGACGACGTTTAGAGGAGTGCAAACTTGGTAAACAAGATTATACGAGAATAATGTTTCTGTGCTCATACAATTGGCGGCGTCTGTGGGAAAACACAAAAAGAACAAATCTTTTGATCAAGTTTCCTCTTTAGTTAGAATCTATGGCGCACAATGAAAACTTACCACATTCTGTTGTTGATGGGCAAACCCTGGAAGGGGGCGGGAGGCGTGAAGGTTTACCTTTCATCCCGCCTATGGTGGAATTAGATCCCCAGTGACGGAATCCACAGAGGGACACACGAGAAAGACGGGGCTCCAGTTCTCGTCGCTCCCAAAGCCCGATAAGCAGCGGTGAAGGTTGGATCCTCAGGTTCTGGAAGATAACATAACGGAGCAAGACAAATTAATACGGAGGATGGTGGTAGACATGGAGACAATGAAGTGCTAGATAAAAGGCAAAAGGGTTGGCAATGGAAGAGGGACGCAAAGGCAACACACACTCTCTTACCACTCAGAAGATCGTGACAGACAAGTCACACCGTCACAAGCTGAAAGTAGAAGCCTCAGGACAGGCGATACACAATCAAGGACTTCTAGGACTCGTTACTCCAGGTCTGAGAGAACAAGGACTGAAAGGTCTTATATGGAGGGAAGAAGTTATCGGCCCTTGTATTCACACCAAACGACATCTAAGCACACGGAGTTGCTTAGGTCGACGGACCTGCGGACAGTACTAGAGGAAAGGGCTCGAAGGAATGAAGACACTCAGGCGTGCTGGCTCCTAGAACAAATGGAGTGTCGAGGTTGGAATGCCAGAGTCGTGCCCTGCCTATGAACCAGTAGATAAAGTGTTAGTAAGGTTACAGAGCTCGCCGTTCGTTCCGGCGATAGAGAATGCACCATTACCTTCAGGCTTCCACCAGCCCAAATTCACTACTTATGAGGGAAAGTCGGACCCCTACATGCACTTGAGCCACTTTCGCGAGGTTATGGCCGTGTATTGACGAAACGAGGCTCTAATGTGTATCATGTTTCCTTCCAGCCTTGGTGACCTGGGTTTAACATGGTTTGAAAGATTGCAGAAGGTAGCATAGCTTCATGAGCGCAACTAGCAAAGGCATTTGTGACCAAATTCAGAACAAACACCAAGACGCCTGTGGAGATTGACGAGCTTCTCTCCATAGACATGGGTGAGAAGGAAATATTGAGGTCTTACAATAATTGGTATTGGAAGACTTTTAATCAGATTGGAGATTACCCCACAAATCTAGCTATCACACAGTACAAACGAGATTTGCCGCTTGGTAATAAATTAAGGGATTCAATGACAATGACTCCATCCCTCACAATGGAGGTCCTAATGGAAAAAGTGCATCAGCACATCTGGGTAGAAGAAGACGTCGCGTGCACCAAAGCAAAGCTGGCACAACAACGATGTTAGATAGAAAACCTGCGGCAAAAGTAAACACAGTCGGACGGGAAGAGCGACCGAGTAAAAATGGGTGAGGCAGATGAGCTAACAGAGAGGATCCTCAAGCAAGGAAGCAAGGAAGCTGAGAGTCCGCACTACCATCACCACAGTATTCAATAAACCTATCTACGGGATTCTTAGTGAGATACGCGATGAACTCTTCGTTTGGCGACCAGCCAAGTTGGGAGAAGCACATAGGGGCTATGATGATAGATATTGTTGCACCTTCCATGATGAAAAGGGGCACCAAACTAAAAACTGTACGCCATTGAGGCAGCATCTGGACGAGTTAGTAGCCGCAGGCCACCTGGACCAATATATTGAGGGCGGAACACAGCCGGCCCCCCAGGACCGCAACAGGCTGGATAGGATGCCGGTCAACGGTCCACCACAAGGCATAATCAACGTAATACATGAGATCATCGAACCTGAACGGATATGTGAACTTAGAGGGATAATCAAAAAGGATGAACACTTGGGAAAGGTACTAAGTGCACAACCTACTGTCAAAAGGGAAAAAACGGAGGCAACGAACGTCATCTCCTTTTCTGACAAAGACTTAGTAAGGTTACAAAGCCCTCACAACGACGCACTGGTGGTTACTCTGCGAGTTAAGAACTTCGACATCAAGCAGATCCTAATTGACCAAGAGAGCTCCTACGAGATAATGTACTACGAGACTTTCAAGTAACTAAAATTAGAGAACAAAGACTTGGCACCCGCAATATCTCCCTTAGTCGGCTTCAACTCAATGCTAGAATGGCCTGTGGGCAAGATAATTCTGCCAGTCAAGGCATGAACGATGATGAAATAGGTGGAATTTTGGATATTGAAAGTTCTTCCACTTACAACATAATCTTGGGAAGAGCATGGTTGCACGCCATGCGAGCAGTGGCATCGACCTACCATCAGGTGTTACGGTTCCCCAATGAAACTGGAATGATTGAAGAAGTTTTAGGGGACCAAATCATGTCGAAACAGTGCTTCGTTACTGTAAATGGTGGCTGGGCTGCAAAAGGGTTTGTACACATAGTAGAAGAGCCAGAAAGCAACGAGCTGTTCGTAGACGTCGGCAAAGCAGCCGAACAGAAGACAGTGGAAGACTTGGTAGAGGCGAGGATAGATGAAAAGAACCCACAGAAGTTCTTTTTGCTCGGCTCGTCTCTGTCCAGCACCGAAAGAATAGAGATCGTGAAATTTTTGACCTCTAACATCAAAGTGTTCGCCTGGACGCCGTATGACATGTCTGGCATTGACCCCAACTTCATCTGCCATCAACTCAATGTCCACCCAACCTCCAGACCAATTATACAGCAAACTCGCTGATCGGCACTCCACCACGCAGAGATAGTAACGGAAGAAGTGGGAAACCTGCTGGAAGCAGGGGCAATCGGAGAAGTACACTATCCCAGGTGGATTTCCAACATTGTGGTCGTACCAAAAAAGAACGACAAATGGCGCGTTTGCGTAGACTACAAAACAGTTAACAAAGCTTGCCCAAAAGACAGCTTTCCCCTACCATGAATAGACCAACTGGTAGACCTAACAGTAGGGCATAACCGATTTAACTTTCTTGACGCGTATTGCGATTACCATTAGATACTATGTATGAACCGGATTAGGAGGTCACGTTGTTTACAACACCCAGACGACTATATTGTTATAAGGTCATGCCATTTGGCCTAAAAAATGCAAGGGCAACATTCCAATAGATGATCACCAAAATGTTTGAACCATTGTTAGGCAGAACAATGGAGGCTTACATAGATGATATGGTAGTCAAAAGCAGAGATGAAGGGGACCATCTCAGGGACCTAGATAAGATGTTTCAAATTTTGAAGTCCCACAAGTTGCGACTGATCACATTTAAGTGCACATTTGGCGTGAGGTCAGGAAAATTCCTAGGCTTTCTAGTGACTAACCGGGGTATAGAAGCTGATCCGTCTCAGATCAAAGCCATCCAAGATCTCGAGAGGCCTAACACAGTTAAGGAGATACAACATCTCATTGGCCTAGCAGCCGCGCTAAACCGATTCATAAGTCGATCGTTAGACAAGTGTCGACCGTTTTTCCAGGCACTGAAGGCCAAGTTTGAATGAGATGATGAGTGCGACCACGCCTTGGAAAGCTTGAAAAACTACATGACCTCTCTTCCATTGTTAGTGACTCCAATACCAAAAGAAGAGCTCTTTTTGTACTTAGCAGTTTCCCAGCATGCAGTTAGCGTAGTGTTAGTAAAAGCTGAGGGAATTCAACACCTACCTATCTTTTATGTGCGCAAGACATTGCTGGTTGCTGAAACAAGGTACCTGCCATTAGAAAAGTTGGCCTTAGCTTTAATGATGGCTTCAAGAAAATTGTCGCACTACTTCGATGCCCATACCGTAATTGTCTTAATGGCCTTCCCCTTAAAAGCCTTGTTTGAGAGAATGGATTTTTCTGGATGAATTTTGAAGTGGGCAGTGGAGTTAGGGCAGTTCGACATTAAGTTTCAACCAAGAACTACGATAAAGGCTCAAGCTTTGGCAGATTTTGTGGCTGAGTTCACACCAGGAAGTCATCATGTTTACCTAATCGATTTGACCAAAGCAACCGAAAGAAGGGGGAAAGTGCCGCAAGAATAGCGTAGCCCCCAAAGTAGGACGCTCAACTACACAGCAAGCCATTCAGCCCTGAAGAAAGAGAAGAAGGAACAAACCGCAGCACTGCTAGTAAGGACTCACCCAAAAGTAAAGTCTTGAGACAGTCAAGCTGTGATACCCTTGTTCCGTAGTATGCTAATTGGTCCTTAATTTGAGTATGATTATGTGTTTAGCATGATTTTATGTGCCATTTTGTGAATATATGTGATTTTGAAGTTCTATATGTTCACCGTAGGAATATCTGTTTGAATAATCTGCCTTGGAAATTAAATTGAGGGCCTTATCGGCCACAGAACCCAAAATTGATTACGCCATTGTGATTGGCATAATTTTTAGAGCATACGGTGAAATTTAATTGAAAAATTGATTCGGACCAGATTAAGTTGATTAAACTGATAAATTAGTGCCCAATTGTTTATTACTATTAAATTGAATTAGTGGGTTTGTTGTATAAAGGCACTACACTCTCTATTCTTCCCCTGTTGTTACATTTGGCTGATCATAAGCATTAAGGAAGAGAGGGGGGTCGGCTAAGAGAGGGAGAGGGTGAAGAAATTGGAGTTTTGGCATCAAAGCTTGATAAATTGTAGACCAACTCAAGAATTAAGCTTAAGTTTGGAAAATCAAAGCTTCTAGGTAAGTAACTCTTGGATTATAGTTTGTAATTTAGAGTGTGTTCAAGCTAATTGAATGGTCAAGAGCATGTTTTGAATTTGTTTTGTTGGAATGGAAGATCATATATGCATGCATGTATGTGATTACCTTGAATTTGCATGTTTGAACACCCAATGTATGATCCATGTAAGTCTTGAGTTGGAATCCATGTTTTGACCATCATTTTATCATAAGAGATGAGAATAGGGGTTATGTGTCACATGCATGTACAAACTATGAGGGTAGGAGCTTGAATACATGAATATGTTATAATGAAAATGAGTTTGGTATAATTTGAGCCATGCATGTGATCATATTGTGAAATTGAGCTCCATTGTGATGTGATTTGGTGTTTGTATCATGTTAGTACATAAATATATGAAGTTTGAGCCAAAAATTATGAATTGGGACCTTTGAACATCGAATTTGAACTCCAAGAACAATTCTGGAATTTCCAGAAAGTTTGATGCTCGCTCGAGCGGGGAAAATGCCGCTCGAGCGTGAATTCCGTGCTCCCAGTATTTTTTGCAAACCTTGATGTCCGCTCGAGCGGGGAAGTTCACGCTCGAGCGGGTGGCTATGTTTGATGAACTTCCGTCGAGTTTCCAAGTTAAGCTCGAGCGTAGAAATGGCACATCCAGTACTTTTTGCAGACACGGCATCCGCTCGAGCGGGGAAGATCACGCTCGAGCGGGGAGCCATGTTGAGAGGCCTTCTGCTCGAGCTCCAGAATTGACGCTCGAGCGTAAATTTCACCTATCCAGTACTTTTGCAGGCCTCAAGGGTCCGCTCGAGCGGGGAATTCCACGCTCGAGCGGGGACCCTATTTTCTGAAATTTTGTATGTTCGTTCTGTGTTTCGTTTTCTGTTCTCTTTCACTCGCAAGCACTCTTAGGCATGCATTGAGCATTGTAATTGAGTTAAAGAGATAAGAATAAAGCCTAAAGAGGAATATGTGAATTAAAGAACGGATTGAACTAATTGTGACCCATATGTGTTGCATGATATGTAGGGTCAAGCTCCAGGGCAACTCCACAAGCCGATCACTGTGAGTAATATCTGACATATGTTATTGTCCAATTGCTACTTCCATGTAAGTTTGTAAAGTTCATTAAATTGAATGGTGGACACAGTTTGATATGAAAGTTTGAAAGGCCTATGTGCCAGTTTGATATGAAAGTTTGAAAGGCCTATGTGCCAGTTTGATATGAGAGTTTGAAAGGCCTATGTGCCAGTTTGATATGAAAGTTTGAAAGGCCTATGTGCCAATTTGATATGAAAGTTTGGAAGGCCTATGTGCCAATTTGATACGAAAGTTTGAAAGGCCTATGTGCCAGTTTGATATGAAAGTTTGAAAGGCCTAAGAGCCAGTCTGATATACAAGCCTAAGAGCCAGTCCGATATGAAAGTTTGAAAAGGCCAAAGGCTAGTTAACATGAATGAATTGGGCCCCAGGCCATCCGTTGTATGATGTTTCAATGCATTTTCCTTACTTGATATTATTCACTGGGCTTTCGCTCACGCTCATTCATGTATTTGTAGGTGAGCCAAGGGAGGTCCAGACCCAGCCCCAGTAAAACCTAAGTGGATCAACATAGGTTTTGGAAAGTCAGCCCTTGTGTCTCATGTACGAGACCCGTCTTCGCCCTTTTGTTATGTAGTCATATTTTGTCACGTTGGCAAAGTTTTGTATATGTTGTATATAGTTTCACGGGTTGACATACTCTTGAATGATTTTGTCTATGCAGAACTTTTGATACTTTAATTCTATTTGTGAGTTATAATAATAATACGTATGACTTGTTGACGTGCCATGTAAGCACAGTTCTAAGGACAAAGTTTTTAAATTGCTTCCGTTTGGCCCCCGTTAACTCTGTTAAAATACGTTTGGTTTGGTTTGAGGCCGTAGGTAATCTCACGATTATTGGCCGGTTATGTCCTTAACCCACGGGGGCGGGTTCGGGTCATGACACAAGTAGTGAGGATGAAAGCCCAACGACAGATATTAACCTGAAAGAAAGCATCAGGAATGTCCCCAATCCCAAGACATCATCAGATCCCTCCACTTGCTGGAAGCTTTTCGTCGGAGAGACGTGGAAACTCTTCGTCGACGGAGCATCCAACAGGCATGATGCAGGGCTAGGCATAGTCCTCATCTCACCGGCTGACCTGACAATTGAACAGGTAGTCAACCTTGGCTTCCCAGCATCCAACAATAAAGCGGAGTATGAAGCATTATTAGCAAGTTTGAAATCAGCACTTCACATAAAGGCCACCGAGCTGATAGTGTACAGTGACTCCCAACTGGTAGTCAACCAGATTTCAGGCGACTATGAAGCAAAGGATGATAGAATGGCTAAGTACTAGGAGTTGGTTAGAAAAGAGATCATGAAGTTTGAAGTAGTTTGGATAGAGCAAATCGGCCGAGAGGAAAATAGTAAAGCAGATGAGCTGGCCGGTTTTGCGTCAATAGCAGATACATCTATCCCACACCCATTGTTGATTGAATTCCTACCCAGACCAAGTATTGAAGAGCCCGAAGCAGTCGAAGCATATTGCGCCGAACTAGGCCCTTCCTAGATGGATCCCATCATAGTGTTTTTAAAAGATGGCATCTTACCGGAAGAAAAGAAAGAAGCTAACAAAATTAGAGCAAAGTCGCAGAGATTTTAGCTCTCCCTATCACTAGCATTATACAAAAAATCCTTCATAGGACCTTACTTGAAGTGTGTCCATCGTAGTAAGGTCGAGGCATTTTTGTTCGAAATACACGAAGGCGTTTGCGGAAGCCACCAAGGGGGAAGATCGCTGGCCTACCGAACAATTTCACAAGGGTATTGGTGGCTGTACATGTAAGCAGATTCAGAGAAATATGTCAAGAAGTATGAGAAATGCCAGAAGTTCGCACATCAAATACATCAACCAGCCAGAAAGCTCCTACCTTTGACCAGCCCGTAGCCCTTTGCAATGTGGGGCCTGGATATAGTGGGACCACTCCCAATTGTGCCAGGCAACATAAAGTTCTTTTTCGTAGCAACGGACTACTTCACAAAGTGAGTAGAGGCAGAAGCACTCGCATCCATAAAAGAAAAAGACGTCAAAAAATTCATCTGGCAAAACATCATAACCCGGTTCGGCATCCCCAAGGCCTTGATATCTGACAACAGCACCCAGTTTGATGGCAAGATCTTCAGGGGTTTTTGCGAAGAACACAAGATAGAATTCTACAACTCTACGCCGGCATACCTCCAAGCCAATGGCCAGGCTGAGGCTTCCAACAAAGTAGTCTTGGACGAACTAAAAAAGAGGCTGGAAAAAGCAAAAGGTAAGTGGGCTGAGGAACTTCCCCACGTCTTATGGGCTTACCGAACTACACCTCGGCGATCGACTGGTGAAACACCATTTTCCTTGGCTTATGGCATGGAGGCGGTAATCCCACTGGAAATGGGCCTCCCCACTATTAGGAGCGAAAATTTTGATCCAAACTTGAATAATGAGGCCACAACCCTGGAACTCGACCTTGTAGAAGAAAGAAGAGAAAGGGCATTGGTGCACATTGCCTCGTATCAGCAAGAATTATCCAGGAAATACAACAAAACAGTGCACCCGAGGCAATTCAAGATTGGAGATTGGGTACTGCGCAAAGTAATGGGTAACACTTTGGTACCTGGAGATGGAAAGTTAGACTCTAACTGGGAAGGATCGTACAAAGTGATTGGTTTAGTAGGAAAAAGGGCATATCACTTAGAAGACATGGACTGCAAAGCTATTCCTAGGCCATGGAACACGGCCAATCTCAAAGTATTTTATTTTTAGCTTTTTATTAAAACACTTGCAATTTTTTCTTTTTCAATAAAACAAGTAGGCATTTTTCGTTAGAAATTTTTTCCTCTGTTTATACAAAATTATTCGTACATATAGCCCGACTGGGGGGCACCTCAAAGAGGTTGGCAAGTTTGACCAACACTTTGCACTCTTTAGCCGAGATAAAGATCTAGGCTCAAGAAGGTTGGTAGGATTGACCAACAAATTTTTTCTTTCTTAACTGAGATAAGGATCTAGCCTCAAGAAAGTTGGCAGGTTTGACTAACATTTAGTTCGTTCTTCAGCAGAGATCAAGATCTAGGCTTAAGAAGGTTGGCTAGTTTGACCAACAAATTTTTCTTTCTTAGCCAAGATAAGGATCTAGGCTTAGGAAAGTTGGCAGGTTTGACCAACACTTAGTTCGTTCTTTAGCCGAGATAAGGATCTAGGCTCAAAAAGGTTGGCAGGTTTGACCAACAAATATTTCATCCTTAGCCGAGATAAGGATCTAGGCTTAGGAAAGTTGGCAAGTTTGACCAACACTTAGTTCATTTTTTAGCCGAGATAAGGATCTAGGCTCAAATAAGTTAGCAGGCTCAGTCAAATTGTTTTCTCGTAGCCGAGATAAGAATCAAGGCACACATCTCGGTTAAAAGGTTTTTTGTAGTTTCCCAAGTGGTTTTCAACCGAGATAAGTATCCCGGCCGAAAAAGGAGGGCAATATAAGGAATGACCAAGCTAACTAAGCCGGCTGGGTAGGCAGTAAAACTGATACACTACAACGCGGAAAAAGTGATGTAATCGAACAAGAAGACATTAAAAAAGAAAAGTTTCTTTCATTCATCAGATATTGAGTACAAAAGGTGGGGCATGTAGCCCGGTTACATTTCATTAAAACAAAAGGAAAAATCGTGATAGGGAATGAGTCAAGCAAACAAATCATCAAGGTCAGTGTCCAAGTCAACCCGGATCTCGCCACTGGGTAGGCCGGTCTGAGCAACTGCCTCTTGGGTTAGTTCGGTTGAAGGCTCCACATCAACTGTGCTAGGCAGAGAAGGCTGATGACTGAGATTAGTGCCAGTAGGTGGAGCATTTACCCAATCAGGGGTCTTCTCTTCCTCCTCCTTCTCTTGCAGAAGCTTTTGTTGGACTGCGTTTGCATAGTCTACCATGTAGCTCGGTATGTAATGTGGAGGGGACTCATAAAAATGTCTGCGTCCAGTGCGTGACCAAGCGTCTCCACCACGGCTTTCCAACCACTCTTAAAGAAGATATCTTTTATGGCCTTGCATTGTTTGACGTAGACCTCCTTACCTTCTTTGCAACCGCGTTCTTCGGCATCTTCCATTTGCTTTTGAAGTGCCTTTATCTCGGCATCTTTCTTCTTCTCTAATTTAGCAAGCTCTCGAAGGTAGCGGTCCTTTCGCTCGGCTAAAGCTTTTTGTTTGTCCTCCTCAGCTGTACTAACAAACTCGGCCAAGCGATCGCGGTCGGTGCTCAGTTCGGCAAATTTTGTTTTGAGCTCTTTCAGCTCGACTTCCTTGGCTTTGTCATCTATAATGGCCGCCTTGGTTATTTTTTGTAATTCCAGTACGCGTTGATGGGCAATTTGGTTATTTTTCACGGCCTGCACATCATACCCAAAAAAAATTTATAAACCGAGCGACAAGAAAGAAAAAAAATAGCCTAGAATTCAGGGTTACCAGAGTAAGCGATTTGTTGGCAGACCGAATGGCCTTCAGCTCGGTCAAATGGGTGTGGTGCTCCATGTCGGCTGGGAGACAGACACTCTTGGCTAAATTGAAAGCCAGAAGGTGGTCTTTTTCAGTGCATACAGAATCCGACGTAGTCACAGCTCAGCCCCTACAGGACACAGCTGGTGTCCACGCCGAAGTAGGGGATAGGGTAGCACGGTGTCCAACGGGGGAGTGTTGAGGGAGCGCGGCTTGAAGTTGCTCGGTTTCTTTTTCATCCTCTAGCCTCGGTGATTTGCTAGCTGAAGTACGGGCCCTCTAACTGGGCCGAGATGACAAGGCTTTGGTGGAAGGAAGGGCGACCACGGTCTCGAGCACCTGACCGGATGAAGGCAGCTCGATTTGGCCCTCTTGATTCATGGCTGTAGTCTGTTCGGTGATGAGGGCACGGATAGCTTGCTTTTTCGCCATCTCTTGCTCTTCAGTAAGTGGTATAAGGTTGATTTGGGGCAGGTTTGGGTCCGGTTCCGGTGAAGGTTCAAGAAGGAAGTCAGTAACCTTAGTTTTTCTCCTTTCACTGTACCGATAGGTCATCTCGAAGTTCAGCAGCTTGGTCCAATCTCGATGGCGGTATCGAAATGCGGCATGAAGGGCGTCTTGATTGGTGTAGGCATAATTTGATTTAAGCTGGTTCAAATCTGCAAAAGAAACAAAAAATGCAAAGGGTTAGCACGGTAGTTGTTGAAATAGCAAAGGAAATAATCCGAGATGCTCTTACCAGCTGTTCCTTTATTCCAGTATATATTTTAGCTCGGTATCTGGGCTTCCTAATCTTCAAAATGGCCAAAAGCCCAGAAGAAATCATCATCGTTTAAATCTTTGTCTGGTGTGTTTTTGATAATTTTTTCTCAGCCTCTTCTTACTTTGAGGTAGTAAACCTAACCGTCATCATTTTGATAGAACGAGTATTGATGAAATAGCTCGGCCGAGCCGGCGATTTGGCTCGCCGATGCCATTTATTATTCTGTAAGTGTTTGTGGATAGTTGGGTAAGGCACAATCTGGTTTGCCTAAGAAATTCACAGATGAGGGGCTGTATAGGGAACCGAAGCTCGACTTCTACGACCGATATAAGGGTAAAAGGGATGAAGCCCAGCTTGCCCCAGGGCGTGGTGTCCGATGCGGCTAACTCGATATATACGTCATCAGGGATGTTGTATTCCCTTCGGAACTCAGCTATGGCACCGGGTGAGCTTACCAGGAA
Source organism: Camellia japonica (assembly GCA_030407325.1). Classification (NCBI taxonomy): domain Eukaryota; kingdom Viridiplantae; phylum Streptophyta; class Magnoliopsida; order Ericales; family Theaceae; genus Camellia; species Camellia japonica. The sequence goes on from JAPPVO010000036.1 coordinate 105,211,602, forward strand.
TTGGTATTTACCCATTAAACTTAAAAAGATTGTAATGTTAAAATGAACACGGCTGCCTAGCCCGGCACTGATATGACTTTGGATGGCTCGGTTGAGCAAAATCGCTCTAGGGCAAAGTGTGAGGGTGTGCCTGGCCAACCTAGTCAAGTATGCAAAGTGGAACAAACAAGTGTTATGCCCAGTTAATGGACTGGGCTAAGTATAATAGACAAAGCAAAATAAGCCTAGCTCGGCTACAATTGGGTTACAGACCATTCCCAGTTCGGCCATGAAACAGGACCGACTAAGTTTTATAGCTCGGTTATTGATCAATGCATTTCTTGTTCGGTCCAGTGTAGGCCTAAAGGTCGCAAATAGTTGCCTAGTTCGGTCAAGTGCAGTCCTAAAGGTTGCACACAGTTGCCTAGTTCGGTCATAGCATGAGTTTGGATAAAAAAGACATAATTCTAGACTAGTTCTTAGTCCTAATCAGTGTGTTTCTAGGTTTATTCATGGTGTTTTGAGGTTCTCAATATAGGTTCGGACCTTGGTATTTATAAACACATATTTGGTAACTGAGACACTATCCTTAGAAATAAGCAGAAATAGTTACAAGGATGAAGAACTTACTGATTTGGGAATGAAATCCGAATCCAATCCAATGAAATGAACGTTGGCAGTGTTAAAGAAAATAGGAGATGCGTAGGCCCAGTCTTGAGCGTAGGAAGATTAGGGGTTGAGGATTGGGAGCTCAGGAAAACGAGGGCTAGCAAGAGGGAATATGAACAGTAATGGCCTTTCAAAAAAGTAAAGCTATATAGTTGAGACAAAATAGGCGCGACTGTTCAAATTTCATAGTACAAGACGACTATAACAAATGTACTTAACCAATGGGGGAATGCCACGTGTCCCAAGGAATAAATAACGTTTTAGACATGCTTGAGTAATGGAGCGACGTGCAAAGCAATTGACAAGACGTTTCCAGACCGAACGAATTGGGAGCCCGGGTAATTTTGAGCTCGGTTGGAGGCTTGTACATATGGCTCGGTTTTGAAACAGTAATCCTAATCATGCTACGCAGATGGAATTAGGGGGCAATTGAGAGGGTAATTTGTGAACAAATTGGGCCGAGCTAGAACGAGTCTTCTTTGGACGATGGGCTGCGCAATAAGCCAAGAAGATGTTTTTTATTTCGGCTCTAGGCCGAGGTAGTTACCAGGACAGTTGGATGGGTTACTGGAATTAGAGCCTGTCTGGGGAGAAAGCCTTGTCTGACTGAGGTGATTAGCATGGTGATGGGCCGAGTTGGGTATTGCACGGGGAGATGCCAGGCTAAACAGGGTTATCGCAGCTTGACCGTGTTAGGCACGGAGCCGAGGTAACTTGGTTGACCACAGTATGAACCAAGTTAAAGGGTTCACTTATCTCACTTGGTAGGCGGTGAGTGAGGTGTTGCCAGGATAAATGTTATCCATGGAGAATGTGGTTCCTAGGAGGGCTCTGGTGAGTAAGAGTCCTATTCGGATTGCGCCACGCGGAATCTATAAAAGCTCTTGGCAAGACCTATGTAGAGGTATCACAATTTCTACTCTCAAATACACAGAGCTTTTGTGTCTATTGTCTATTTGCTAACTTAGGCATCAGAGAGGTTTCCGGCACACATCAATCGTCTAGCTTATGTTTGTGTTTTCAAGTAGTAAAGCAACGACGTTTAGAGGAGTGCACACTTGGTCAACAGGATTATATGAGAAGAATATTTCTGTGCTCGTACAGGCGCAAAGTGCAAAAGGGTTACAGTTTAAGGGGGGTTTATTATAAGTTTCCCATGTTTTAAAATAATTTTTCACATATATCATTGTCTATTATTCTTGATTTATTTATTATTTGTGATATTATATACATATATATAATTGATATATATATATATATATATATATATTTTATCAATAAAAGAGAAGATTTATTGATAGCAACAAACATACATCATCTATGGATTACATCAATAAGCAAGGGCAATAGAGCAAAAAACATCACAAAGAATCATCCTAATTAGGCACCAAACAGTAGCAAGCTGATGAGCATATAAGTGAATCAGCAAGTAGAGTAGCTCACATATCAGTAAACCAGTTCACGCAGTTCAAGCAGCTGAGGAAAAACAGAGGCACAACAGTCACAAATAATAGTGACAACTCAGAAATGATAGCAGCTCAAATTCATAACTCAATGAATAACTGTATTAGTTAATTAGATAGTTACAAGTTTGTTATTGAAATATCAATGAAGAGAGTTAGTTAGGATGTGAGTGTATTGATCATATGTGTATAAATATCTGTAAAACAGATCTGTGAAGATATGGAATAAGATTTTTTTTCATGGTATCAGAGCTTTCTAGCTCTACCGAACGAAGGTCCTGCAATGGCTGATACATCTTCATCAGTCATTCCTCCAAATCTCAGTTTGCTAATATCAAATCTTGGTTCCTTGGTTACTATTAAGCTTGATTCTCATAATTTTCTCATATGGCAAAAGCAAATTCAGAATATTCTTCAGGCCGCAAATCTTCTTGGTTATGTCACTGGTTCAATTGCTTGTCCTCCTCAAGAAATCATAGATTCCATTGGAACACAATGAATTTTGAATCTAGAATTTATGAAATGGGAGGTAATAGATGCTCATCTTCTAAGTTGTTTAATTGCAACTCTATCTCCCACAATGTATTCATCTGTTCTTCATTATACTCACTGCTTCGAAGTTTGGCAAGCCTTAGAAAAATGATTTACTTCGTCATCACGATCACATATTCATCAATTGAAGACTAAGTTGCAAGCAATAACCAAGAAAGCTCTCTCTATAGAAGATTATCTTGCTCAATTCAAAAACATTTATGATCAATTGTCCTTAGCTTCTGTAAACATTGCTGATGAAGATATGATGTTAATCATTTTCAACAGCCTTCCTGATGAATATGATGCACTTAAAACAACTATTCGCATGCGATCTGATTCTCTTTCCATGGATGATCTGTGTTCCTTGTTGTGTTCTGAAGCCATTCATGTTGAACGAAAAATTAAACAATCTAATGATCATAATCTCACAGTTGCATATTCTGTTTCGACAGGTTTAGGTCCTAGCTCTTCATCTGGTTCTGGAACTCAATCTTTTAATACTTATAGATGAAGTTCTTCATATTCACGAGGCAAAGGTAATTTTAGGGGCAGAGGTCGCTCCTATAATGGTAATTCTAATAGGGATGGAAATCGATTTTACAATCGTAACAATCAAGGTAGACCAAATTTTCATCCATCTAGTTTTGGTTCTGCTGGCTGTCAGATTTGTGGTAAGATGGGCCACATTGCTTTTGAATGTTGGCATCGAATGGATTAATCTTTTCAGCCTTTGACATCTGGTTCTCAGGCTCAAGAAAATCAATTGGTTCCTAAAGCATATGTTGCTACATTTCCTCAGCATGAACAATCTTCCTCAATTGTTCCTTGGTATCTTGATTCTGCTGTAACCAATCACCTCACAAATGACTTGTCTAATCTTCATGTCTCTCAACCATACCATTGCTCAGATCATGTCACAGTTGGGGATGGCTCCTCCTTTCCAATTCATCACATTGGTATTGGTTTCTTACCTACTCCTACCTACTCTCTCTCTCTTTCTCATCTCTTACATGTGCCATCCATTTCCTCTAACCTTTTGTTTGTTTGACAGTTAACTAGGGACCATGATTATGTTGTTGTTTTTTATGCAAATTCATTTTGTATTCAAGACAAAATTACGAACAAAATTCTTCATAAAGGCTCTAATGTGAATGGACTTTACCAGTTTTCTCAGCCTGCTACTACTTTTTCACCTCATGCTTTTCACACTCCTATTTCTCCATCTGTCATTGCACTTACATGGCATCAACTGTTGGGGCATCCATCTTCTTTAAAATTTCAGCATCTTACTATATATCTTCCCAGGTTTAAGCATGATCAATTTCTTTGTTCTACTGATTCTTGTAATAAAGTTTCCTATTGTACACCTTGTGTTGTTGCTAAAATACATAGGTTGCCTTTCAAATTGTCAAATACCTTTGTAAATGCACCTCTTTCTCTAAATTCATGGGGATGTTTGGGGTCCCTTTCATGATTCTTCTAATGCTTTCAAATATTATGTGCTATTTGTGGATGATTTTAGTAGATTTACCTGGGTATATCCATTGCATTACAAAAGTGAGGTGTTTTCAAAATTCTTAGACTTTAAAGTTTTTGTTGAGACTCAGTTTCACACTTCTCTCCAAATTTTTCGAACTGATGGTGGTTTTGAGTTTGTTAATAAGAAGCTAGATTCTTTTCTTACATCTCATGGCATTGTTCATCAACTTAGTTGCCCTTATACACAAGCCAAAAATGGTGTGGCTGAGAGAAAGCACAGGCACATTTCAGAAACTGCTATTACTCTCATTCATCAGTCTAATCTCCCTCTTTCTTTTTGGTTTGATGCTATTGCTACTTCGGTTTTTCTCATCAATAGAATGCCTAGCTCTACTCTTCATCACATTTCTCCTTATTATTCTTCTTCTTTCAAGGTTTTTGGGTGCTAATGTTTATATCATCATGTTCCTGATTATTCTTCTTTCAAGGTTTTTGGGTGCGAATGCTTTCTTTGGCTCAAACCATACACTCACCACAAACTTCAAGCTAAGTCTACTCCTTGTGTGTTTCTTGGTTACCATCCTTCTATGAAGGGGTATCGGTGTCTTGATCCTCTTATAGGTAAGATTCATATCTCTAGGCATGTGTTGTTTAATGAATCCTGTTTTCCTTTTTTCACCCTTTCTCCTACCTCTGTTCCCTATTCCTCCACTTGTCTTACTAATTTCTTTTGGGGTTCTTCTTCTTGTACTTCTCCTGCCCAGTCCTCATCTTCTTCTTATTCTTAGTCCCCTTCTCCTACTGAATAGCTTTATTCTTCTGCTGTTCCTATTCCTCCTTCTTTCATTCCAATTTCTTCTCTCTATATTGACCTACCCGTGGCCTCCCCTTTTGTCTTACCTCTTGCTCCAGTTCCTCCTCTTCCTGCTCTTGTTCCTAATGTTCATCTGATGGTGACCCGATCCAAAGCTCGGCAAGCTGTTTGCCTCTCTGCTCCATCATTGCTTACTATTGAGCCTTTCACTGTCAAGGAAGCTCTCTCTTCTTATGTTTGGGTCACTACTATGCAAGAGGAGTTTGTTGTTCTTCAGCATCAATGTATTGGGGATCTTGTCCTTCCTCCACTAAACAAAACCATTGGATGCAAATGGGTTTTTCGCATTAAAAAGAATTCTGATGGCACTATTGCACGATACAAATCCCAGTTAGTGGCTAAAGGGTATTTGCAACAAGAGGGCATTGATTATCACGAAACATTTAGTCCTGTTGCCAAACAACCAACTATTCGGATTTTACTCTCCTTGGTTCTTAAATTTTCAATGGCCATTGAAACAGCTTGACATTTTTAATGCTTTTCTTCATGGAAAGCTTGAGGAGGAGGTTTTCATGGTTTAATCTCTAGGATTTGTCAGTTCTACTACTCCCACTCATGTTTGTAAATTGAAGAAAGCTCTTTACGGTCTTAAGCAAGCCCCTCGAGCTTGGTATTCCACTCTCTTCTCCTTTCTTCTTTCTCAAGGGTTTCTCAACAGCCACGCAGATTCATCCTTATTTTTTAGAAAAACTTCCCCTCACATTACTATTCTTCTCATCTATGTTGATGATATTCTTCTTACTATAAGTAATTCTGCTATTCTTGATCGGCTTCTTACCTAGATGCATTAAGTTTTTTCCATGAAGGAATTAGGTGACATCTCTTATTTCCTTGGTATCTCAATTCAGTCTAAGGATAATGGCTATTTTTTTTATCTCAACATAAGTATGCTTCTGAATTATTGTCCAAAGCTGGAATGGTGGACTACAAGCCTTGTTCCACTCCTCTTTCTCTTCATTCTTCTTCGTCTGATTCTTATCATTTGCCCTTTGTTAATCCCTCCTTTTACCGCAGTATAGTTGGAGGTCTTCAATACCTTACTGTCACTCACCCAGATTTGGCTTTGACAATTAATCAAGCATGCCAATTTATGCATGCTCCAACCAATGGTCATTTTTGTGCTGTCAAATGGTTGCTTCGCTATATCAAGGGAACTTTGTCTCATGGCTTGACTTTCTCTCCTGGTCCTCTTATTCTTCAAGCTTTTTCTGATTCAAATTGGGCCGGTGAGCTTGATAATAGGCGTTCTACCTCTGGGTTTTGCATTTTTCTTAGTTCTAATTGTTGGACAATTTTCACTGTATTTAAATAAATTAAATTCTGTTGTGTACTTAACAACAACTAGAATATAAAAGAAATAAAGGAAATGAGAGAAATTGTTTGATTACAAAAATCAAACTAGAAATAAACAACAAATAAATAAAAACAGATTTTATTTTGTTACAAAAATAAAATTAAAATCTGATTTAAATAAACAAATAAAATAGAAAAATAAATTAAACAACTTACTTGATTAATTTCTTCGAATAATAATCTGATCAAGTCCAGTGTTCGACACTGTGTCTTTAAGATAGATTCGTCCTTTCTACAGTGCTTTCAGAATATTGACGTCTATCTCTCAGGATGAAATGATCAACAACAAATAAATGCAGCACTACAATTTATTTGTTCAAAGAACACACTTAGTGTATACACTCTTTCTGACAGAAAAAATAATAGAATAAATGCAGAGATTAAATTGCAGTAAGGATGGACGAAAATTGGAGTAGAAATCCAAATGAGGGCTGCCTATTTATAGATGGATTGGTGGCTGCCGGTTTTGAATTAAACAGGTACAAACCTATTTTGAACAGGTACTGAACCTGTTAGGTTTTGAATTAGATAGATAACCGAATCTGTTTGAATTTCAAAATTAAACAGAATTGAAATCCGTTCGGGTGGAACAGATTCGGTTTGGAGAGAATTTCGTAGAGAGGTGCATTACAAAATTTGAATTTAATTTCAAACCAAAATTTTGAAATAAAAACGGACAGATTTTATTTCAAAATAAATAAAATAAACTCAAATGTTTTTGACCCAAAAAGATTAGTATTGGGCTGGACAAGCCCAACCCAACCTCACACTATGCACCCGTGCCCAAGCCCAGGCCCAGCTCGGCCCGCTCGACCAACCGACCGACTGACCGGACGGACAACGGTGGCGCGCGCGCATGTGATGATTTTTGGGTCCAATGGGTCTAGCCCATTTTGCCCATAACCTCTCCCTTCTACAAACTTGGGGTGCACCTTGGGGCCCTTCCCAAGTTATAATTCCAAGCTATATAAACCCATCCAAAACTTCCCACCAAACTAATGTGGGACAACCCAATTTCCAAACCTTATGACAATTTCCACCGAAAACGCTATTTCCATGGAGCACACTTTGACTTCAATTTCCCAGTCACTCGATAATGGTTTTGAGCAACCAAATATACCACGTGAATCACAACGCGGCATAGAACGCGTTACCACTTTGACCCGCCAACTTTGGCGTGCGGGTCCCACCTAAATAATTGACCAAAGTTAGGAAAAAATTCTGTTTTACCCAGAATTTTTCCAACATTTCCAACAATCCCCCACATGAATGGAATTTGATGACAACGAAAATGCAACTTTTTTTTTTATCAGCAAAAAAATCTTTATTGATGAAAGCATGCAAAAAAGATACAGAATATCAATAAAGAGGAGCTTGGAGCTAATTGAAGCTCCAAGCTCCAGTTGGTGAGAAACCAATAAACAAAACAAGAACAAGAAAAGCATAACAGATCAGCAACCATGAATTGAAAGATTAGGCAGCCACAGAATTCAGACCATGATTGGGAACCCATACTTCACCCTGGTTAGCACACCATTCAACACCAAAACCAATCCAACATATCAGCACCAGAGTTGAGAGCAAAGCTGCAGAAATTCACTTCAGCACAACATATCAGCAGCATATAAAAAATTCACTTCAGAACTTAGCACCACAGAACTCAGACTATGAAGCAGCCAAAAACTAAAATTGAGCTCAACTAGAAAGAACAACAATACTGAAAGCATCAACCCTACATCACCAAACCTTAGCACCACAGAACTTCACTGAGATGAATCAGCAGACAAGGCAATCAGATCTTTACTGAGATGAACAAAGCCAATTCATAACAGCAGTCACTGAGACTACCACCCAACCTATAGTAGAGCTCAGATGCAGACCAGCAAAAACATACACTTCCACTGATGACAATCCAAAGTTGCATAGCAGCAAAATCCAAGGCAGAACCATAGGCACAGCAGAACCAGAGCCAACCACAATCAGACCCAGAACCAAAACAAAACAGATTAAACCAGCAAAATCAAAGATACCAGCTCAATTATTGATTTGGAAACCCATCTCTGATTTGTCTCCAATTGTAGATTAAGTCAGCAACTAAGTAGGGAAGGTCCTTAATAGATGCTTTTAGCCAAAGAGCTTATCTGATTTTGATAGAATCACTTGTTTCAGAAAAGTTGGGTAGAGCCTCTGCAAAAATACATTCGTTCCTATGTTTCCAAAGCGACCAGAGGACAATGTGTGGGATAGCTCTCCAAATTAACCTATCAAAATGCTTAAATTTGACACTCATCCACCATTGGAGAAGGCCATCTACTGAATCTTGAATACACCAAGAGAGCCCCCAATCATGAATTATAGAGGACCAAATCTGCCATGAAAAAGGGCAATGGAGCAAGAGATGGGTAACAGATTCATATTCAAAGCTACAGAAGGTGCAACTGATAGAGATAGAAGAATCTAAAATACCAATCCTGCGCATAAATTATGCTGACTTGAATTTATTCTTCCAGGCCAACCAATAGAAAAAAGAAACCTTAGGTGGGACAGCCCTATTCCAAATATATTTACAGATTGAAATATGTGGACCAAGGGTGGAATTACTGAAAGAGTAGAGGGAAGAAACAGAGAACTCACCAGAGCTTGCAGAAGCATTTGCCCAAATAAAACAGTCAGCCCTAAGGAGAGTCAGAGAAGGGGCTAAAGCTAGGACTCCAAGCAATCTAGTTTCTTCATCTAATTCCCAAGTGAACTGCACTCGTCTGATGGGAAAATTCCAATTATTTGGGCTGGTCTTCCTTGCAAAGAATTGATGAAGAGTGCCATCTTTATCAGTTGAAAGATTAAAAAGGAAGGGAAAATCAATCTTAAGACAAGAGTTACCGTACCATCTGTCATGCCAAAATTTAATTCTATTTCCATCCCTCACTTTAATTTGACAGTTATCTACATAAAAATTGTAAATAATGCTGTTATGATTTCCAATAGATAAGATGTCTTTCCAAACTCTAGAATGTTTGTAAGAGAATCTTACTCGTGGATACCAACAAGCCTCATCTATCTTGTATTTGCTACATATAGCCCTCCTCCAAAGTGAATTAATTTGAGTTCCAAATTTCCACTACCATTTGAGCAATAGACAAGCATTTACATCTTTGATTCTTCTAATGCCCAAACCCCCTTGATCAATGTTTTTTGTTGCCTTCCCCCATTTTACTAAATGAACTTTACTTTTTAGGCCATTACCACCCCATAAAAAGGCTACTTCAATCCTCTCAAATTTTCTGGCCACACCTTCTGGCATTTTAAATAAAGAGAGAAAATATACAGCTAGACTAGATAAGGTAGACTTGATTAGAGTTAGTCTACCTGCAAAAGACAACAATTTTCTCTTCCACCCTGAAAGTTTGAATCTAATCTTGTCAAGCACAGGTTTCCATGTAGACTTTTTTCTAGGGTTGGCTCTAAGAGGCAGACCCAGAAATCTTAGAGGTAAGCTATGAACTTAACAGTTGAGAAGCTTAGCAAAAGAGAGAAAAAGAGCATCATCCACATCAACACCACACACCATACTTTTGTGGTAATTTATTCTAAGACCAGATAAGACTTCGAAACATCTTAGAATTCTTTTAATAAGCACCATCTGATCCCAATCTGCTTCAGAGAAGAGAATTGAATCATCTGCAAATTGCAGATGAGACAAAAGAACATCCTTAGACCCAACATGCACCCCTTTTAGTATGCCAAGATTAATTGCTCTGCCCAAAAGTATGTTTAAACCTTCAGAAACTATATTGAATAGAAAAGGTGAGAGCGGGTCGCCCTGCCTAAGACCTCTTTGTGGAGAGAATTCGCTAGTTGGTGAACCATTCACAAGAATGGAGATTCTGACTGTAGAAACACAAGTTTTCATCCAAGAAATCCATTTAACCCCAAACCCAAAGTTGAACATCAGAGAGAATAGGAATTCCCAGTTAACTGAATCAAAGGCTTTCTCGAAGTCTAGCTTTAAGATCAGACCATGCTTCTTGGATTTCTTCCATCCATCCACCACTTCATTGGCAATGAACACCCCATCTAAGATGTTCCTCCCACCTATGAAAGCAGTTTGTGTTTCACCAATGATTGAGGGAAGAGCTGGCTTCAGCCTATGTGTTAATACCTTGGCCAGAATTTTGTAGAGAGAACTTACAAGGCTAATAGGCCTGAAATCTGATAGGCCAGTGGGATTTTCCACTTTGCGAATTAAACTAATAAAAGTGCTATTGATGCCATAGGTCAGTTTGCTGTTCCTGTGGAAGTCTGCAAAAAATTGCATGATCTCAAGATTCATGACCTTCCAAAATTTCTGATAGCACAGCAAGTTAAAACCATCAGGGCCAGGAGCTTTGTTGCTATTACAATCCTTGATTGCAGCCAATACCTCAGCTTCACTAAAATCTGAGACCAGGTGGTGAGAAACATAATCTGCCTCAATGGTCTTGAATACCCCTCCCAAGACAGGTCTATTAGCCCAATCCTCAGCAAACTGTTTCTTAAAGTGTTGATTGACCTCAAATTTAACCCTGTTAGGATCCTCATAACACTCCCCATTAACTTCAATAGAGTTAATCATATTCCTACTCTGTCTGGCATTGGCAAAAACATGGAAAAACCTAGTATTCTTATCCCCATTTATAGTCCAATTCAATCTGGATTTTTGATGCCAAATCCATTCCACCATTCTGTGCAGCTTCCACATCTCTCCTCTGACCACTCTTCTTCTTGCCATTTCAACTTCAACCAAAGGTCTTCCTTCTGCCAAGATGTCTAATGCATGTAATTCCTCCTCTAAAACTTTGAGTTTGGATGAGACATTACCAAACACCTCAACATTCCATTTCTTTAATTGTAACTTTAAATGCTTTAATTTTTGTACAAGTATGAAGCCAGCCCATCCAGAAACAGAAATGCTGCTCCAGGTATCCACAAAGAACTTGGAGAAGCTTAAATGAAGAGACCAGGCATTTAGGAACCTGAAAGGTCTGGGCCCCCAATCTCTTTCATCCTCCATCATCAACAGAGGACAGTGATATGAAATTAATCTAGGCAGCCCCCAAAGCTTCATTCTGAAATTAATCAACCATTCTGGACGAAGCAGTACTCTATCTATACGGCTCAATTTCTCAGACTCCTGAGCATTACACCAAGTGAATGTCCTTCCATGAATAGGCAGATCATTAAGCTCACATTTCTCAATAAACTCATTAAGATGTTTCATCCCCCTATCCCTCTTGGAGTCGCCTATCATTTCACCTATATGTCTGATTTCATTAAAGTCCCCACCTATACACCAAGGAGTAGGGAAATGGTCTTTAAGCTTAAGAATATCAACCCTTAAAGATGATCTAGCGCTGGTATCATTTGGTGCATATATGTTAATCAAAACACAATCAAAAAAGTTATACAGAGAGCCAGAAAGTAAGATGAACCTTCTATTGCAACAACAGCTAGAGAGTTGGAAGACAGTAGGGTCCCAAATGCATAGTAGCCCACCAGCAGAGCCTTCAGGATCCACAGACATGTAATCCATATTTCTGCACCCCCAAAGCCTTCTAACAACATTATCCGAATCCACTGCTTTCTTGATCTCTTGAAGGAAAACAATGTCTACATGCTTGTCCTTAATAAGACTTTTTATTCTGCCCATCTTCTCTGGTTTACCCAAACCCCTAATATTCCAAGACAGTAGCTTCATAAGTAAACAAAGTGATACACTTAATTCACCCATCTGCATGATTTTATTATTGAGCCTTCCCCTCTTTGGTGATTCTCTCTTTATCCTTGAGCTCAAGGTCAATTATCTTGCTCAATACAACATCCTCTTCCCCATTGTAGTTGATACCCAATGATTTCCCCAAATATATAGTAGCTTTGTCTTCTTCAAGAGGACAATTGTTCGAAGATGAACTACTTTCAGATAAATCAGACTTGGCTAAAGCAGATGCTGCTGGTCTGAAAATGACAGACTTAGAGGAATGCTTATGAGCTGCTGCAGATCTAAAGCCATGAAATCTAGCAAAGCTATTGAATCCCTCGATATGAGTCTTCTTCTTTCCTTTTTTTTCCTCACTGTTTGCAAGTATTCTGGATTAGGAACAAGAGACTTGACCTGGGCTGAGTGGTTAAGATTTAGTAAACTGATTCCATTTGACCCTGACTTGTTTGAAGGCCCAGCAGATTGCAAATGTGTCGAATGGCCAGATTCAGTGGGCCTATTATAAGAGCTACTGGCTAAGAACTTGTTAGGTGAATGAGCCAAGTTAACCTCCAAGTTGATATCAGGCCCAATACCAGGCCCAAGAACTTTAGTAGGTTCGTTTGCTAGAAAGACTTCCAAATTTATACCAAGTCCAAATCCATCTCTAGATACACCAGGTGAAGGAGCTTGCTGAACACACCTTAACTTGCCATCATTATTTTTTGAATTTTTTGAATTTTGCTCTGACCCTTCCATCAAAGTCCCCTCAACGCATGCTTCATTTGTCCTGTTTGAGCCTCCTTCACAGAAAGTCTCTTCAACAACAGTGCCTATTTCCTCACCTATGTGACTGCCAATAGGCTATTTCCGTTGCTCAAGCTCGTTTGTGCAAGCCAGGTCAGCTCCTAGTGAAGCTCTCATTTCTGCCACCTCATCACCATCTAGTTTGTTCTTGACAACTGCCGCTGGGGTGTTTCTACCCGCCACACTGTAGCTGGTCCCAGTGAAACTGGATTCATCCATGCCTGATAGTTTCAATCCACCAGAATTTGCTAAGTGATCTTCGCATACAAGAATGGGATAAGAATTGCCCTTGCACTCCACAAGTATACTACTCACAGCTTGAAAAATGCTGTGAGTAGTATACTCTGTGTTCAATCTCACTATTGCAGTGTCATAAAGCCAACCATTGCCCTCTTCATTGACTTTTATGGTTATCTGTGAGTTCCCATTCTCCACAGGGGGTTCCCCTTTTAATACTTCAGCAAAAGATCTGTGACCCACATATGCAGCATTGTCTCTGATATGAGCTGTATCCAAACCTCTTCTGGCGTCCTGAGACTTTCTTCTGTTTTGTTCAGTGCTGCTGCTCCTATCATAGATAGCCATTTTAACCACAAGCATCATGTCATCCACCAAAAGGCCATTAGCTTTTTGGATGGCAACAGATGCTGCTATACGACAGTCATAGCGCACAAAACCAAATCTTGATTTTGTCGCCTTTCTTCTTTTAAGAGAGATGAAGGCATCCTTCATGATTCCGAACTTGGTAAAAAGTTTGAACAGAGCTTTGGCATCCATTGATGATGGGATATTATCTACAAATACAGTGAAAAAGCCTTTTTTTCCTTCTTTACTCTGAACGCCACCACTTCTCCATTGCCTCACCACCGGAATCCAGCCACCGTTTCTACCTTGCCCCATATTTTGAACCCCTCCCATTGTTTGTTCTACAAAAGTGTCTATAACAACGAAAATGCAACAATATGCAGACTTTATCGAAAGAGTATAAGTTGAAAATATCTTGCATCAGGATAGGTAGCTTTCGGTCTTGAACCTTCCCTAGTGATAACCTATCGGACTTACTAGCTAACCAATGGATACGATCCCTTGAATTGTTCAGCCATTTGTGTAAGCCAAGACAATAGATGTCACACAAAATATCTTCTAACACATCATGGTTCTCACTGTTGTGTTCATTTTGGCCTTGAACACTTCTGGTTTTTATGAGTGTTTCTAGAGAATTTAGCCTCTTTCATTCTCATAGAACCGGCCCCAATTCGACACTCATATAGGTGAGTCTTATTATAAGTATCTCTTTATACTTGTCTTGATTTTTATACCTAAATCAAGATATACGTAATCATTAAAAGCAAAACTTATCCTTGTACCCCTGCAGACAACATATGTTGCAGATATCACTCTCACCATAGGAATGGGTAGGGAATTTTAATCCCTTGGTGATTTCTGGCGAGCCACACATAACTTAGTTGTCCCTTTGAACTTGTTATTGGGATCTCCAATCATATAAGTAGGGTTACCATTATGATGACCCTTATGTAATAGGCTTTAATCCCATCCCCTTCGATGAACTATACACTATCTCTTTTGTGAAACCTTTTGTTAACGGATCCGCAATATTCTCTTTAGATTTTATATAATCTATTGAGATTATTCCATTTGACAACAATTGCCTTACGGTATTATGTCGATGACGAATATGTCACGACTTACCGTTATACATATGATTCTGTACCCTGCCTATTGCAGATTGACTATCACAATGAATGCAAATAGCTGGCACAAGTTTTGGCCACATTGGAATGTCTTCTAAGAAGTGACGAAGTCATTCTGCTTCTTCTCTTGCTTTGTCTAAAGCAATGAACTTGGATTCCATTGTGGATCGTGCGATGCATGTTTGTTTCGTGGACTTCCAAGAAACAGCAGTGTCTCCCAGAGTAAAGATATATCCACTAGTGGATTTTGAATCTTTAGTATCTGATATCCAATTTGCATCACAATAACCTTCGAGTACTGCTGGATATCGAGTAAAGTTCAAATTATGATCATGAGTAAATCTTAGATATCTAAGAACCCGAATGATCGCTTTCCAATGGTCTTCTCCGGGGTTACTAGTGTACCTACTCAATTTACTGACTGCATAAGCTATGTCAGGACGAGTACAATTCATTAGGTACATTAGGCTTCCAATGATTTGGGAGTATTTTAACTGAGACACTGCATCACCTTTATTTTTTGATAAATAAAGACTGATGTCTACAGGTGTTCTAGCTACATTTAAATCATCCTTGATAAATTTATCAAGAATTTTCTCAATATAATGTGACTGAGATAATGCATATCCATCAGATGTTTTAGTAATTTTCATTCCTAAAATAACATCTGCGACCCCCATATCTTTCATATCAAATCTTTTGTTAAGCATTTGCTTAGTTGATTTGATCATATTTTGACTGCTTCCAATGATAAGCATGTCATCCACATAAAGACAAACTATGACGTATCCTTGGTCAGTATTTTTAACATAGACGCACTTGTCACATTCGTTTATCTTAAACCCATTAGTAAGCATTGCATGATCAAATTTTTCATGCCATTGCTTAGGTGCTTATTGTAATCCATAAAGAGACTTTACAAGCCGACAAACTTTCTTTTCTTGCCCCGATACTATAAACCCTTCAGGTTGCTCCATTTAGATCACCGTTTAAGAAAGTTGTCTTAACATCCATTTGATGTATTTCTAAATTAAACAACGCTGCTATAGCAATAAGCATGCGAATGGATGTTATTCTTGTCATAGGGGAATATGTGTCAAAATAGTCCAGACCTTCCTTTTGTCTGTAACCTTTTACTATAAGTCTTGCTTTATACTTGTCTATTGAACCATCTGCCTTCATTTTTCTCTTCAATATCCACTTATATCCAAGAGGTTTGGAATCAGGTGGAAGATCTACCAATTCCCAAGTATGATTTTGCATAATGGATTCAATTTCATTATTAATAGCCTCTTTCCACAGAGGTGCTTCAGGACCTGTCATTGCTTCCTTAAAGTTTTGAGGTTCATTTTCTAACAGGTATGTCAGAAAATCTGGACCAAAGGATTTTGATGTTCTCGCTCTCTTACTTCGTCTTGGTTTATTATCAGTTAAATCCTATTGGTCGAGACCATTACTAGTCTCTTGTGTTTGATTGTTATTAGTCTCTTGATTTTGTGTACAATCATAAGTTCTTTCCTGTGAACTTAATTCATGTCCTTTCTTGTAAGGAAAGACATGTTCAAAAAACACAGCATTCCTTGATTCTATAATAGTGTTCACATATATATCAGGTATTTCTGATTTACAAGTTAGAAACCGATATGCACTACTATTTTGAGCAAAACCAATAAACACACAATCTACTTTTTTTGGTCTAATCTTAGTCTTTTTACGAACAAGAACTTCAACTT
Source organism: Camellia japonica (assembly GCA_030407325.1). Lineage (NCBI taxonomy): Eukaryota > Viridiplantae > Streptophyta > Magnoliopsida > Ericales > Theaceae > Camellia > Camellia japonica. The sequence continues at coordinate 105,227,939 of JAPPVO010000036.1, forward strand.
TTGCCAAACACCCCCACACTTTTAAGTATTTGTAGGAAGGTGGTCGACCTTTCCATAATTCATAAGGAGTGCTGTTAGTTTTCTTGTGGGGTATTGTGTTAAGAACATAATTAGCAGACAAAATTGCTTTCCCTCACAAGTTCTGTGGTAAGCCTGAACTTAGTAACATGGCATTCATCATTTCTTTTAGGGTTTTATTCTTCCTTTTAGCAATTCCATTTTGCTGAGGAGAATAGGGTGCTGTAGTTTGGTGAATAATGCCATGTTGTGCACAAAATTCATTTAATGGTGCATCATATTCACCACCCCTATCACTTCTAACCATTTTAATGGTTTTACCAAGTTGATTTTCAACTTCTATTTTGTAGAGTTTAAACATTTCTCAGGCTTCATCTTTGCTTCTAAGTAAGTATACATAACAATTTCTTGTGCAATCATTGATAAATGTTATAAAATACTTTTTGCCTCCTCTAGTTTGAACAAATTTAAGATCACATACATCTGTATGAATTAATTCTAGAAGTTCAGTTTTCCTTTCAACCGATTTAAATAGAGCCTTAGTTAGTTTCGCTTCTACACAAATTTCACATTTGTGATTAGGATTAATTTCAAACGTTGGTATATAATCTAAACTAATTAATCTACGCAAAGCATCAAAATTCACATGTCCTAATCTACCATGCCATCAATTTGACTCAAGAATATAAGCAAAAGATGTGTTATTCTTATTCATAGCAACTTTCAGTACAACTGTTATTACATTTAATTTGAAGAGACCATCACTCATGTATCCCTTACCAACATACATACCACTCTTTAATAATACAAGTATATCGGACTCAAATACAAGCCTAAATCCATTTTTACTTAACAAAGAGCCAGAAACCAAATTCTTCCAGATGTCAAGTACGTGTAGTATGTTGTTGAGGATCAGTTCTTTCCCTGATGTCATCTTCAAGATCACCTTTCCTCGTCCAGCCACAGTAGAAGTAGAAGAATTTCCCATGAAAAAGTTGTTCACCATTTGCAACCTCATTGTAGGTAGTGAACATCTTTTTGTCCGCACAAATATGACGAGTTGCCCCAGTGTCAACCCACCATTCCTTGAGATTTCTAACCAAATTAGCCTCAGACACCACAGCAGAGAGGTTGATGTCATTCACTCCGTCAGAGATGTAATCTAGTTCAGTTACATTAGCCTGATTGGTAGTCTTCTTGCTTGTACTTCCGCGATCCTTCTTAGGGCGGCGGCAGCCAGAAGATTGATGCCCAGTCTTGCCACAGTTATAGCATTTTCCTTTGAACTTCTTGTTGCCATTGTTGTCGCCTTGTTTAGGACCATCTCCAATAAACTTCATCTTTTTGTTATGTGGTTTATGAACTTGTTCAACCACATTAGCCTTGGACTAAATGGGATTTTTCCCATTCCTCTTTTCAGCCTTACGGTTATCTTCCTCAATTCTCAGTCTTACAATAAGTTCATCCATGGTCATCTCTTTGCGTTTATGTTTTAAATAATTTTTGAAATCTTTCCAAGCCGGTGGTAACTTTTCCACTAAAGCAGCGACTTGGAAAGACTCGCTCAAAGACATACCCTCATAATGAATATCATGTAAAATTAATTGAAAACTTTGAACTTGAGAAATTACCGTTTGGGAGTCTACCATAACAAAGTCCAGAAATTTACCGACAACAAATTTCTTCGTGCCGGCATCCTCTGTCTTGTATTTCTTCTCCAAAGAATCCCACAATTCTTTTGCTATTTTTAGAGGACTGTAAACATTATACAGCATGTTGTCAAGGCCATTGAGGATGTAGTTTCTGCACAGGAAATCTGAATGTTTCCAAGCATTTACAGCGGCAACAACTTGCCGATCACTTTCACCATCTTTAAGTGCTGGAGCCTCTTCACGGAGAAACCGGGCCAAAGTTACAGTTGTAAGATAGAACAGCATCTTCTGCTGTCATCTCTTAAACTCAGTACCGTTAAATTTTTCCCATTTTTCTCCATGATTTATTGGTACTTGAACATGATTCTGGATAGGGATTGGAGTTGATGTAACAATTGGAGTACCACTTCCAGTTGCAGATTCAGTTGTAGTAGCCATAATATCTGATTACAAAAATCAGAAAAAGAAACCATAAATTAATTTTCTAGTTACTAAAACCAGAAAATAAATTAGACCACGAAATAATTTTATTTTCCTTGTTACTAAAACTAGAAAAATAAAATACCACAATAATTTTCTGTAAAATCAAATAATATTGTGCAATAGTTAATGACACCAGTATATTACTACTAGTTGTCAAAGAAAATAGACAGTATATTACTACTATCTGTCAAATAGTTTATAAATACTATTTGTATTTTCCAACCAGAATATTACTTTGAAAACACAGAAAATTAAATATAATGAAGACACTAAATATAGTCTGTTTTAATATTGTTGGACAATCTTCACTGTATTTAAATAAATTAAATTCTGTTGTGTACTTAACAACAACTAGAATATAAAAGAAATAAAGGAAATGAGAGAAATTGTTTGATTACAAAAATCAAACTAGAAATAAACAATAAATAAATAAAAACATATTTTATTTTGTTACAAAAATAAAATTAAAATCTGATTTAAATAAACAAATAAAACAGAAAAATAAATTAAACAGCTTACTTGATTAATTTCTTCGAATAATAATCTGATCAAGTCCAGTGTTCGACACTGTGTCTTTAAGACAGATTCGTCCTCTCTACGGTGCTTTCAGAATATGGATGTCTATCTCCCAGGATGAAATGATCAACAACAAATAAATGTAGCACTACAATTTATTTGTTCAACGAACACACTTAGTGTATACACTCTTTCTGACAGAAAAAAATAATAAAATAAATGCAGAGATTAAATTGCAGCAAGGATGAACGAAAATTCGAGTAGAAATCCAAATGAGGGCTGCCTATTTATAGATGGATTGGTGGTTGCTGGTTTTGAATTAAACAGATTCGGATTGGAGAGAATTTTGTAAAGAGGTGCATTACAAAATTTGAATTTAATTTCAAACCAGAATTTTGAAATAAAAATGGACTATTGGGCTGGACAAGCCCAACCCAACCTCACACCCAAACCCAGCCCGCCCGGATGGACGGCGGCGCGCGTGTGGTGATTTTTGGATCCAATGAGTCTAGCCCATTTTGTCCATAACCTCTCCCTTCTACAAACTTGGGGTGCCCCTTGGGGCCTTCCCCAAGTTATAATTCCAAGCTATATAAACTCATCCAAAACTTCCCACCAAACCAATGTGGGACAAGCTAATTTCCAAACCATAAGAAAATTTTCACCAAAAACTCTATTTCTATATAGCACACTTTGGCTTCAATTTCCCATTCACTCGATAATGGTTTTGAGCAACCAAATATACCACGTGAATCACAATGCTGCATAGAACGCGTTACCACTTTGACCCGCCAACTTTGGCATGCGGGTCCCACCTACATAATTGACCAAAGTTAGGAAAAAATTCTGTTTTACCCAGAATTTTTCCAACCATTTCCAACACTAGTTTGGTGTCTTGGTCTGCCAAGAAACAGAATACTGTGTCTCGCTCCTCTACTGAGGCTGAGTATCGGTCCTTAGCCCATACAGCTGCAGAACTTTGCTGGCTTCAACAACTCCTCAAGGATTTGTGGGTGTCCTTTTCTGTTGCCACTCTTCTTTGCGATAATCTTTCGGCCATGGCCTTAGCTACCAATCCTGTCTTTCAATCTTGTTCCAAACACATCGAAATCGACTGTCATTTTGTTCGTGAGCATGTTGTTACTAAGCTTCTTAAGCTCTAGTTTGTTCCCACTGGGCTTCAGCTTGCAGATTTATTCACTAAGCCTTTGGCTTCCCTGTTGGGTATACCTCCTTATTAGAGTGTGGGACCCAATTGGTTTTGGAAAAAGAGTTTAATTTGGTTTAGTATTAATTATAATATATTTTTATATATTATATTTAATTTGAGGAGACCCAATCCAATTTGGAAACAACTAAGGTTTTGATAAAAAAAACCCTAGATTCACAATATAATTTTTGGTGTATTGTTTTTCCCTAAGAGAAACGTGCGGCTACTACAAGTTGTATTGATTAAAAAATCAATTTGGTGGGTTAACAAAAGTCCTTGTGGAAACATCAATTCAGTGCTCTGTTTCAGCTTGGGTAATCAATTCAGTGGCAGCAAATTGGTTCGGTTAGTTGCTCTGTTTCGGCTGATTTGGGTTCGTTATTTTTGGTCTTCTTCAACTCTGATTCTGAAGATTTTGGTTCTTCTATTTGGTGAGGTCTTTCCTCTTGTTTATTTGTGATTATTTGGAATTCACCTAAGGGTGGTTTTGTGAGACCATTAGTGTCTCGTTTGTAATCGTTTGGAACTTATTTGGTTGATAGTGGAATCGGATTTCGATCCCGTGGACATACCTCACATTGAGGGAACCACGTAAAAATTCTTGTGTTGTTTCTGATTTAATTTTTCCGCATTAGTTTTTATTCCCATTGATTGATTTACTTGTGCGGAATCACATCGATTTTCCCTAACAATTGGTATCAGAGCTTATGGTTTATTTGGGTTTAATTATTTGTGTAAATCAATGGAGGGGAATGTGGGTCGTATGTCTAGCTTCAATGGAAGCAATTGGGTAACTTGGAAAACTAAAATGGAGGACCTATTATTTTGTAAAGACTTGTATGGACCCATTGAGGGTGATAGTGGCAAACCTGCTGATATGAAAGATGATGAGTGGAAGAGGCTTAATCGAAAAGCCGTTGGTGTTATCCGTCAATGGATTGATGACAGTGTGTTTCATCATGTTGCTACTGAAACTTCAGCACATGATTTATAGAAAAAATTAGAGAGTCTGTATGATAGAAAATCAGCCACAAATAAAGCCTTTCTGTTTCGTAAGTTGGTTAATTTAAAATATAAAGAGGGCAGCCCTATTCCGGAACATCTGAATGAAATAAAGGTATTGTTAACCAACTTGCTTCTATGAAAATTGTTTTTGATGATGAGTTGCAGGTTTTGATGTTACTTAGTTCCTTACCCGAAAGTTGGGAGACTTTGGTTGTGACAGTTAGTAATTCGGCGCCCGATGGAGTTGTCACTATGGGCCAAGTCACTAGTAGCTTGTTGAATGAAGAAACTAGAAGAAAATCAGCGGGTTCCTCTCATTCAGAAGCATTTGTTGTGAGAGGCCGAAGCAAAACAAGGGGGAGGAGTAAGACTCCTTATGGTCGTGATCAAAGCTGGGACAAATCAAAAGATGGTTCTTTTTCAAAGAAAGACATTGAGTGTTATTATTGCCATGAGAAATGGCACATGAAGCGGGAATGCCGAAAGCTCAAGAATAAGGAGAAAAGGCGTGACAAAAGTGTGGATAAGAAGCAAAAGACACAACGGCAGTTACTACCGATGATCTCATGGTCGTTTGTGAAGATGATTGCATCAATTTTGTGGGCCAAGAGAGTAATTGGGTGATTGATTCCGGTGCTTCTTTTCATGTGACTTCTCAAGTTGATTTCTTCACTACCTACACCAAAGGAGATTATGGTTATGTTCGAATGGGTAATGAAGGTTTGTCCAAGATTCTTGGTATGGGTGATGTTTGTTTGGAAACAAATTTGGGTTGTAAGTTGTTGCTTAAAGATGTGAGGCATGTTCCCGACATTCGCCTCAATTTGATCTCTACTAGGAAGCTAGATGATGAAGGCTTCAACAACAAATTTGGTGATGGAATATGGAAGCTCACAAAGGGTTCTTTGGTGTGGCTAAGTGCAAGAAGACTCATACACTTTATTCGATGCAAGGAAAAATTTGTAAAGGTGTTGTCAATGCACTTGAAGATGATACTTCTACCGAATTGTGGCACAAGCGGCTTGGCCACATGAGTGAAAAGGGGCTACAAGTTTTGTTCAAGAAAGAGTTTTTACCCGGTTTGAAAGGTACACATCTTAAAACTTGTGTTCATTGTTTGGCGGGTAAACAACATAGAGTTTCTTTTCATAAAAATGTTGCTTCTAGAAAAGAAAATGTTTTGGAGTTGATTCATTCGGATGTTTGAGGTCCTTTAAAAGTTAGAACACATGGTGGTGCACTTTATTTTGTTACTTTCATTGATGATTATTCAAGGAAAGTTTGGGCTTTTCTACTAAAAACTAAAGATCAAGTTCTAGAAGTATTTAAGCATTTTCAGGCCATGGTTGAAAGAGAACATGGCAGAAATTGAAGTGCATCCGATCAGACAATGGTGGTGAATACACTGGGCCATTTGATGAGTATTTTCGCAGCCAAGGTATTCGGCACCAAAAGACAGTTAAGAAGACTCCTCAACAAAATGGCATTGCCGAGAGGATGAACCGCACCATTGTGGAAAGAACAAGGTGTTTGCTTTCACAAGCTAAATTGCCAAGATCCTTTTGGGGTGAGGCAATGAGTACAGCGGTTGACGTGATCAATTTATCTCTTTGCTATCCTTTGAATGGTGATGTTCCTGAAAGAGTTTGGACTGGCAAAGATGTGTCTTATGAGCACTTGAGAGTGTTTGGTTGCCGAGCTTTTGTTCACATTCCAAAGGATGAGAGATCCAAGCTTGATAGTATGTCAAGACAATGTATTTTTCTTGGCTATGGGCGTGATGAATTTGGGTATAGATTGTGGGATCCGGTCGACAAGAAAGTCATTCGAAGTCGTGACGTTGTGTTTCTTGAAGACCAAACAATTGAAGACTTTGGCAAAGGTGATCAACCGGAGCCAAAAACTAGTGATCTCATCGATATGGATCCATCTCCTTCATCTTCAGTTGATGATGAAAATGGGGGAGATGTGCAGCCACCTATTGAAGATGTAGAAGATGATGCTAATCCTAATGAAGTTGAGCCAAAAATTGAGGAAGAGCATCCAACTCAAGAACCGCCACCACAACTTGAGTTGAGAAAATCTACAAGGGACCGACAACCTTCAAGAAAGTATCCTCCCAATGAATTTGTGTTGATTTCCGATCAAGGGGAGCCCGAGAGCTACCAAGAAACAATTGAACATGCAAAGAAAGGTGATTGGAAAAAGGCCATGGACGAGGAGATGAATTCCTTGCTTGAAAACCATACTTATGATTTAGTGAAGTTGCCTAAAGGGAGGAAATTCTGAAAAATAAGTGGGTTTTCAAATTGAAGAATGATGGTAAGAATCTGAGGTACAAGGCACGTCTTGTTGTGAAAGGCTTTGGGCAAAAGAAATGTATTGACTTTGACGAGATTTTCTCACCGGTTGTAAAGATGTCTTCTATTCGGGTTGTACTTGGCATGGCTGCAAGTATGAACCTTGAAGTTGAGCAACTTGATGTGAAGACCGCATTTCTTTATGGTGATCTTGAAGAAGAAATTTACATGGAACAACCGGAAGGTTTTGTAGAGAAAGGGAAAGAGAAATTTGTTTGCAAATTGAAGAAAAGTTTGTATGGCCTCAAGCAAGCTCCATGGCAATGGTACAAAAAATTTGACTCTTTCATGATGAATAATGGTTTTTCTAAAACCACTTCGGACCATTGTGTGTTTGTGAAAAATTTTCCGGATGGCAAATTTATTATTCTTTTGCTTTATGTTGATGACATGTTAATTATGGGTCAAGATTCTACCATGATTAACAGGTTGAAATTGGAGTTGAGCAAGTCTTTTGCTATGAAAGATTTGGGACTGACAAAGCAAATACTTGGTATGAAAATTGTTCGTGATTGCAAAAAGGGGCTGATTTGGTTGTCTCAAAAGAGCTACATTGAGAAAGTTCTTGAGAGGTTCAACATGGATAAAGCAAAGCTGGTTGGTTGTCCACTTGCGGGTCACTTCAAGCTTAGTTCGAATCAATGTCCTACAAGTGAGAAAGACAAAGAAGAGATGTTGAAAATTCCTTATGCTTCAGCAGTTGGTTCTTTGATGTACGCCATGGTTTGTACAAGGCCGGATATTGCTCACGCAGTTGGTGTGGTGAGTCGTTTTCTCTCTAATCCGGGTAAAGAACATTGGGCAGTGTAGACACCCCATTTTTGACCGACCTTAAGACTCAGACGTCACCGATTGAGCGCTCGGTGATGTTGCATATTGTGCTCGTTCAGAAGTCTCAGAGTCTCGACCGTGAGCCCTGCCTCCGAACTTCCGAACCCTTTTCTGTACTTTGCCTCGGTTCGCGAACCAGGCTCGGTTTTCTCTGTTTTTGTTCCTGAGGGGAGGGAGAGGTCCTGTAGACCATCTCTCAGTGGCCGTGGGCTACATTTCGTGGCCGTAGGCCATTTTGCCCATTTCGGAGCCCGGTTCCCGGTTTTCGGAGCCGTCAGGCCGTGTGCCTCGGTTCGGGACCACCTAACCATCTCCGATTCCTCCGGTTTTTGGCATGCATCTCATTTACTCCCTTTCGAGGGACACTGGGGTCTTAGATACCCACTTCGTGGCCAAACACCACTTTCGGTGCTTAACGGCCAGTTTTCGGGATCCCGAACTGCGTGTTTTGGTCCCCGAGCTTTCGTTTTGCATCGGTTTTCGTTCATTTTTGGCAGGTACCTCTGTTTTATCACCAGGAACATCACTGGAGGGTGGGAGGCCAGCAATTGTCTCAGCAACCTGTTATGCTCTTCCGGCGCCCCCCGGCGCCCGTTTTTCTCACTTCCGGGCTAATGTTGAACACCCTAGGGCCATTTTCTTCGAACCAAAACCACATATTTGTGTTGTACACACATGGGAGGAACCTAAAAACACATGGCCGGCCAGTAATTGTTTTGTCCATTTTGAACCCTCTTTGAAAAGTGGCTTGTTGTTTCTCCTGTTTCAGAGTTGCCAATTTCCAACCACAGGGTCTTGTTCAGCACACATGGGAGGCCACCAATGTGTGGTGGCCGGCCAGCAATTCATTGTTTCATTTTTACCCCTTGGCTGGCCGGCCATAGGGGGTAGCCGGCCGGCCACCTGCAGCAAAAGTGCCAGGCCGGCCATGCTCCTTGGGAGTTGTGTTTTACAGCTGTATAGCTGTATCCCCCAAAAGATCTGATTTCAGGGGATATTTTGTTTGCAAGGGAACTTAATCCCTTAAGGCTACACTTTAACACACACTTGGATACACCACCCCTTGCATGCATACATCTCTCTCTCTTTCCCTCAAGAGTTAGAACATTTGCTTTGAGCACAAGAACATATATCCACCTCTATCTCTTTGATTTTTTCAAGTTTGGTTCCATTTCCTTCATCATCATCAAGCACCACCATCACCACTCCATTTCCAGCAGCAAGGAGAGGTTCTTAGAGGCCTATAAGCAACATTCCTCAAGCCAAGAAGTAGAAAAGAAAAGGTCTACAGGGTAAGTCTCAATCCCTCTCTTTTGTAGCACTTTCTTGCCTCTTTCTTAAGCCTATTTTCTTATTGATTTGGGCTCCGACCTTAACTGAAACTAGGTCTATTTTGAGCCATTCTCCATGTTTATCAAGGGCTCAACCTGTTTGAGCCCTCTATGGTGCACTTGCTCAATATCATCTTGTATGTATTATTTTGCATTGAATATTTGTCCTGAGAGTGATCTGTTTTCGAGCATAATGTAAACTGTGAGTGGGCCTATTTTTATCCCCTCTTCAACATTGAAGAAGGGCTCAACCCTGTTTGGCTTCTATATCATGCACTTGCTTCATAATCTCTCATATTTACCGTAAATTTGCATGATTTTTTTGACCTACATGTAATCTGTTTTGGAGCATGTCATGAACTGTGAGTAAGCTTATTTTGTGTCCCTCTACAGCATTGTAGAAGGGATCAACCTTGTTGGGGGTCTCCATGTTATACTTGTCTTTATACCCCTCTTTGGCCCCCATTCTTGCATGCTTTTTTAAGCTTATCTAAATTCTGTTTTCGGCCATCATCAGAACTGGAAAGAGTCATATTTTGATCTTTGACATATTTAATTAAGGGTCTTTTCTGGTTTGATGAATGTTTGGGGTACCTCATGTTATAGCCTTATGTATCCTCAATCTTGCATGCATTTTTAGCATGTTTCATACTGAGTTGGGGGATGTCATCTACTGTAAATGTTCATATTTTTAGTCCCTCATCAGTGTTGTAGAAGGGTATTTTGCTGTTTGAGCATCGCATGTATCACTTGCTTCAATACCCCTCTTGCGGAGCCATTTTTGCATACTTGCCTAATCCTATGTGTGCTTGCTGTTTAACCATTTTTATGACTGAAAAATGCTTGTCTTGGGGCTTTCTTGCTACTGCATTTTCATTCCATGTCCATATCGTGCATGCATCGCATAGCTATAGGCCATTTCGGGCGCCTAATATCGCATTTCGGGATCATTCCATGCTTCGTGTGCACTTTCGCCTCATTTCGGGGCTGTTTTTCCCCACATTTCAGTGCCAAAATTCTATTTGCATGTTTACATATCATTTCCATGTCATTTCATGCCTTACGGCCCTCGCCTCGGTTTGCGTGCCCGTGTGCACGCATTTCGAGGCATCTTATTTTCATCTCATGGCCTCTTATGTGAGTGTGGCTGAGGCTCTCTCATGTTAGTATAAGTCCAATTTGCATTTGGAGTGCCATTTCATGCTTTAGTACCATTGCCTCGGTTTGCGTGCCCGTGTGCACGCATTTCGAGGCATCTCATTTTCATCTCACGGCTTCTTATGTGCGTGTGGCTGAGGCTCTCTCATGTTAGTATAAGTGCAATTTGCATTTGGAGTGCCATTTCATGCTTTATGTCATTGCCTCAGTTTGCGCGCCCGTGCGCACGCATTTCGAGGCGCTTCATTTTCATCCGATGGCCTCCTGTGTGAGTGTGGCTGAGGTCCACTTATGTTAGTGTAAGTCCATTTTGCATTCTGTATGTCATTTTAGTCTCATCGCATTCTGTATGCCATTTTCTCGGTTTGCGTGCCCGCGTGCACGCATTTCGAGGCATCTCATTTTCATAGCATTGAGCATGCTAGGATTGTATTTTAGTTGCATTCATGCATATCATGCACATTGCATCGTGTTTGGGATAGGAGTTAGCCCGAGCACGGGAAACGAGGCACGTTTCGTACTCCGAGTGACGGAACGGGTCTCAATTTCCAAGTCACTGACACTCCGGATTAACCATGATGGAGTTAGGTTTTGTTGTAGCATTCATCTGCATTCATCCTATATTGAGTTGTGCAATCCGATTCCTCGGCCATCATGCATCGAGATGCGTGATTGGTGGCACGAGGATCGAGGCATGCATATATTTGTGAAATACATTGCTATGCCCTTTTCCTGCTCTCTGTTGCAGCATATCATGAATCAGCAACTTTTCAGAGTCTGGCACGCATTTCGAGAAATATTGCAAACAGAGGCTAATCGGGGCATCTCAGTGGATTTCCGCGCAAGGCATTCCAGCATACATTATTCATCAGAACCGAGGCAGCCCCCTGGCTTGCATGCCAGTTTACAGCTTTCTTAGTTTAATTTGTTAATTAAGTAGGAATTTGTACATTATTTGGACTGTACTATTCTTTTATTTGGGACTGTATATTTATTCGGACCCTCTGCGCGAGGGCATAATTGTAATAAGTGTGGGTGAGTGTGATGTATGTCTTCCAACCCCACGTCTTTCTTTCCTTTTATTTACCTGCTTATGATGGTTAGATTAGGGCATATTTCAATCAGCATACAGTATGACAGCATGTTTGCATCATTCATCTGTTTTGCACGCACCGGGCTCGGCGCATCATACAAACTGCATTTGTATTTCAATTCCAAATTGAATACGTGTTAGTTGTAGCATTACATATGCCATGTTTAGAATAGCCGAGCCTGCTATAGTTGCATTATTGCATGTGTTGCATTAGGCAATTCTGTGTATCTAGGATCATACATGATTTCTAATCGGTTTTCTGTTTTGGCTTAGAGTACTCGGTGAGTTTTATGCTTTAGCATCCTTGCATGCGTGTGAGTGACTGCCATGAATAGCATGCTTGCCATGAGGCTATGTGCTTGCGTGATATAACCGCCTTGAATGCTTGTGGGTGGAGGTTGTGTTACTTGAATTGGGACAATTCGTCAAATGTTTGTTAAGCCCACCAGATAGTGGCAAAATCATGTTTTCTAAGCCCACCCGAGGGTGGCAAATCCACGTCTTAGCCTACCTGCAGGTAGCACCATCAAACCATTTTCAAACAAACAAACATGAAATGTTTTGTTCCAATTCAGGCGGCCCAGTCTATACTTGTTTGCTGCAAGCATCACATAGTAACCTAGGCTAATAACCGGAATAAGAACTCACAATGTTTTCAAAATAAGATATCATGGTTAGTAGAGGCCGGTCTTTGACCGGGCGAGCGGGGGTGCTCACGAAGTGACCTTCCCCAATCGTACCAAGTTCCCGAGCCGAGGCAACTTTGGTGATGACGGACACGTGGCCTTTGGCACCGAGTCAGGGTTTCCTAAATTTCCCAAAAATAAAATATTTAGGTGGCGACTCTGTATCTGGCAAAGCAGTCCATGTTTGGCACTTCTTTAAAAAAATCTGTTTTCCAAAACGATTTGCCGGATTTGGACTCTTTGGTTCAAGATTAAGAACCGTGACACGAATCGAGTCCGAGCTGTAGCGAGGTCCCCCGCGGGCTTGTTACAGGCAGCGGTAAAATGGATTCTAAAGTATCTTCGAGGGACTTCGAAGGTGTATTTGTGTTTTGGGGATGGTAAGCCGATGCTTGATGGGTTCACAGATTCTGACATGGCTGGTGATGTTGATTCTAGAAGATCTACTTCGGGGTATTTGATGACTTTTGCAGGGGGAGCTGTGGCATGGCAATCTAAATTACAAAAATGTGTTGCTCTCTCAACTACCGAAGCTGAATTTATTGCCATTACAGAAGCTTGCAAAGAAGAGTTATGGTTGAAGAAATTTTTGCAAGAGTTGGGTTTGAAGCAAGAAAAGTATGTGCTTTATTGTGATAGTCAAAGTGCTATTCACTTGAGTAAAAATTCTACCTTTCATTCGAGATCGAAACACATTGATGTGAGATACCATTGGATTCGTGATGTGTTAGACTCGAAATTGTTACAACTCGAAAAGGTTCACACAGATGATAATATCTCGGATATGTTGACAAAGACTTTGTCGAGGGACAAACATTTAAAGTGTCGAACTTTGGCGGGTATGGTTGATGTCTCCACCTAAGTCGGTAGGGGGAGAATTGTTGGGTATACCTCCTTATTGGAGTGTGGAACCCAATTGGTTTTGGAAAAAGAGTTTAATTTGGTTTAGTATTAATTATAATATATTTTTATATATTATATTTAATTTGAGGAGACCCAATCCAATTTGGAAACAACTAAGGTTTTGATAAAAAAACCCTAGATTCACAATATAATTTTTGGTGTATTGTTTTTCCCCAAGAAAAACGTGCAGCTACTACAAGTTGTATTGATTAAAAAATCAATTTGGTGGGTTAACAAAAGTCCTTGTGGAAACATCAATTCAGTGCTCTGTTTCGGCTTGGGTAATCAATTCAGTGGCAGCAAATTGGTTCGGTTAGTTGCTCTGTTTCGGGTGATTTGGGTTCGTTATTTTGGGTCTTCTTCAACTCTGATTCTGAAGATTTTGGTTCTTCTATTTGGTGAGGTCTTTCCTCTTGTTTATTTGTGATTATTTGGAATTCACCTAAGGATGGTTTTGTGAGACCATTAGTGTCTCGTTTGTAATCGTTTGGAACTTATTTGGTTGATAGTGGAATCGGATTTCGATCCCGTGGACGTACCTCACATTGAGGGAACCACGTAAAAATTCTTGTGTTGCTTCTGATTTAATTTTTCCGCATTAGTTTTTATTCCCATTGATTGATTTACTTGTGGGAATCACATCAATTTTCCCTAACATTCCCCTCGTTTCCATTTTTTTAAATCTAAGCTCATGGTACAGTCTCACCCCATTAGCTTGACTGGCGATGATGAGCATATAAGTGAATTAGCAAGTAGAGCAGCTCATATATCAGTAAACCAGTTCACGCAGTTCAAGCAGCTGAGGAAAAACAGAGGCACAGCAGTCACAAATAATAGTGATAGCTCAAAAAGGATAGCAGCTCAAATTCATAACTCAATGAATAACTGTATTAGTTAGTTAGATAGTTACAAGTTTGTTATTGAAATATCAGTGGAGAGAGTTAGTTAGGATGTGAGTGTATTGATCATATGTGTATACATATCTGTAAAACAGATCTATGAAGATATGGAATAAGAATTTTTTCACAAACAGCCAAACCAAAATAATAGAAGCCTCAATTGCATCCCAATATATAATTGATATACTGAAATTGAATTCACTGAATTGATTAATATAGGAGTTCGTAATTTTAATTCAGACTTTGTCATATTGGACCACTCTAGGCATAAATGTGTGGTCTCCTTTTCAGTGAGTATCTTTGGTTTATTTCTGACTCTCTAAGCATAGTTGTTTCTTAATTTCATATTTTCCTTATAATTTTGATTACTTTATTTTATTTGTACAGAAATTAAATCGTCTTTGAAAAAAAATGTATATATAGTTAAACAACAAAAAGTATTAAGATTACTCACATGGATGTAAATATTACACTCATATAGTTTTCTGTGATATTCACACTGTGTATAGTCTTGACATGTTTTGTGTTTTAATTATGTATACCTAAAACTATTGTTTGTCTTTTTCCATCACTAAACTCTCAAACTTTGATTCTCACAATGATTAAGTAGGGGAAGGACACAGTTGATTAAAAAATTGTTTGTCTTAACCAGGGACCCTATCTCTAAATATAGTTTCTATTCCTTTGTTCCAATCTTACTACTACCCTTACAATGTGTTAAAGATCTGGAGACAAAAATTGTAAGACATAACCATACCATACCATTGATTGTCTACTGGGACATAGAGACAAGAAATAATAATAATAATAAAAACACATAAGTGTTTTTAATTTCAACCCCAATAACAAACAGGCCTTAAACCACACTTCCCAAAACAATAAATACTATGAAATGGAACATATTAGTTGTAAACTAGTTTTACTATAAGTAGCCTAATGTCTATGACGCTTGCTTAATCATTTTCTCTAGATTTATTAAAGATGAAGATGTACTCACAATCGCCTCTTCAGCCATTTTCCTCTGTTCCATGGCCCTTTTTTTCATCTCCTTGCCCTTGTCTCCAACCACCAACTCCTTCACAAGCCTTTCAACATCATCTCTTTTAACATCATTGTCTATCTCTGTGCCAATCTCCCATTGAGTGCAACTATACCAACAGTTGGTCTGTTGCTTTGCCAAAAAAAGGCTAACAGATCATTGGCGGAAATGCTTTCCAGAGTGGAGTTCCATCCACAGTGTGAGTTAAGAACCCTCCAAAAGATGAGTGAGTCTCTGTCACAAACTCTGGTTGAAGAACCGCCAAATCACCGGCGACAAGATCAGGCCTTATTATCCACAGAAAGGCCTGATTGCTATTAGCAAGTCCCCATACAAACTCAACCAGTTGGTTTGGTGTTATTACAGTAATGCTTCCATAGTTCACATAAACAACAGAGTTAGGTTCTTTATAGTTGAGCCATTCTAGGAACCCGGGTACTTCTTTTGAAAACAGAGAGATATGGAAGAGATGAAAACAGAGAATTTCTGTATGTATATTGATATATCTATCTGTGTTGTTTAGCTCCTTTATATAGAGGAGTTACAAGCCGAAAGAGAAAACATAAATGATAAAAGCATTACTAACATAATGAGTAAAGTAGCACTAACATATAATATACTAACAGCTACAATCATGGCTAACCCACTGATTGTGTAGTTTAATATAACAAAGCTAAATTCCTTCAATTACTCAATATGATTTCCAACACTCCCCCTCAAGTTGGAGAGTGAATATTGAGAAGTCCCAACTTGTGACTCAGGTAATTGAAGCTATCCCGCCCCAAGGCTTTCGTAAATATGTCTGCAAGCTCATCTCGTGAAGAAATGTAGATTGGAGAAATTTCACCAGCTTGTAGCTTCTCTCTCACAATGTGACAATCTATTTCAATATGTTTCGTTCTTTCGTGATAAACAGGATTTGCCGCTATATGCAATGCAGCTTGATTATCACAATACAAAAGAGCAGGGCCTTTTTGGTTGACTCTTAAATCTCGCAATATCTATCGCAACCATGTAATTTCAAGGCATGTGTTTGCTATGGCCCTGTACTCAGCTTCTGCAGATGAACGAGCCACAGTTGGCTGTTTCTTGGATTTCCATGAGACAAGAGAGTGACCTAGAAACACACAATAACCTGTAGTTGATGTTCTTGTTGTTGGACAACCTGCATGATTTGAATCACAATAAGCTTTCAACTCAAGATTGTTTATAGCTGGGAAAAACAATCCTTGGCCAGGTGTACCCTTGATGAATCGCAAGACACGAAGTACGGCCTCCATGTGTGGTTTTCTGGGTTGGTGCATAAACTGACTCAAATTCTGAACTGCAAAAACAATGTCTGGTCTTGTGGCAGTAAGATAAATTAATTTTCCAACCAACCTCCTATATCTCGTTGGATCATTGAGTATAGCACCATCTGTGGTTTGTAATTTCACATTTTGTTCCATTGGACACTTTTCTGGCCGTGCCCCCGTTAAACCTGCATCTTGTAAAATATCTAGAGCATATTTCCTTTCGGACAAAAAAAGACCTTTCTTAGATCGTGAAAATTCAATGCCTAAAAAATACTTCAAGTCACCGAGATCCTTGATGTGAAACTGTTTGAGAAGGAAGGATTTAAGGTGTTCCATTTCTTCAAGATTATTGCCTGTAATGATAATATCATCAACGTAGATGAGCACTCCTGTAAAAGAATCGCCATTAACTTTGGTAAAGAGGGAATAGTCAGCCATAGATTGGTGAAAACCCGCTTTCTTAATAGCAGTTGAAAATTTGGAGAACCAGTTACGAGAAGCTTGTTCCAGCCCATAAAGAGATTTATTAAGCCGACACACCAGATTCTCCCCCTGTCGGCAAAGGCTAGGAGGAGGAATCATATAGACCTCCTCGTGTAAGTCACCATGGAGGAAGGCATTGGTAACATCAAGTTGGTGAAGAAACCAATTACGAGCAGTAGCAACAGACAAAAGACAACGGAGAGTAGTAAGCTTGGCAGTAGGAGAGAGAGTCTCAATGTAATCAACACCCTCGATTTGGGTGTAACCTTTGGCGACGAGACGAGCTTTGTAACGCTCAATGGTGCCATCAGACTTGTATTTGAGTTTAAACACCCATTTGCAGCCAATGGGTTAATGACCTGCCGGTAAGAGCATAAGGGTCTAAGTGCGATTGAGTTGCAATGCATCTAACTCAACCGTCATAGCAAGTAGCCAGTTAGGATCTAAAGCAGCTTGAGCATAGGAAGTGGGCTCAGTGGGGCCTGAAATGTTAGCAAGAAACACACGGTGCGAAGGAGAAAAACGGCGATTGGAAAGGTAATGAGACAAGGGGTGTTTAGTACCTGAAGGAAGAGCCGGCAGCGAGGATGACGGAGCAGGGGAAGCAGAAGCAAAAGACAGAAGGTAATCGCGTTGCCAAAGAGGGGGCTGCGTAGAACGGGTCGAGCGACGTTGGGACAGAGAAGGAGGAACATAGATGGGAGAAGGAGGCAACGATGGAGGCGGAGGCGGAGGTGGAGGATTGTAGGAGGAAGCGGGTGCGAGCGTGGGGAAGGAGGAGGTGTGGTCTGGTTGAGAAAGAGGTAAGACAGTAGGGCGAGTGCAAATTGGGATGGAAGGAGAGTTGGGCTGGTAAGGAAAAACGGTTTCAAAAAATTTGACATCCCGACTCACAAGAAAAGTTTTAGAATCCAAGTCATAAAGTTTGTAACCCTTGTGGCCGGTGGGATAACCAAGAAAGACACAACGTCGTGCATGGGAGGCAAACTTATGAGCAGGATGAACAACGGTAGCATAACATAAACATCCAAAAACACGAAGATGGGCAAGAGGCGATAGTTTCTGATAAAGTAACTCAAAGGGAGATTTATTTGCCAACAAAGGGGTAGGTAAACAATTAATGAGGTATACAGCGGTTAGCACACACTCACCCCAAAAAGACAAGGGAATATGTGATTGAAAACGCAAAGCACGAGCAATTAAGAATATGCCGGTGTTTGCGCTCAACCACCCCATTTTGCTGAGGAGTGGAAACACATGAGCGTTGAAATTCGACACCAGTATTAAGAAAAAAATCCCGCATGGAAATAAATTCGGATCCATTATCGCTTCTAAGAGTTTTGATGCTAACATTAAACTGATTATAGACTAGGGCAAAGAGAGCTTTAAGCAAGGCCTGTGTTTCAAACTTGTATGTCATCAAGAAGACCCAAGTACACCTAGTAAAATCATCCATAATTGTAAGGAAGTAACGTGCACCAGTATATGAGGGAATGCGATGTGGACCCCAAATATCACAATGAAGTAATTCAAATGGTGAAACAGTTAATGTTGTACTTAAGGAAAAGGGAATGCGGGTTTGCTTAGCCATAGGGCAAACAACACAATCATTATTAAATGAAATAGACATGGAAGGAAACAATTTAGATAAGAGTTGAAGACGAGCTGATGAAGGATGCCCAAGACGTTGGTGCCAGATTGAGGACGGTGATGAGACATGACAGGAAAGTGGGGCTGTGGTCAATGGCGACATGTAGTAGAGTCCATTATTCTGCTTCCCCCAGCCAATCATCTTCCCCGAAGCCAAGTCCTGGATGACACAAAAATCAGCAAAAAGAATGATGCAGCAATGAAGGGATTTGGTGAGTTTACTAGCAGACAGTAAATTTAAACGAAAAGAAGGAACGTGAAGAACTTGGTCTAAAGTGATGTCTTTATTGAAAAGAATGGTGCCTATAGAATCAATAGGAACTGACGATCTTATAGGTAAGGTAATGGAAGGAATAGGAGATGGATGACTATGAGAAAAAAAAGAGGAATCGGATGTGATATGATCCGTGGCTCCACTGTCAAGAATCCATGAATGAGAAAAAATTGAATTAATGGATGGAATAGAGGGATGAAACTGACCTGCTGTACTATTAATGGATGGAATAGAGGGATGAAACTGACCTGCTGCATTAGCAAAGGCATCTGAGGTTTCGGAGGATGATTTGGACAAGTTTGCCATGGCAGTGGTGAGTTGTTTGCATTGCTCCTCAGAAAGCCCAGCAAGAACCTGGTGCAAGATATGGGTTGCCGAATCAGAATGACTAGCAAGGTTTCTGTGGGCTAGCTGCTGTTGTGCGGAAGGGTCCATGGTGTGAACTTGGTGGATGGAATGGTTTCCACACGGATTGGTGTTGTTTCGTTTGTTCCGATCACGCTACTGTTGTTGAATAGAGCCATGATTGTCTGCATTGGTGCCCTTTCCACGAAACAACCTGTGTCCGGGCGAGTATCCATGTAATTTGTAACACGTCTCGATATTGTGTCCATCACGATCACAGTAGGAGCAATGTAGATCAAAAGAGGATGAACGATCTCCGGACTAATTTGGATTTCCGGAACGAGAAGAGTGATTGAAGAATGAACGATCTCCTGACAGATTTTGGGTTCCAAAACGAGAAGAGTTGGAGCCTTTGTACTTATGCACTGTTGCAGCAAGAGAAAAGTTTTCTGTTGAGGAGGAACCAATTTCCCGTTGCTTTTCGTCTTGAGTAATTAAAGAATATGCCTTCCGAACGCTTGGTAACGGATTTATGAGAAGAATCTGACCACGTATGGCATTGTAAGACTCATTTAGACCCATGAGAAATTGCATAATTTGATCTTGTTCCCGTTGTTCACTATAAACCTTCATTCCACCACAAGAACAAGTGGGTTGAGTTTTATAAGATGCAAGTTCATCCCATAAAGCTTTGAGTTTTGTATAGTACGTAGAGATAGGCATAGAACCTTGTGCATGTGAACTGATTGATTTTTGGATTTGGAAAATTCGTGGAGCATTGCCTAGAGAAAAACGATCATGGAAATCGTTCCAGATCTCATGTGCCGTCTCAGCGTACACAACACCATCTGCTAAATCTGCTTCAACGGAGTTGAGAAGCCATGAGAGAACCATTTTGTCACAGCGTTCCCACAGGGCATAATCGATAGGCTTCTCGGTTGTATGCGGGGCTTTGATCGTACCATTAACAAAACCAATTTTGTTTTTGGCAGTGAGAGCAATCACCATGGAGCGTCTCCATGTTGCATAATTGTTTCCGTCAAGACGCTTGAGACTAGGAAAAGGACCGGATGATCTGATGGGTGAATAAACAAAGGGCTTGAGGGTTCAACCATGGAGTCCTTATTCTGGTTGTCACCCATGTTGAGTGAAGGCAAGGGTGTGGAAACCCTTGAAAGCTTCAAACAATAAGGATATCAAGAATCACCCAAACATTGCTCTGATACCATGAAAACAGAGAGATATGGAAGAGATGAAAATAGGGAATTTCTGTATGTATATTGATATATCTATCTGTGTTGTTTAGCTCCTTTATATAGAGGAGTTACAAGCCGAAAGAGAAAACATAAATGATGAAAGCATTACTAACATAATGAGTAAAGTAGCACTAACATAGCACTAACATATAATATACTAACAGCTACAATCATGGCTAACCCACTGATTGTGTAGTTTAATATAACAAAACTAAATTCCTTCAATTACTCAATATGATTTCCAACATCTTTCCACATATTTGATCCTATTGGCTTCAAACTGTCATCATTGTTCTGATTCACGAGTAAGTGCAAAGGTCCAATGGTGTAAATTGGAGGTGCCGTGGATGAAAGTGCATCCAAAACTTGATGCTCCAATTCCTTGAAGGTATTAAAAATAATTCAAAACTTGATTCCGTAAATTTTTTTGTTTGTTTTTTTTTTTTTTTTTGTGGTTTTTTTAATATTTGAAGTAATTTTTTTAAAAAAATTTTGGACACATCAAACATAAATACACTTAATTAGCCAAAAAGCCAACCACTCATACCAAAAAGTCAAAGATTCTCTTTTCTCTCTACTTTTTGCACATCTTTTTGTAATTAGCCAAAAAGTCATCCCAAACATACAAGTTTTTTTTACCTACCTTTTTAGCCAAATAGCCAAAAAGTTACTAAATTAGCCTGTTCCCAAACGAGGCCTTAGAAAGCATAATATTTGAGAAAAAAATCTGTAAAAAATTCACTAAACACTACAACATTTTCTTAGTTTCGTGACATGTGAAAGTGCCACAAAACTATTGGTTTAATGACATTTTTTAGTCTTGTAGTATTTTGAACAAGTGCCATTTGTATCCGTGTCAAGACTAAAATCTCTCAGTGACACTTTAATGTCATGGTAGGCACTATTCATGACGCTATCAAGTGTCATTCGTGACGATAATTCATTGTAGAACAATTTGATCCGCTCTTGCGGAGACTCGAACCACCAACCTCCCACACCATAAACCTTATACACCACACTCTTCCCACTACACCTCTATAGCACCGCATGATTATATATGCAACATATATTAAATATATATAGTACATACATCCATATTAATATAAAAGTATAGGTATAAACATAATTATTTTATTGAACATAATTTATGTAAAATAAACTATTTACTAGCAAAATAAAAAAAAGACCACTTTTGGCGACTAAAAATATTTTTCAGTCGCCAATTCTATACTCTTGGCTACTAATTGTGTTTTAGTTGCTAAAAAACTTAACGTTTGCCGACCAAAATCGGATTTGGTCGTCGAAGATGCACTTTCAGCTACCAAAATTTTGGTCACCAAAAAATTTAATTCCCGCCTTAGAATTTTAGTTCTCTCGCGCTAAAAATGACCACTTTTGGCGACTAAACTTATTTTTTAGTCGCCAATTGTAGACTTTTGGCTACTAAAATTTTTTTAGTTACCAAAAAGTTTTATTTTTGGCTACTAAAATTTTTTTAGTTGGTAAAACCCATATAATCAGTGACCAGACTTATTTTTAGTTGCCAATTGTAGACTTTTGGCTACTAAATTTTTTTAGTCGCCAAAAAACTTTACTTTGGGCTACTAAAAATTTTTTAGTCACTAAAACTCATATAATCAGCGACCAAACTTAGTTTTAGTCGCCAATTGTAGACTTTTGGCTACTAAAATTGTTTAGTCGCCAAAAAGCTTTACTTTTGGCTACTAATGTTGTTTTGGTCGCTGAAAGCTATACTTTCAGCGACCAAATTTTTTTTGGTCTAGAAATTTAGTCGCCGAATGTGCTTTTTCTTGTAGTATATATGGAGTTTAATTTATTTATTTTTAATCATTTACTGTATTTTTAAAATTTAGAAAATATATTGACATTTTTTTTTTGGTCAAAAATGCCATTATAAGCTTGGAAAGTTTTTGGCTTAGTGGCATTTCTCAAAATACTATAAAATATTTGTTTATGACACTTTTCACCTAAGTGCCATAAAAAGTAATTTGCACCTACCTAGTGTCCTAACATTTTTTAAAAAATGCCATTGCTACTAAAGTTTAGTGGCATCTGTTGGTAAATGTCACGAACATAATTTTTAGTGTCATTATTTTATAAAATGTCATAAAATTGATGTGACATTTCTTTATTGAAATGCCACTAGAGCCTTATATGTTTGTGGTTCTGTGGCATTTTCTAAAACATTTAATGCCAATTTTTATTTTTGTGGCATTTTCTAAAAACATGCCACTAGTGTAGTGTCACTAAAGTGTAAATTCGTTATAGTGACATTTTTGTTGTAGTGAAGTGACACTTTTTTTAATTGAAATGCCACTAGAGTCTTGTATGTTTGTGGCTCTATGACATTTTTCTAAAAAATGCCACCAAATATTCTTTTTGTGACATTTTTTAAGAACATATCACTAGTATGGTGTCACTAAAATGTGTTTTGGTTGTAGTGAAAAATAAAAAAAATAAATAAATAAATAAAAATTTAGTATATTTTTTGTATTTTTGTGTATTTATTAATTTTTTAAAATATTTTTTCACAAATAATTTATTATTTACATACATCTAAATAAGGTACATCTAAAAAAATTAAAAAAAAATTGCTTAAAATTTTAAAAATATTCACTAAAAATTAAAAAAAAATATCAAAAACAAAAAATTCAATTTTCAGAAAACTGAAATAAAAAAACTGAAACCAAACACACTGAATATTTTTCAAGTCACATTTTAACTAAAAACTTATTAAAAAAGTTTTAATCTTTAAAATAAGAGGAGATTAGACTTATTATGTTCGGAATATCTCAGAATAAGAGGAGATTAGTAAAATTATGTTTATTTAAAATTACTAGTAGAGATGAACTAATGATTATAA
Organism: Camellia japonica; assembly: GCA_030407325.1. Taxonomy (NCBI): domain Eukaryota; kingdom Viridiplantae; phylum Streptophyta; class Magnoliopsida; order Ericales; family Theaceae; genus Camellia; species Camellia japonica. Next base: position 105,251,310 of record JAPPVO010000036.1, read on the forward strand.
TTTGAGAATGTTTTAATCTTTTTACCCTTAATCGAACCCTCTTAATCTGCATTTTGTATCCCGTGCATTGAGATATACAAGATTGTCAAATGAGAAATTCACTTTGGTATGCAACATGCATAAGATTTAGGATTAATCAGAACAAACAGTACAATCCCAACAAAACACAACCTAGTTTTTTGAGGCCTAAATTTGTCAGTGAACAGGTGACTTTCGGTGATGCGGAATCGGCAAGGAGGGCAGATATATATAGTTGAATGCATTATTATATCTATGCTCATTTTTTTTTTCCTTGGTTTTTCGCCTATCATATAGTTTGGTAGTTATATGATTTGCATTTTTGTATATTAATGAGGAACATTAATTTTGTTTTTTTGTTAATGTAGGTAGAAATCAAGGTGGTAGTAATAGTTATCATGGAGGTGCAGTGGCACAGGGTACACCACCATCATCATCCTACCGAGCACTGCCACCGGCACCATTACCTCCACCACCTCGTCCTCCTGTCATGTATCCACCTTATGGGTAAGTTGCTGTTTTTTTTCATGTGCTAGTGTCAATAACCAAAATAAATAAATATAAATTTCATTTAAAAATATATATATTCACTCAATAATATATAGGGGTCAATTAAATCTAGCAATAGTAGAATTCAGTGATAGGCAATGGGCAAGCATAGAATTGACAGAAGACAGCTTAGATACTGCATTATTTCTCATAATTAAATATTTTGTTGAGGGCAGTTGGTTTGGCGTGGCGGGTCAATTAATGTACAATAGATGAGTTGGCCATTAGAGTGATATGTGTAAAGTGTAAGGCTTTGTTTATCAGCATGCATGCTTGATCACAATCAATGTTCTGAAAAGTGGTTGCGGTCGCCATAACGGTGGCGGTGACACGATTGTGGTTGCGGTTGCGGTTGCGATTGCGAGGTGTAAAGGCCGTAGTGTAACGGTTGCGGTAACCAGAACCGTGAATTTTTTTATTTTTTGACAAAAAAACTTACCGATACATATATTTTTTTCCATGATCATATTTATTGGGTTAAAAATAAATATTGATCAATTTTTATAAATTTTTAAGTATGATCCAATATATTTCATATTTTTAAATCACTATAAACTGAGTTTTTTACATTTTATTTTAATAATTAATGACTTTATATTATACAAAAAATCAATCACTAACTATTATATATAAGATAAACAATGACAAAAGTAAGAGAATAAATAAGAGCCTAAATATATATATATATATATATATATACATATTTTAACCAAGCCTAATAGATAATGACAACACTTATTATTATTATTATTATTTTCAAACAATATATAGATAAACACACAAACAAAATAGTTTAGTGATAGCACCTGAATAGAATAACATGGGTCTTACAGTTTCAAGAAATCAATTACATGTTCTTCATTTTCCCTCTTCTCTCTCTCTCTCTCTCTTTATCTCTTGCTCCTCCATTTTTTTCTCTTTATCTTCCCTCTTCTCTCAATCCCTCTTCCCCCATTTTCAGCTTTTTTTTTTTTTTTGTGTGTATTTTTTCAAAAGAAACAGTTTGGAACCGTTACGTAACGGTGCGTAACAGGCCGTTACGGCTGTTACGGCACCATTATGACCGCTACGGCAGCCGTTACAGCCGACACACCTGTGAATCTCAATCACACTGTAAAAGCGGCCGTAACGGGTGGCGGTAACCGCTAAAATCGTTACGTAACGACGTCACGTAACGATCGCAGACGCTTTTTAAAACCTTGATCACAATGAACTCTCACAGAGATTGGTCCAAAATTATTGATATTATACTGACAAAAAGTTGGGTTTGAAATTTCTATTAGACCAGTGCAAATTTAAAATAATATAACATGATAATAAAAATAAATGAGTTGAGATAGTATTAGGGTTGGTTTGGGATATTCTAAAAAAGTGTACTTTTTGACTTATTGGCTTATATGGGTTGGGTTTGGGTTGGGTTTGATGTGATGTGTTAGAGAGGTGATGTGATTTAAATAAGATGATGTGACTTAAATAGGATAGTGACTTTTTGACTTTTTGTATTATTTAAGGTTGGTTTGGGATGTTCTAAAAAAGTGTACTTTTTGATTTATTGGCTTATATGAGTTGGGTTTGGTTTGAGTTTGATGTGATGTGTTAGAGAGGTGATGTGATTTAAATAAGATGATGTGATTTAAATAGGACAGTGACTTTTTAACTTTTTATATTATTTAATAGATGTCAAACTTGACCTTAGTAAATCTCAAACTTGGCCTTAAAAAAAGAAAATTATAATTTTCATGGCCTGATCTCTCTAGTCACAATCTATTACCTATTTTCCCAATCAATCTCTCTCTCTCTCTCTCTCAAAATTTAAATGAAAGTTGTACCAAACTGTTACTTTATGTACATGGTCAAACTAGGTACATTTGTCTCAAAGAATGGGGTCTCTCTACTAATGAGTGTAAATGTACAGTTCATTTGTACATGGATACCACGGTGGTCCTGGGTGACAGAGAAATACACATTTTATAGATAAATTATAAATATATTTCTTGAGATTTGTTTAAAATACAAATTATTTCTTGTGGTTTAAAAAATTAGAAATACTTTTCTGTCAGAATTTTTTATTTAATAGAATTAATTGACAAAATGAAATTTCTAACTATTCACCTATACAATAATAAAATTATTTGAATTATTAATTGAAATAAAATTTTAACATTATTAAAAAATGTTAATTAACTTGATAATTTATTAATAAAAGAACCTATTTGTAATGAAATTAGAAACTTTAGGGGGGATATGTAATTTCTAAAATCATAAGGATAATTTGTAATTTAAGTAAATATCAGGAAATGTGTTTGTAATTCACCCTAATTTTATTAGAAAAAAAATTCACACAATTTAAATATTAGAGATAAAATTAAAATATTTTTATACATTAGAGGCTAAAATAATACAAGATTCATATTTTGAGAATAAAAAATATAATTAATTCTAAAATTTATATAAAATGATGTGCCAAATTAACATTCATTTATTTTAAATTAAAAGACTTATAAAAGTAATTTATTATTTTATATTTTTTTTTATACAAAAATTTTATTTGCCAATCGCTTACTCCTTGAATAAAATGTACCCATACCAAACATATAATAGGTTGGAAAAAGCGAGTGAAATAAGTGACCAGTCCAAGCAACATCCTGAACTTGGCACATGATCTTCCACTCAGGTCTATACATGTTCAATTTCAACATGGGGTTGGTGTTATTTCTTAGCAAAATGCTTCGTAGCTTAAAATACTTGATGCTCGAGTAGGTACAATAGATGAGTTGGCCATTAGATCGAGTCTTAAAATTTCGAGCTACCTAGTGGGGTTATATTTTTTACAGGCACAATATTGTGTTGTAAGTTTTTTGAGGTGTATTTTAAATTTATTTTACTAATAATTTGAATCGTTTATAGTGTAGGGTTTATTGAGTAAATTATTTATAAAAAAAATTAAATTAATTAGACGTATGTAACACACAACAAAAACACATTTATGTTTAGGAAAAATAAACAGTTAATATGATTTTAATATTTTTTTACAGTTATTATTCAACTTGATCTTGTGGTTACACTTATCTGATTAAATTAATTTTTTATACAAATGATATATTCAACGAATCTTGTAATATAAACAGCTTAAATCATCAAAATATGGTTTGAATAAATCTTACGGGATGTGACAATATACTTATCAGATTAAATTAATTTTTTATATAAATGATATACTCAATAAATTTTGTAATATGAACAACTTAAATTATCAAAATATGATCCAAATAAACCTCAGGGACTACACCAACCCCAAATTCCTTGAATTATTTGCTTTGATGTTTATTTATTATTTATTCATAAATATTCAAGTCGAGTACCCACCATAACTAACCGTATGGTTGGTGTTAGTTGCTTCAGATGTAGGACCCCAATTGTTGTTTGTTCGGCGCAAACATAATTATCTATTTTTATTTATTATTATTATTTTTTAAAACATTAAATCCCATTTAAAGTAATATCCAGTAAAAGAAAAAGGATTATATTGTAGGTGATCAAAAAAAAAAAAAAAAAAAAAATTGACAAACAAGGTAGACTAATTTCTTTTCAAGGGCAGATTAATTTAGATACTAATAGTTCATCTTCACTCTAATTATAACTTGTTTTGCTAAACAATTTTAATCGATCCTACATTTGCAGGTACGCAGCTTACTCACCAGATTATGGGTACCCTCAAGTAAGTGTTACCCCCCCCCCCCCCCCCTTTCTCTCTCTATATATAATACTAGTACATAAATATATAAATATTTATATTGTATTAGTTGAGAGATTTAAGAATGGATTTGGATAGGGAAATGAAAAGAGTAAGTGAGATATTCACATAATTTCACACATTTTTTCCTTTTTCCTTTCTAAATTCTTCTCCAAATTTTTCAACCAAATACAACGTTAATAAATATATTTTGAGTGTGATTCATGTCATCATGTCATCCAAACGTGCCCAACTCGAATGAGACTTGAGCTCAGCCTGAGCCTAAGGTTTGAAGTCCCGATATGTTGATCCATCAAAAATTATGAGAAAATAAGAGAAAATTCTAAAATTCAAAAAATAGGCTTTGAATCACATCTGTTTGGCTAAACCCTCTGGTTGGGTTGCAAGTTCAGTTGACCCGTGATGACCTGCAAGTCCAATTGATATGTGAGTGACTTGACCCGCATATTGGCACGACCCACTACTCCGTTAGGTAGAACTTGGGCTTAAGATTTTGACATGTGGTTGAGCAGAGCCAACCCCACCCTAGGTTTACATGACTTCAAAATTTTAATTTAGGATAAATTATGCAAATGATCTCTGTAATTTACACGATATATCAATTTGATTCTTGTTATTTTAATTTGTTCGATTTTGTCCCTTAATTTAACGGATTGTGTCATATTGGTCCAATAAAGAATGACCATTAAATTTGCTGGATGGAAAATTGTCATGTGCTCAAACGATGTGTCAATTTGGTCCTTATTGTTTTAATTTACTCAATTTTGATAGAAACCAAATTAACAAATAGTGCAAATCACAGGGACCAAATTAACATATCATTTGAATTTCTGTTCATCAAACGTAACAGCTGTTATTTATTGAACTAATATGACACAATCCGTTAAATTAAGAGACAAAATCGAACAAATTAAAATAACAGAGACTAAATTGACATGTCGTGTAAATTATAAGAACCATTGCATAATTTGCCCTTTAATTTAACCATATTTTTCAAAAAATATAATATTTTTTCCAATACAACCTTTTTAAATTCATATCATACGTTCATGTAACTGGGCAGAGTTTGTATAACCCACAACTTCAGCAATCACAATATTACCATCAACTTTATGGAGGGTCATCATCAACTATGGGCTCTCCATACTTCTATGGATATTCCATGCAAGCTTCAAGGGGACCATTTCCTACGCCCCAGGCACAACGTATCCAAGGACCATCTTACCTTCACTATCCTACGCAGATGGAGGGGTCCTTCTCTCCCTACCCATCCCCCCCTCCTCTTCTACCCCTGCAACCACAACCACCACCAACAACAATAAGGCATCCCCATCCTTCTTCCACTGGTAAGTCCTAACCATCCCTCCCATTCATATAAAGTAATGTTATAATAATAATAATATTCATAATTCTTGTAATTTATCTTTTGTATCAATCTAGTTATTGTAATTATAATTGCACTAATTTTATCGTTGAAAATTTCATATTATATCTAATTGATAAAGACTTTAGAAATCAGACTCAAATAAGGAATAAAATAATCTATTTTCTCTATTCAAAGTGATTGAGAGTTTTATATCTTATTTGAAATGGTTTAAACCTCTTTTAAATAGACTATTTTGTATGTGATTTGTATATAATTTTTTAATAGATCAATTGGATTAAATTGATACAGTATAAATAATTATAAACAAAATTGATATAATTAAAATTATAATAATCAAATTATAAAGACAATGAATATAATTTACCCATAAAAAATGAAGCGTATATGTTAGATCCATTCAAATATAATAATATCATACTTTTAAGTCCACACCTCATTTTTTTAACAATATTTTGAATTATTTTTTATTTTTATTTTTTCTTTTTCTTTCGTTATATTACATGACTAGACATATGTGTCAACTACATTCACAAATTTGAGTGAGGAGGCATGTGTGACCATTTATATGTACTGATCATATTAATTACTACATTGAGATTGAGATGATATTAGCACAGTCCTCTATGTATGATATGTACTGATCATATGACATGCACCATGGGTGGGGGTACACATGGGCAGGCCTAGGCACTAACATGTGACATTAACTGTCCAATTTGTGGTGAGAGACGAATCACAGAAGTAAATTTATAATTTTAAATAACGGTATCAGTATTTAGAAAATGATTATTTTAATTATTTTTAAATTTTTATTAAAAATACATAAATAATAATAATAATAATTTATAATAATTTTTTAATTAAATGATATTTAAAATCTGGTCAAATGAAAATATCATGGCAGAGGGGAAAAGTGTAAACTAACGGTGACCGCATCTGCATGCACGTGGATTCAGTCCAGTAGCCATTGGGACAGGTCCACAATCCAATGTTTGATGCTCAGTTTTTAACAAAAATGGTTTTTTTTTTTATTAACCTTAAAAAAAATTTGTCAAAAATTTAAAGTCAGTTCACTACATTCTTCTAACAGCAATGTTAGGTATCATGAAAAATTTTTTATGAAAATAATCATGAAAGTTTTGTGATCTTTAGATTATACTGAATAAAACACCACACACTAATCAAGATAATCCAAGAATCATAAATTTTTCATGATCATTTTCATAAATTTTTTTTCATGATACTTAATTTTTCTCATTTCTAATTGAGCCCCCAATCCCACAACCAATAACGTGAATGAAAAAAATTAAGTTTAACACAGAGAGAGAAGGATGTGGATGTGTCTTTACGTCAGTCCCAGACACATTATTAGGTGTGAAATTGGCATTCAGGGGATGAAATATTTTTCGTTAGGACTAAAAAAGTATAAAAAATAAAATAATTTAAATAAGTTAATAAAATAAAATATTACATTGAAATTATAATTATTTTATTTTTTCTCTTATAAAAATAAAAAAAGTCTAAAAAATTTTGCCAAATGAATTTTTTTATTTCTAAAAGTTAAAAAAATCACAACTCCAAAAAGTTAATTAAAAAGTTTTTGCCAAATCACAACAAAATTTACAGTCCCGACACATCTCCTAATTGAGGCCTCCAATTTCATCTCAATGACCTGGTTAAGGCCCATGTGAAACGGTCTCACACTCTTCTATTTCATCTTTTGGCCTCTCTAATTTCACATCATTGGGAGACAAAATTAAGGAAATGAATCATTTTTCATGTGTATAGTGATTCATTTAGATGTTGCTCAAATATCATATAAAATTTAAATTTATATCATATTTTATAATTTTAACTTAAAATTCTTGAAATATGACTCTTAAATTTATCAACAATGACATAAATTGTTTCATGTCAACCATGTAATACCCAACTCTTTCCATGTTATTAGGGTAGAATTCAGGGATCAAGATCTCTAATATTTATATTCACGAAAAAACAGAGAAGAAGAAAGGTATAAAAATTATAAATTATAAGAACATAAAACAATATAAAGTTGATGTGATTTCCACAAAATTAGAGTCACGTTTATGGTCACTGTAATTCTATTTTATGATAAAAGGTACAAGTGATAATTGTCCCCGTAACTACATGTATTCAGTCCCGTTTGGGGGCTGACTAAATTAGTCAATTAGTCAAAAAGTTATTAAATTAGTTAAAAAGTCAATCACTCATACCAAAAAGTCAAAGATTCTCTTTTCTCTTTACTTTTCGCACATCTTTTCGTAATTAGTCAAAAAGTCATCCCAAACATATAAGTTTTTTTTACCTACCTTTTTAGCCAAATAACTAAAAAATTATTAAATTAGCCTATTCCCAAACGAGGCCTGAATTAGGTTAACAAATCACAAGTACAAAAATATCTTTATTCCAAATTCTGGTTGGGTGTCAACCACCCAAACCTCCAAGGAGAATCCATAATTTAAGTAATTAGTGCTTAATACTTATTAAGGCCTCGTTTGCCAAGTTAACATTTTAGTCAAAAAGTTAAAAAAATTACTAAAAAAGTCAAAAAGTCTATAATCTATACCAAAAAGTAAAAGATTTCATTTTCTCTTTACTTTTTGCACATCTTTTTATAAAAAGTCAAAAAGTCACCCCAAACATACTAATTTTTTTTATCTCATATTTTAGCCAAAAAACTAAAAAATTACTAAAATAACCTGTTTCCAAACGAGACCTAAGATTCAGACTATCGCAATAGCGCGTCACTGGCTTGGTAACCCATCCAAACCCCCCATCCCAATCTCTACTTTCAGACCTTGAGATTTATACTCTAGTCCATATAGAATTTATATAATTCTTTCTATGTGTACATTAAATGAATAAAATTGGGATGAATTTTTTGGCACATTTATTAAATGGGCCAAATTTAGAAATATGGTTTGAAGCCTAACCTGACTTGATTATCATTATATATCATAGATAAATTCTATGTGTTATATATATGTATTAGTGTGTATAGTACATTATATAATTTATTTAGTTTTATTTTTAATAGTAAAATAAATGCATTCAAGAAGGAAAATGCACCCAACAAGACATGAATTTAGTATTGCCTTAATAATAATTTTTGTGTCAACTCAATTATGAATTTGTTGATATTTAATTTTATATCATATATAAATTTGGTTGGCGAATTTGTAATTGTAAAATCTTTCAAGGTTGGGTGCAAACAAGATTTGTAGGCGCAATGTTGGCCAGATAGGGCCCAGGCCCAATCCTACTCGGCTCAGCCCGTTGGATGGTCATCCTACTTTTTCAAACTTTGTAAACCATTCTAAGGTTATTTTTGAACAAATTTTAAAAAGATTATAACAAGGTGTTTTGAGAATGTGGTTAAAAGTTGATTTTTATATTTTAACTAAATTTTTTAGAATTTTTTGAAAAGTGATTTGCAAAGTTGATAAAAAGTGTTTTTTGACTTTTTAGATTAATATTCATTTATAATGTCACATCATAATCAAATGATCAAAATACTCCCACCCAAATTAAGAAATTTACCCTCAAGTTGTAAACATGGAGGGTAGTCTTGTAATTTCACAGCATGCGTTTTATGGTCTTCCCAAATGATAATCTGGCATTTTTTTTTGCTGTTGTGGGCTTTGTTTTTCGAGCTGCTGAACGCAACTTTTTGCTGTGTTCTCAAAAGAGCACAAAAGCTAAAACACTTTCAATGCTCTTAGGAGTTGATAGAGTCCTCCTTTTATATCGTCTTTCCTCTAGCTAAGTTAACTAATTGAGAGGTAAGAAAGTTCAGGTTTTCTTCCATTCTATGCAATTGAGTGAATGAGTTCAATGTGGGATATTATCACCCCAGGTGAAGGTGACGTGCTGGCCATGTGGAAGAACCATTGTTGCATGTGGAGAAGGAGTTGGCACAAGCTAGCAAGGAGCTGGCCATGTGCTGGACAGCCTCTCCATCTCACCTATAATGTGTATAAATGGACGGGTGAGAGGAGAGTTGAGAGAGAGAGAGCAAGAGCAACCAAAGAGAGTGAGAGATGTGAGGCGGAGAGACCGTCTCTCTCGGTGTGAGCGAGAGAGACGGGTGAGGGTGAGCGAGGAGAGTGTGAGCTCCTCCTCTATTGTAATCTTTCTATAATCTCTCCATTGTTATAGTGATAACCGGCTACTCTCCCGTGGATGTAGGCATTGAAGCCGAACCACGTTAAATATGGTGTCTCCTTAAGTGTGGGTGTGTTTTTCTACTTGCTATGATTTCTATAAGGTCTTGGGCGGGATCCTAGATCCCAACAATTGGTATCAGAGCCTCGTCGGTGGCGTTTCGGAACAAAAACAGCGTGTTGTTCGAAACTGCCCAAAAATCAAGTTGCTCAAAATCAGGTTTTGAGCATACCAGGAGCAAGGTCTCGACGAGAGGAGTCCAGAAATGCAAAGCAGAGCCCCAGAGGAGCCCGGACGCGCTCTCACGCGCCACTTGAAGAAGGCGCGTGAGTCCCAGTCGCAGCACGCGCCATCACGCGCCGTGCAGGCAGACAGCGCGTCACACCACGCACTACACGCGCGACAGAGGAGGAAGACGAGACGCGTGGCGCCCAGTCAGCGACACGTCGTCGCCGCGTCAGCAGCCACATCAGCAAACGCGGCCACGTGGCCGCCGCGTCAACAGTCCACGTCAGTAGACACGTGGCAGACAGGTCATCGCCACGTGGTAGACCACGTCACGCCACGTCAGCAGGATTGCCACGTGGCTGACACGTTAAAGTACAGTCATCTGCCACGTCGGCATCCAGAGGACAAGATCCAGTGCGACGTGGCAATGGTGCAGCCGCATGAGGGAAGGATCCAGTGCTTCGCGGCTATGGGCAGCCGCGGATCTGAGGCGTACAAAATGTTTTGGCTAGATCTAAGCCATTCGACGTTCGTTTTTGGTGATCCAATAGTGTTTTCTGACTATTTGGAGTATTCCGGACACATTCGTATGGTCGGATTTTGGAGACGGAGTTTCTGTAAAAAGAAGGCAGATTGAAGTGACGGACGGCATCAGGTGCAGTGGACGGAATATTCTGTTGGTACACGGAATATTCGCTGAACTTCTGAAAATTGCAATTTGGCCCAGAATTTTCAAAAAATTGTGGTGTGGCCCAATTTTCAAGAATTATTTTCAGTGAGGTTCCTGGAAGTGCAGTGAAGGTTGGTCCTAGATAAACGGATCGTTCCGGACGCAACCGTGAGGTCAGAATAGTGAAATTCTGAACGGTTTGGAAAGATTGTCAAAACATGGGAGTTTGTCATTTTCAATACTCGAAGGAAGGTTGTCGGATATTGTGGAACACTGCGGATTCACTGAAGAGGTTAGAATGGGCAGATTCTGACCAGATTGGACAACCAGATACAGATCGAGATAGATCATTGAAGACCAAAGGAGATCAGCTTGATCAAATGGCAAATCAAGGGAGATCAGGATTGGTCAGGGGTGATCAGAGGATTGCAGAGATGATTATCTTCGGAGTTTGTTAGAAGATCTGGTTCATTCAATCAAAAAGACCATTCATCGACGGATAGATGATTTGGTAACCAGTTCAGGCTCAGGGAAATGCTGTGACTGTTGGAGCTACTGTATACGAGTAAGTATTGGTGGTATGTGGACGTGTAGAACAATAGTTACAAAGAAGCATACTAAGCGCAAAAGCACAAATGCAGACGTGCAGCAGTGCAAGAGTACGGTAGAGTATCGTACAGAGGCGCAAGAGGAGTGTGTAGCAACAGGTTGTTGAAAGTTCACAGGAACTTCCAGACAGAGAAATTGAGACAGGTAAAACGCAAGAGTGCGCGCCAAGGAGTGGCAAGTCTCTTTTCTCTATGGTGGTTTCTTTAATTCCATGGCAGCAGATGATAGAGTTGATGCGGATCTCTTAGGCGAGCTTGACGCAGGGAGACCAGAAGCCATGGGTGCGAGCATTATGCAAGGAATTGCATAGCTGACGATGCCTTGACAAATGGAGCTACTGTCAACCATCAATCTACTGGACAACAAATCAGGGACTGCAAAAACACAAACAACAAGCGTATGTGGAAACGCTATGAGGTTGTTCAGAAGTGCAGAGGGCAAAGGCTGATAGTTCAGAGGAAAAGCTCCGAGCAAAGAAGATCGAGGACGTTGATGAACAACGAGTTTTCTATTGCTCCAATGACTTGTCCTGCGAGATAAGGCATGACAGTCAAGGGCATCCCAGCAGGGGGTGCAGGACATCCAATCAGGGGGTGTCGGATATCTTGGTTGCGCAAGTTCAAGCATAGCAGGTGTAGGCATCCGAGACAGAAGCGTGGAAGAGATCTGTGGGAGATAGGAGCAGAGGCTCTCTCTCCAAATCAGAGAGTAGTGTGAGTTAAGTTGAGGATGTAGGATTTCCTCCTCCTCTTGTATCTCTGGTGTATTATCTATAGCTTCAAGGGGTGCAAGCATCTCAGTGAGGAGATGCAGACTATGCTGAAGACATCCGAGACAGGAAGCGTAGAAGAGATCTGTGGGAGATAGGAGCAGAGGTTCTCTCCAAATCAGAGAGTGGTGTGAGTTGAGTTGAGGATGTAGGATTCCCTCCTCCTCTTGTATCTCTGGTGTATTATCTCTAGCTTTCAAGGGATGCAGCATCTCAGTGAGGAGATGCAGACTATGTTGAATTTGGACGTAACAAGATTAGCAGCAGTGTGTGCTGTGGATCACCTCACATGGGTTGAGGGGGTGATTTGTGGGATATTATCACCCCATGTGAAGGTGATGTGCTGGCCATGTGGAAGAACCATTGTTGCATGTGAAGAAGAAGTTGGCACAAGCTGGCAAGGAGCTGGCCATGTGCTGGACAGCCTCTCCATCTCACCTATAATGTGTATAAATGGACCGGTGAGAGGAGAGTTGAGAGAGAGAGAAAGAGCAACCAAAGAGAGTGAGAGATGTGAGGCGGAGAGACCGTCTCTCTCGGTGTGAGCGAGAGAGACGGGTGAGTGGGTGAGCGAGGAGAGTGTGAGCTCCTCCTCTATTGTAATCTTTCTGTAATCTCTCCATTGTTATAGTGATAACCGGCTACTCTCCCGTGGACGTAAGCATTGAGACCGAACCACGTTAAATATGATGTCTCCTTAAGTGTGGGTGTGTTTTTCTGCTTGCTATGATTTCTATAAGGTCTTGGGCGGGATCCCAGATCCCAACATTCAAGGCTTCGAAAGGACAGTTTTCAAGTTTTTATTTTATTTTCTCTCAATATAAATTATGTATGTTAGTTTAAAGTATTCTGTGAAGTGTAATGCTATATAAATATAAATTTGATTCTTTTATCTGTTTTCTTTTTTTAACTGCATGACACAAATGTAGTGAGGTTTACATTAATAATTAAATATACATATTATTCATTATTTTGTATCTAATGATAGGAAAAATCTAACAAGAAATTGATTTAAGCTTGTGACAAAGGTTATTTACAATGTATGTACTCTATTTTTATCCTAATTTTAACTTATAAATTGTTATGGTTGGTGTCAGATTTACAGACTCCACAGTATACCTCAACAATAGAAACAGAAGTTGTTGCCATTACTTCAGAAAGTCCAAATACCTAAGGGAGAAACTCATCCAAATATATATGGTTTGATGAAAAGTTTTCATTATACAATCTCAACAAGTTACTGTCGTCATCTTTCTTTCTAAATCTCTCTCTAATTACTCAACTGGTCATAATTTTTTTTGTTTGGTCCAAATCTATAGCTATTGGTGAAGGCCACTTGCAATCTCAACAGCTATGGGAGACAAAGATGGACTAAGCAATCATCTTATGCAGATTATTTATTTATTTATTTATTGCTCCAGACCAACAAATTTTTTTTTTCTTTTCATTTTTTTTAAAATTTTAATTTGGGTTACTAAATTATGAATGTATGGACAGAAGGGAATTGCAGCCCCTGCAATGAAGAAATTTTTCTAAAAATATTGTAGGTTTCTAATTAATTTTTCCCTATTTTTTGTGGGAAAAGAAGTTTAATATAAATGACATGAACCTCTATGTCAAATTTGGACTGTGTTTAAGTTGATCATTTCTATTTTTTTTTTGGATGGCAAGTTGATTAACGTTTTAGCATGCTACTTTTGGGTGATTAATTATAGCAAGGGTACATGGATGCTCTAGCTAGTAACAATGATATCAACAAGTGGGATTAATAATTTAATATCATTTAATTATGGAATGGGAGATTATATTAATCAAATATGTTAAAGATGGTGAACTTTCTATGATGGATACGTTTTAGTTATTTTATTTTTGGGAAGATGGAAGTTTGGATCTGGATTTTTGTTTGGTGAGGACAAAACTATACACATTTTGTTTTCTTATTTGAAAATCTCATATCTAAAATCCTAAATATAGAAAATCGCTAATATATACAATTAGTTTGGAAATTTTAAAGTAGTAAAAAAACAAGGAGGATTCCCTCAGGTCCAAAATCTAGACTAGAGGGGGCTGTTTGGGCCCGTAGAACTTACTACGAGTCCTGTTTTGTGAACCGTTCATTTTGTCAGGCAATTCGTATATTTCATTCATAAAAAAATTAGATCGAATCAGTAACAGTATCTTGCCTAATTTACCACATTTTTCACTAAAAAATAGATGACAATTATGTTTTTAAAAAATGAACAATACATTTTTTTCATAACAAAAATAATAAATTAAATAAATTACAATTATCAAATCGACCTAATTTTTTTATGAATGAAATACACGAATACCTGACAAAATGAATGATTTGAATAATCAAAACAGGACTCATGGTGAACCACACAGCCTAAACAACCCCCTCCAAAAAACAAAATTTTAGATGAGCAAATGGAATTTTTTAAAAATAGAGTACTTTAAGACTGATATTTTTTTTCATGCAATCTCTAAATTAAGGTTTTAGTGAGCCTTGCGTATTTGGAGAAGGGCTGTGATTGAGACCCCCTCAAGCCTCCATCCCCACCACCCCCACACACACGTGGGGGTTGGTGATTGGAGAAAAAAAAAACTGGCCAATCAGAGGCCAGTGAGGGTCGCGGGGGTGACCCCCAGAGGGGATCTGGATCTTTTTCCTTTGGAGAAACAATAACAAATTTTGTTGTGAAACAGTGGCAGATTATGAATATTTTTTTATTTTATTTTATTTTTTTTAAGAACTCAACCTAAATATTAAAATGAGATTTTATCATTTTAGTGGACTTTAAATGATGAGCTAAGTGGTCAAATTGTTTTTTTTTTTTAATGACCGGGTGTTCGAGTCAGTTTACGCACACTTCAACAAATCTCAGGATTCATGCAAAGTGCCCTCTCCACGTGGATCGGACAAATCTCGAACAGAACTCGTAGAAGTGATCTCAAGAAGTTGATAGCCCTTAGTGGGAGTTGAACCTTGGGGCCTAAGTTGGATAGACCTTTCCAATGCATTGATAATGAACAGAAAACCATAGTTCTGGAAGCTGATTTCTTTGCATTAGAGGTCTGGGCTGCTATTAAAGGGTGTGATGGTAATAAAGCATCTGGTCCGACCAGTTTCAACTTGACTTTTTTTTCAGAAATGTTGGCCAGTGCTCAAGAATGACATCATGTGTTTTTTCAAGGAATTCCATAAGCAAGGGAGGTTGCTTAAAGGGCTTAATAGCTCCTTTGTGGCCCTTATTCTTAAGAAAGATAATCATATTAGTATAGTTGACTGCTGGCCAATTAGTTTAATTGGGTCAGATTATAAAATCTTAGCTAAGGTGCTTGCTGCAAGGCTGAAGTTGGTGCTGCCAAAGATCATAGGGGATGTGCAATTTGCTTTTGTGGGAGGTAGGAATATACAAGATAGGGTGCTTATTGCCAATGAAGTGGTGGATGATTGGAAGAAGGGAAAGAAGAAAGGGATGATTCTAAAACTGAATTTCGAGAAAGCTTACGATAATGGGATTTTTTTTTTATTCTCTATGTTGGCTAATTTTGGATTCAAAACTAGATGGATTACATGGATGAAACCTTGTATGACTACTGCAAGAATCTCAATTCTAGTAAATGGTCCCCAACTTATGAATTCAACCTTGAAAGAGGTTTTAGGCAGGGTGACCCTTTGTCACCTTTCTTATTCATTATTGTGTTTGAGGGCTTTAATATTTTGCTAACTAGAGCAAAGGAATTGGGGTTGCTGAAGGGAGTGACAGTGGGCAATGGTGATGAAAACATATCTCACCTACAATTTGCAGATGATACAATAGTTTTTTGTAATGTTGAATGGTGGGAGGTTGTGAATGTGAAAAGGATTCTCAGATGTTTTGAGATCATGTCAGGACTCAAGATCAATTACAATAAGAGTAATATCTGTAGAGTAGGTGTTCCAGATGAGGTAGTGACTGATATTGCATTTAAACTGAATTCTATGAAGAAATGACCTTTCACTTATTTAGGCCTTCCATTGGGTGTAAATCCCAGAAGAAAGAGTACACGGGCACTTATAATTGATAAGTGTAAAAAGAGGCTTGTGTCTTGGAAAAGGAGATTTCTCTCTTTTGGTGGTAGACTTACACTCATCAAATCAGTATTATCCAGTTTTCCAATCTATTATATGTCTCTGTTTAAACTACCTGAAGGTGTTGCAAGGACTCTTGATAAAATCCAAGCTTCCTTTAGAGGAGTTATGATTTGAAAAGAAAGGTACATTTGGTGAAATGGGAAGAGGTAACCAAGTGTCATGACCCAAACTCGCCCCTATGGGTTTAGCGCTGTAACCGGCCAGTAATCCATGATTACCGAAGGCCTACTTAATAGTAACAACAGTAATACAAAGTATAGGGGCTGGCGGAAGCCAAAACAGTAATAAAAAGATGTCCAATGAGCGTGACAGTCTGTATGCAAAAAGACTTTTCATAACACATTCACAGTCAGAAGCAAAACAGTGTGTACATATATCATATACAGGTATTCAGGTTAGGGACCAAATCCCTACCATAACAGCGCAGTACAAGTCTATATAGTCTCATACAAAATAGGAACAGAAGGGGGAATCTAAAACGCCCCAAAGTAGCCTTAGCTTGGCAGTACATGGAACCTCGCAGTGAGGCATAGTGGTTGGCTTGACAAAAAGGGAGTTTAACCTAACGCTTCTAGCTTCGTTCCGGTGCCTGGACACCTACATATATATATAAACAGTGAGCTAAAGCCCAGTGAATAACATATGCATAAAGAGGTTAAGAATGAATGTCCTTCTAGTATTTAAAACAGTCATTTAAACAGTATATCAATTATTCGATCATAGCAGTCATAAGTGGTACATCCGATAGCAACAGTACAGTAGGTCTTAACAAACCGAACAGTCAGTTGATGGCCATCATATCAGTAAATAGTAGTGGTTCCAACATGGGAACCGACAGAGATCTCTGTGACAGTAGCAGTAACAGTAAATTGCTATGGATGCCATGAATACAGTTCGCAAATAGGACAAGCATTCATTCAGTAAGAAATATCAGTTCAGAAGGCAGTACAGTTGATCATTCAGAAAATATTCATGATTGAATATATCTTTACAACATTGTTACTCACAGAGTTATGGGCTACAGATAAGCTAGTGCGCGTCCTCGAATGCCAATCCTACACAGTTACAGGATGAACACACACACTAAGTCACATACTTGGGAATCGAAGACTTAGTCCCTACTTAGACTCGGTGTGGTTCTACATCAATATCCTCATTAAGATGCCTTAAACTAGGCCTCAGAATGCCTAGGATGAAATGAGGATGCAAAGATGCACTTTTAAACACTTTTTCAAAATTTTGCTGAAACAGGGGTCCCGCTCGAGCGTGGCTTTCTCCGCTTGAGCGGACATGCAGACAAAAGGGCTTCGCTCGAGCGTGGATTCCTCCGCTCGAGCGGACTGTAAAAGTACTGGATGCACGAAATTCACGCTCGATGGGCGCTCGATACTCGTTCGAGCGTGAGACACAACTCCTCGCTCGAGCGTGCATTCCCCCGCTCGAGCGGACTGTAAACACATGCAAAGTACTGGATACACGCATTTCCCGCTCGAGCGTCACTTTACCCGCTCGAGCGGACTGCATGAACACAGGTTGTACGCTCGAGCGTGGAGTTCCCCGCTCGAGCATGAGTCCAAATTCTGGAAATTTCAGAGTGAACCTTCAAGCTCAAAATCAACTTTAAATATACCAAATTCGACCCTTTTGGGCTAATTTTCTAGAAAACACTTGTAAACTAATAGTATAACATGTTTTGAAGATCAATTTGTAAAATCAAAGCCCAAAAGTAGTTCAATTAAACACAATTTCAAGGAAAACTTCAAGAACATAAAGTGCATGTAACATGTATGTGTTCAATTGAAACCAAAGCTTCCAATACAAGATCAAATGAGTCAATCCTTCCAAAAAAAAATGGTGAATTCATGGATTATGACAACAATATGGACATGCATGCAATAATTTCCATGAAAACAACTCGAAACTTCAAGATATGCACATGCATGCATGATTTAAGCCTCAATTCAACTCATTAAGCCAATTCTAGACTCAACTCACTAAACTTCCAAGAATCATGCAAGATATAACTCAAATGCAAGCTCAAGAAGATGGTTCTCCTACCTTAGACCTTGAATTTCAAGTGTAGAAGCTCAATTATGCAAGACTCCTTCAATTTCTCTTAAGTCTCCAAGCAATTTTTGATGAACTCAAGTTTCTCCTAACTCTCTCTCCCTCTAGTCAGTTTAGGCTTAGAAAATAGAGAACAATTGATGCATCAAATATGTAATAGGCTTCAAACATGAATTGATAAGTGGCCCACTATCATGGCACTAAGGTAAATAAGTCCAACTATTGTAATTTATCATTATTTAACCTAATTTAGTCATACCAAATCAATTTTCAATTAAATATACCATAAAATCACATTAATTCTAATTAACACAAAGCATTAATTAATTTCAGATTCGGCCGCCGATAAGGCTTTCAATTTGCAGTTTAAAACATAAAGCATGAACAGATCATTTAACGGTCAACAGATAAAAATGCATTTAAACTAATACACTAAATCAATCAGTTCAGAATTTCAGTCACTCAGTCAGTTATCATGCTTAATCATAGATTAGCACTAATCAGTAGTGAGGGTTGTCACAATCTCCCCTCCTTACAAGAGTTTGGTCCTCTAAACTCGAATTACCTTTATTTTGGAAGAATACTAGATCCAGAGGGAACAGTTCAGGATATCTCTTGATCATATCGTCTTCCCTTTCCCAAGTGGCATATACGCCACCATGGTTTTGCCAGTCGACTTTCACCAACGGAATCTCTTTATTCCTCAACTTCTTGATCTGTCTGTTTACAATCTGAATAGGCCGTTCTTCATAGGTGTAGTCGTTACTTAACACTACACGAGTAGGCTCAATCACATGGAAAGGATCTCGGAGGTAATCCCTCAACATTGAAATATGGAACACGTTATGCATATGCTCCATTCCAAGAGGAAGCGCTACTTGATACGCCATCGGATTAATCTTTTTAATAATCTCATACGGTCCAACATATCTCGGCGCTAGCTTACCCTTGACTCCAAAACGAGTCTGGCCCTTCATCGGTGTCACTTTTACAAAAACATGATCACCTACTTCATACTCTCTGTCTCGCCTTCGGACATCCGCATAACTTTTCTGTCGGCTTTGTGCGGTTTTCAATCTTTGTTGGATCAGTTTCACTTTTTCGGTAGTTTCTTGTACAATCTCGGGCCCAAGCAAAGGCCCATCTCCAACTTCTGCCCAGCAAATCGGAGATCGACATTTTCTGCCATACAAAGCCTCGAAAGGCGCCATACCAATGCTCGAGTGAAAACTGTTGTTGTAGGCAAACTCAGCTAAAGGCAAATGGCTTTCCCAATTTCCTTGGAAATCAAGAACACACATTCTCAGTAAATCCTCCAAAGTCTGGATGGTTCTTTCTGACTGGCCATCTGTCTGAAGATGGTACGCACTACTCAGTCTCAGTTTAGTACCCAGTGCTGTCTGTAGGCCTTGTCAAAATCTCGATGTAAACTTTGAGTCCTTAACAGAAACAATGGACAGAAGCACTCCATGCAATCTAACAATCTCATCAATATAAATTATGGTCAATTTGTCCGCATTATAAATTGTTTTGACAGGTAAGAAGTGAGCAGATTTAGTCAGTCTATCAACAATAACCCAAATTGAATCCATACCTTTACTGGAGCGAGGTAAACCAACAATAAAATCCATAGTGATATGTTCTCATTTCCACTCCGGTATTGGTAAGGGTTGCAGTAAGCCTGCGGGTCGTTGATGTTCGGCTTTGACTTGTTGGCAACGAAGACATTTCGATACAAAATTAGCGATTTCTTTCTTCATTCCCGGCCACCAGAAATTCAGTTTCAGGTCTTGGTACATTTTCGTATTCCTGGATGGATAGATAGCTTCGAATTGTGGCCCTCTTGTAGAATTCTTCTTTCCAGTTCAGAATCACTCGGTACACACAACCTTCCTTGAAATTTCAACACATTATTCTCAAATTTGAAATCCGACCTCGGTTTAGATTCCCGTTCTTCGATGATCTTCTTCAAGAAGTCATCATGTTGCTGTTTCTCTTTGATCTCTTCGATAAGTGCCGGTTGAGCGGAAATTGCGGCTAAGGTTCCATCTTGTTCATGCAAAACAATCTCAACTTCAAATTTTTCAAGGTCACAAAGCAATTCTTTCTGCCCGGTGAGTAAACAGGCTAAATTTCCAATCGATTTCCGGCTGAGTGCGTCGGCGACGGTGTTAGCTTTCCCTGGATGGTACAAAATTTGCAAATCATAATCTTTTATCAGTTCTAACCATCTCCGTTGTCTCATGTTCAATTCTTTCTGTGTGAAGAAGTATTTCAAACTCTTGTGGTCGGTATACACCTCACATGTCGCCCCATAAAGATAGTGACGCCAGATTTTCAGGGCAAACACTACTGCAGCAAGTTCCAAGTCATGGGTCGGGTAGTTCTTTTCATGCGGTCTCAGTTATCGGGAAGCATACGCAATCACTTTACCATTCTGCATTAAAACACATCCCAAACCCTTATAAGAAGCATCACTAAATATGGTAAAACCATCCGTACCTATGGGTAGGGTAAGAATTGGTACAGTCACAAGTCGAGTTTTTAACTCCTGAAAAGCTGATTCTTTTTGATCGATCCAGTCAAACGATATCCCCTTTTGAGTCAATTGAGTCAGTGGTAGGGCAATTTTGGAGAAGTCTTTGACAAACCTTCTGTAATACCCGGCTAAGCCTAGAAAACTTCGGACTTCAGTAACATTTGTCAGTCTAGGCCAATTCACTACTGCTTCAATTTTCTGCGGATCAACTGAAATTCCATCCTTACTGATTACATGCCCCAAAAACATAACATTGGCAAGCCAAAATTCACATTTAGTCAGTTTAGCATACAGTTTCTGTTCTCTTAGGGTCTGTAGGGCAATTCTCAAATGATGTTCATGTTCCTCCGTGCTTTTGGAATAAATTAAAATGTCATCTATGAATACAACAATAAAGTCATCGAGGAATGGTTTAAAAATTCGGTTCATAAGGTCCATAAATGCAGCTGGTGCATTAGTAACTCCGAAAGGCATAACAAGAAATTCGTAGTGTCCATACCTCGTTCGAAAGGCAGTCTTTTCAATGTCCCCTGTCTTGACTTTCAACTGGTGGTATCCAGATCTAAGGTCAATTTTGGAGAACACTTGGGCACCCTGTAACTGGTCAAATAAATCATCAATACGAGGTAATGGATATTTATTTTTCACTGTGACCTTGTTCAGTTCACAGTAGTCAATGCAGAGTCTCAATGAGCCGTCTTTCTTTTTCACAAACAAAACTGGAGCTCCCCACGGTGAAGTACTGGGCCTGATGAACTTCTTGTCTAACAGTTCCTGTAGCTGAACTTTTAACTCTTTTAATTCAGTCGGTGCCATTCTGTAAGGAGCTTTAGATACTGGCTGTGTACCTTGAATTACATCAATGGTGAACTCAATCTCCCTATCAATCAAATCCCCTGGCAAATCATCTGGAAAAACATCTGGGAATTCTCTGACTATAGGAATACTATTCACATCAGTTTTAGCATTAGTAGGTATAGTCAATACACAACACAGATACCCTTTACACCCCTTTTTAATCAGTTTAAAAGCTTTCATGGATGAAATCAGATACAGGGGAGGTACTACACCAATTCCATTAAACACGAAATCAGGCAATCTATGTGGACGGAAAACAACTTGTTTTGTTACACAGTCTATGGTAGTATGATATTTTGTTAACCAGTCCATTCCCAATATCACATCAAAGTGATCAATATTCAGAGGCAGTAAATCAATATACAAATGAACATCCCCAACAATAATTTCACATGCAGGGTACAAATAAGCACAAGTCATGGATCCCCCAACAGGTGAAGATATAGCTAATAGATAGTTCATAGGTTCCAGTGGTCTATTTAATTTTTGCGAAAAAGCATGCGATACATATGAATGTGTAGACCCTGAATCAATCAGAACATAAGCATTTTGAGCACAAATTGAGAGTATACCTGACACAACAGTCTCGGTATGCTGCACATCTCCCGGTACGAGTGCAAACACTCGGCCTTGTCTCATAGGCTCTTTTCCAGTGGCTTTAGGGTTGGGTTTTGGTGCAGCAGCTGATGCTGCGGCGCTGACTGCAGGTTTACTATTGCCCGAAGGAGTGGAAGGGCAATCTTTAACCATGTGGCCCACCTTGCCACACCTGTAACAAGCACCTGAAATTTTATAGCAAACCCCTTTATGTTTCTTACCACATTCAGAACAGGGCGGTATGGAACCACTTCCTTGACTGGAACTAGTTGTTGACCCCGTATTTTGCTTTTTATTCGATGAACTGTTCTGGCCTTTCTTAAACTTGAAGCCTCGTCTCTTACCACGCCACTCGGTTCCCGGTGTTTCAGTGCCTCGATGTTTGACTCAGCAATTATTGCTCGGTCAAGAACATCTATATACTTAAGCAGTTTCAAAACATTAATTCTGTCAAGTATTTCCACATTAAGGCCGTCTTCAAACTTCCTGGCCTTTTTGTAATCGGTATCAACCATGTGCGGTGCATAACGGGCAAGTTCGGTAAACTTTGATTCATACTCTGCCACTGACATAGTACCTTGCTTCAATTGCTCAAATTCGGTTATCTTGCGGTTCCTGACACACTGTGGAAAGTATTTCTCAAAGAAGGACTCCTTAAACTGAGTCTAATTCATGGCAATATTGGTGTCACAGACGAGCATCCACCACCTTCTGGCCTCTTCTTGTAAGGTGAAGGTAGCCAGTAGCACTTTGTGTGCTTCAGAACACAGAAAGACTTCAAATAATTTCTTTGTTTCAAGAACCCATGCTTCAGCCTTTAAGGGTTCATGGCCTCCCTGAAAGGATGGCGGTTTCATCTTGCTAAACTTCTGTGTCAACGCTATTATATCATCATTCATATTCGGTTCCGGCTGTACCAGAGGAGGTGTGGGCTGTTGGTTCTGTTGTTGTAGCCTCAAGGCCTCAGTCAACATTTCAACCGTTCTTTCTAGCCTTTGCCATTCTGGCCTCAGATGATTTAGTTTCATCAGTAGTTCTTGCATTCTCCATTTCACTATATGCAATACAATGATAATAAACATGGGCAGTTGCATACCTAAACACATTAGCATATTAGCACATATATTCATGTCATGGCCGCACACACTTTTTCAATGTTAATGCAATGCCCTAATCACTTTTCTAGGACATCCTATAGCTCACTTGGACACGTGTGTGCGGTATAACTCGTGGTTTGGTATCGCTCTGATACCACTCTGTCACAACCCAAACCCGCCCCTATGGGTTTAGCACCGTAACCGGCCAGTAATCCTTGATTACCGAAGGCCTGCTTAACAGTAACAACAGTAATACAGAGTACAGGGGCTGGCGGAAGCCAAAACAGTAATAAAAAGATGTCCAATGAGCTGTGACAGTCTGTATGCAAAAAGACTTTTCATAACACATTCACAGTCAGAAGCAAAACAGTGTGTACATATATCATATACAGGTATTCAGGTTAGGGACCAAATCCCTACCATAACAGCGCAGTACAAGTCTATACAGTCTCATACAAAATAGGAACAGAAGGGGGAATCTAAAACGCCCCAAAGTAGCCTTAGCTTGGCAGTACATGGAACCTCGCAGTGAGGCATAGTGGTTGGCTTGACAAAAGGGAGTTTAACCTAACGCTTCTAGCTTCGTTCCGGTGCCTGGACACCTACATATATATAAACAGTGAGCTAAAGCCCAGTGAATAACATATGCATAAAGAGGTTAAGAATGAATGTCCTTCCAGTATTTAAAACAGTCATTTAAACAGTATATCAATTATTCGATCATAGCAGTCATAAGTGGTACATTCGATAGCAACAGTACAGTAGATCTTAACAGACCGAACAGTCAGTTGATGGCCATCATATCAGTAAACAGTAGTGGTTCCAACATGGGAACCGACAGAGATCTCTGTGACAGTAGCAGTAACAGTACAGTAACAGTAAATTGCTATGGATGCCACGAATACAGTTCGCAAATAGGACAAGCATTCATTCGGTAAGAAATATCAGTTTAGAAGGCAGTACAGTTGATCATTCAGAAAATATTCATGATTGAATATATCTTTACAACATTGTTACTCACAGAGTTCTGGGCTACAGATAAGCTAGTGCGCGTCCGCGGATGCCAATCCTACACAGTTACAGGATGAACACACACACTAAGTCACATACTTGGGAATCGAAGACTTAGTCCCTACTTAGACTCGGTGTGGTTCTACATCAATATCCTCATTAAAATGACTTAAACTTGGCCTAAGAATGCCTAGGATGAAATAAGGATACAAAGATGCACTTTTAAACACTTTTCAAAATTTTGCTGAAACAGGGGTCCCGCTCGAGCCTGGCTTTCTCCGCTCGAGCGGACATGCAGACAAAAGGGCTTCACTCGAGCGTGGATTCCTCCACTAGAGCGGACTGTAAAAGTACTGGATGCACGAAATTCACGCTCGATGGGCGCTCGATACCCGCTCGAGCGTGAGACACAATTCCTCGCTCGAGCGTGCATTCCCCTGCTCGAGCGGACTGTAAACACATGCAAAGTACTAGATACACGCATTTCTCGCTCGAGCGTCACTTTACCCGCTCGAGAGGAATGCATGAACACAGGTTGTACGCTCGAGCGTGGAGTTCCTCGCTTGAGCATGAGTCCAAATTCTGGAAATTTCAGAGTGAACCTTCAAGCTCAAAATCAACTTTAAATATACCAACTTCGACCCTTTTGGGCTAATTTTCTGGAAAACACTTGTAAACTCATAGTATAACATGTTTTGAAGATCAATTTGTAAAATCAAAGCCCAAAAGTAGTTCAATTAAACACAATTTCAAGGAAAACTTCAAGAACATAAAGTGTATGGAACATGCATTTGTTCAATTGAAACCAAAGCTTCCAATACAAGATCAAATGAGTCAATCCTTCGAAAAACATGGTGAATTCATGGATTATAACAATAATATGGACATGCATACAATAATTTCCATGAAAACAACTCGAAACTTCAAGATATGGACATGCATGCATGATTTAAGCCTCAATTCAACTCATTAAGCCAATTCTAGACTCAACTCACTAAACTTCCAAGAATCATGCAAGATATAACTCAAATGCAAGCTCAAGAAGATGGTTCTCCTACCTTAGACCTTGAATTTCAAGTGTAGAAGCTCAATTATGCAAGACTCCTTCAATTTTTCTTAAGTCTCCAAGCAATTTTTGATGAACTCAAGTTTCTCCTAACTCTCTCTCCCTCTAGTCGGTTTAGGCTCAGAAAATAGAGAACAATTGATGCATCAAATATGTAATAGGCTTCAAACATGAATTGATAAGTGGCCCACTATCATGGCACTAAAGTAATAAGTCCAACTATTGTAATTTATCATTATTTAACCTGATTTAGTCATACCAAATCAATTTTCAATTAAATATACCATAAAATCACATTAATTCTAATTAACACAAAGCATTAATCAATTTTAGATTCGGCCACCAATAAGGCCTTTAATTTGCAGTTTAAAACATAAAACATGAACAGATCATTTAACGGTCAACAGATAGAAATGCATTTAAACTAATACACTAAATCAATCAGTTCAGAATTTCAGTCACTCAGTTAGTTAACATGCTTAATCATAGATTAGCACTAATCAGTGGTGAGGGTTATCACACCAAGAATAAAAACAAGGGGGTCTGGGGGTAAGAATGATCAGAGACTTCAATGCTTGCCTTCTAGCAAAGTGGTAGTGGAGGTTTGCAGCTGAAACTAAGGCCCTTTGGAGAAGAATTATTTGCTACAAATATGGAATCTCAGGTGGTGGATGGTTTCCTATCAAGGAACTTGAGATTAAGTACTCTAGGACATGGTTGGACATCTTGCTTGTGGCTGATAGTAATCAAAATCTCAAGGATTTTTTTGCCAATAATACAAAGATAATTATAGGTAATGGGGCTAGAGTTATGTTCTGGGATGATGTGTGGTTTAGGAACAGAGCAATTTCAGAAGACTTTTCTAGATTATTTATGCTGTCAATTGACAAACTAATATCTTTGAGGGATTGTATTCAACAGAAAAGTATGTCTGAGGGTTAGAATATGAGATTTAGAAGACCATTATTTGCATGGGAAGAGGAGGAGGTTACAAGATTATATTCTTTGTTGAATACAGCGATACCTGTATTGAGTAACCATGATGGCATGCTCAAATGAAAGGCTCCCCCATTTAGCCAATCCTTGGTGTCTTCGTTATACCAGAGAAATGTACTAGCAGTGGGTATGGATCCTTATATTCATGATTTTCTTTGGAAAAACATCTCTCCCCCAAAAGTTCAATTCTTCGGATGGTTAATGTAGAAGGGTAGGATTAAAACTTCTACTTATTTATAGAGAATTGGTGTACTTGGTGCCAACATTAGTAACTCATGTATTTTCTATAACACTGATATGGAAACAACTGATCATGTGCTGATGGGCTGTTATTCAATTTGGAAGGTTTGGTCTCATTTGATGAATTTGTGGGGATTTTACTAGGTTATACTAGGCTTTTTGGTAGGAATGTTGGAATGGTAGGCTGGTTTTAAGTATAAAAAGATGGAAACAAGATTGTGGAAAGCTCTGCTGCTGACATTCGTGTGGTCTGTGTGGAAACACAGAAATGAATGCAAATTCACGAATGCTCAGCCAAACTTTGGGGAGTTGCAAGAATTGATTAAAGTTAGAGTGGCTTTTTGGATTAAAAGCAATATAAGGGGGCTGTGATTAGTCTCTAATATCCAACAAATTAGAACATCATCCAAGGATATTTGATGAGTGGCTTGGGCTGCTAAGTTATTTTTGGGTGGTGCTTGTGCTTCCTATACATTTTTTAGCTGGTGTTGGCTTTCTTTTGGCTTTCTTCTTTGTTTTCTTGTTCTGTTGAATCCTCTCCAACTTGGTGGTGTGCTAGCATATGATTGTGCTTGCTTATTGGTGCCAACATAGTTAGGATTGTCTTGTGTAGTTATGATGTTTTTTGCACTCACATCCCCTTATCTTTTTTGATGTATTTCCTCATTGTTTGTTAGTTTATAACTCCTATTTAGAAGACTTATTTAATGTGAAGTTCTATGAATATTCCTTTAGAGTTTGAAGTCCTATTTAAATAGGAATGTGTTCCATAAGGTCCTATGAGTTGTAAATGAATGATATTATTATACCCCTAATTTGTTTTCATATTGTACCTTATCTTCTCATTCATCATATCACGTTTGAGAAGGCTTTTAGGAAAGACAAGTCTATAAGCAACAACCGTGCAAGTTGTTTTTGCCTTGATCGCGGGATTCCAGTGTATTTTCAAAATGCTGCTTAAATGAATGCGGATATGGTCGATGATATGATGAAGTTTGAGGGTTATGTGTTGATTCCTTCGATAGATTTTGACTTTAATCAGTTGAGGGGAAGAGGTATGTTTTTTTTGTTTTTTGTTGAAGTGTGGATTGTGCATCTTTAATAGAGCATTGACAATCTATTACATTCATTGATAGGCACATTTTGGTCAATGTTTTGATTGAATGTATGTAGTTGACATTGTGATGGTTGATGCGTTTTGGTATCTTCGATGTGTGGAGTGGTGTGTATGGGTTCAAGGGTTGGGTTTGGGATATTTGGGTTTGGTTGTTAATTGGATGACAAATGTGAACCACAAATTGGTTTATGGATTCTGCTGCTACAAGGAAAGGAGTATTAGAATTGTGATACACAACCAAGGAAAGGAGCTGAGCCAAAGTTAAGAAGAGAGCCCAGTCATCTCAACAAAATTAGTTAGGTAGTTATAACTATAGTTAGATTGGTTTGGTTAGTTGTAATTATAGTTAACTAGTAGGCATCCTTTTATATAAATAAAGTGCAAACTCCATAATTGTGATTTATTGAATAATATCTTCTATAGATCTGGTTTTCCTTTATGGTATCAGAGCTTAGAAAGCTCTTATGACCACAAGTCTCAAAGGTTCATCAATGGCGTCCATGACTTTATCCTCCTCTACTACTGTCTCACCTGTTACACCTTCCATACCTCCAAATCTTGCTCTTCTTATCTTGAATTTGAATTCTTTGGTGAATGTCAAACTTGATTCAACTAATTACATTATATGGAAAAATCAAGTTCAGAATATTCTCAGAGCAACATAGCTTCCTTGTTTTGTTGATGGCACTAAGGTATGTCCATCATCTACCATCACTAATGAGCATAACAATGAAATCTTGAATCCATATTACACTCAATGGATGATTATCGATTCTCATCTACTTAGTTGTTTAACTGCTACTCTGTCTGCATCTATATTCACCTCTGTATTTCATTGTTCTACTAGTCATGAGGTGTGGAGTGTTCTTGCCAAACGCTTCACATCTTTGTCAAGATCACATATAGATCAACTGAAGAACAAGCTTAATTACATTGTTAAGAAAGGAAATACAATGGAGGATTACTTGACGCATATCAAATTGCTTGTTGATTAATTAGCCTTAGTTGCATCACCTGTTGACGATGAGGATCTGGTCTTATTAATTCTAAATGGTTTGCCTGATGAGTATAATGCCTTTAAAACCTCTATCAAAACTCGATCTGGCTCCATTTTAATTAAGGAATTATATTCTTTGTTGAACTCTGAGTCTATTCATGTTTAAACATCCACTAAACAGTCTTCTATATCATATATTCCCTTTGCTTATCATGTTTTCCATTTGCTTATCATGTTTCAAGAACTTCTACTCGAGGAGGCTATAGAGGTAGTTCTCATAGAGGTCGAGGATGAGATGGAGGTAGATATTTTAGAGGAGGTTCTGGTAATCGTAATAGAGGAGGTCGATTGTATCACAATTCTAATACTCAAGGTCCTTATCAAGGTAATCCAAGCAATCTGCAAGGCAATCAAGTCTATTATCAAGGAAATTCTACTACTTCAACAATCAATTCATCTTCTCAACTTGTTTGCCAGATTTGTGGTAAAACAAATCATTTAGTCTTAGATTGTTGGTATGGGATGGACACTTCCTTCCAATCTACAAGGTCTCCAGTCAATAAAGCTTATGTTGCTTCCATATCATCTTAGTCATCTCAGTCTAGTGGTGACCTATCTGGTTCTAGTTCTCACACAAATTGGTTTCTGGATTCTGCTGCTACAAGTCATATCACAAATGACTTGAACAATCTATCTTATTATCAACCATATCATGGATCATATTAGGTTACTGTTGGTGATGGTAATACTTTTCCTATTCACCACACTAGTAAATGACTCCTTCCCACTCCCTTTTTTCCTTTTTATCTCTCCAAAGTTCTTCGTGTACCTTCTATTTCTTCCAACTTGATTTCTGTCCAACAGTTAATTTCTGATAATCATTGTACTATTACTTTTGATAAAGATGTGTTTGTCATATAGGACAAGAGCACCCAGAAGGTCCTATATAGAGGCTATCACTCCCGTGGTCTATATAGGACAAGAGCACCTAGAAGGTCCTATATAGAGGCTATCACTCCCGTGGTCTTTATCATCTTCCTAGCTACATCTTTTTCACCTGTGCCAACGTTGTTGTGTTTCTAAAAATCACAAACTATCATTTAGCTTGTCAAATTCCATTGTTAATAAACTATTGGCCCTTATTCATAGTGATGTTTGGGATCCATTTACTTCACCAGTTTCATCATACAAATATTATGTTTTGTTCAAAGATGATTTTAGCAAATTTACATGTTGTTTCCTCTTCATTACAAAAGTGAAGTTTTTACTAAGTTTTTGGATTTAAAGCCTTTGTTGAGAATCATTTTTCTACACAATTACAAATTTTAAGAAGTGATAATTGAGGTGAATATCTCAACACTAAGTTTCAAGAATTTCTAAAAAGTCAAGAGATTGAACATTAGCTAAGTTGTCCTCATACATTTGCTCAAAATGGTGTGGCTGAGAGGAAGCATAGGTATCTCATAGAAACTACTATTGCTCTTATGCATCACTCATCTCTATCTATTGCTTACTGGTTTGATGCTCTTGCTACATCTATTCTTCTCATTAATCGACTTTCTACTGCTAAACTTAGTTTTCTTACTCCTTTTGAAGCTTTATATCATAATCCTTTTGATTATATATTTCTTAGAACTTTTGGTTATAGTTGTTATCCTTGGCTTAGACCTTATTTCATTTATAAGCTTCAACCTAGATCTATACCCTGTGTTTTTCTTGGATACATTCCATCCACTAAAGGTTATAGGTGTCCTGATCCTTCTACTGGCAAGGTTTATGTCTCTCGACATGTGGTCTTTAATGAACATATGTTTCCCTTTGCTTTGTTAGATTCTTCTTTTTCTCCATCTTCTCCATCTACATTGACTCAATTAAACACTTTTTTCTGGTCTTCTTAGTCTTCTCCTTAACCTTCTCCTACATCTGTCCCATCTATTCCATCTGCAGCCCAGCCTCCTCCAGCTGCATCTCCCATTCTAGCTCAACCTATTTCTCAGCATGCTATCCCATCTGCAACATCTATTTTCCCTACAGCTCAGTCTACTGCTCACCATCCAACTCAACCTACTTCTCAGTATGTTACCCCATATGCAGTATAGTCTCCTCCACAGATTCTTACTTCATCTACAACACAACCTCCTCCAGTTTAGCCTGCTCATCAGTCTACAGCTTTGATTGTTGCTGTGTCTCTAGTTCAGTCTGCTTCATACACAACAGCTTTACCAGTTTCTGCTATCCTTTCTTCTCCTTATATTTCTTCTTCTCTATTTTCTCAGATCCCTATTTCTTTTATTTCTATTCATCTTCCTACTCTCTCATCTGCCTCTCACTCTATTCCTTCTACTAATGCTCACCTCATGGTCACTCAATCTAAATCTCATCCTCTTATTTGTTTCCTTACTTCTATTAATCTCACTTCTACTAATCTGGTTGAGCTGCAATCTTATCAAGAAATTGCTTAATTAGCCGTCTGGGCTGCTGCCATGGTTGATATATACATAGATTTAATAAGACAAGGAACTTGGTCTTTGGTCCCTCTTCCTTCTACCAAAAAGGTTATTTGTAGCAAATGGGTTTTTCATCTCAAGAAAAATTCAGAAAGTATAATTGCTTGGCATAAAGCCAGATTGGTTGCCAAATGATTTCTCCAAACTAAAGGTATTTATTATTTTGAGACCTTTAGTCTAGTGACAAAGCAACCTACTATCAAACTTCTCTTACGTTTGGCTTTTCACTTCAACTGGTCCATCAAACAACTTGATATCTCCAATGCTTTTCTTCATGGTGTCTTAGATGAAGAGGTTTATATGCATCAACCTCTTGGTTTTGTTGATAAAGAACATTCTTCCATGGTTTGCAAATTGCACAAGGCTCTTTATGGGCTCAAGCAAGCTCCAGAGTTTGATTCTCTACCTTTTCTACATTTCTTCTCAAACAGGTCTTCCAGGCTAGTCATTGTGATTCATCCTTATTTGTTAAGAAGACTTCTACCTCCATCACTATTCTCTTAATATATATTGATGATATTCTTCTCACATGCAGTGGTCATTCTTATATTTCCACCCTAATCACTCAGATGCACTCTATATTTTCCATGAAGGAATTGGGTCTTCTTAACTATTTTTTGGGTATATCTATTACCTCATTTGCCTCAGGCTATTTCTTATCTCAGAAGAAGTATACTACTGAGATTTTTGCCAAAGCTAGCATGACCAATTGTAAATCTACCCCATCTCCTATGACTCTCAAGTCTACTGCTTCTACTGAGGATTTACCTTTTTCTCAGCCTTTTCTTTATCGAAGTCTTGTTGGTGCCCTACAATATCTTACTATTACACGACTTGATTTGGCTTTTGCTGTCAATCATGCCTATCAGTTCCTTAAAACTCCTCTTACCAGTCATTTTGCTTTGGTCAAAAGATTACTTAGATATCTCAAAGGCACTCTTCATCATGGTCTACATTTTACACCGGGACCTATCACTTTAAATGCTTTCTCCGATTCTGATTGAGCAGCCAACTCTATTAATTGAAGATCTACAACTGGTTATTGTGTCTTCTTAGGCCCCAACTTGATTTCATGGTCTGCTAAGAAGCAATCTACAATATCCAGGTCTTTCACTGAGGCCGAATATCGGGCTCTTGCTCACATCGTTGCTGAACATAGCTGGGTTGGTATTCTTTTATCTGATCTTCATATCTCAGTTCCAGTCCCCACTCTTTGGGGTGATAATATGTCTGCCATCTCTTTGTCTAACAATCCTGTCTTTCATGCATGGTCTAAACATATTGAGGTGGACTACCATTATGCCAAAGAAATAGTTGCAGCAAAGAAGCTTCATATTTGTCACATCTCTTCTATGGATAAGCTTGTTGATATATTCACCAAACCACTTTATTCTTCTTGATTTTAGTATTTGCAGCACAAGCTTATGGTCTCTCAAACTCCCCTAACCTTGAGGGGGCATGATAAGGAGCTGAGCCAAAGCCAAGGAAAGGAGCTGAGCCAAAGTCAAGAAGAGAGTCCAGTCATCTCAACAGAATTAGTTAGGCAGTTATAACTAGAGTTAGATTGGTTTGGTTAGTTATAATCATAGTTAACTAATTGGCATCCTTTTATATAAATAAAGTACAAACTCAGTAATTGTGATTGATTGAATAATATCTTCTATAGATCTGGTTTTCCTTTAGCTATGCATGTGAGTCTTTTTGAAGAGAGAAAGTGCCAGCTCATTTGGTCTATTCGGGAAGGGAGAGAAAATTGTGTGTACCAATCATTTTTCCTTTCCTATTATGAGTCTCTTTCTTGTAATGACCGTTAGTGTTGGGCTTATAGCTATGTGTTGTTTGACTTTCTTATATAGTTGATTGTCTAGTTTAATATAATTCTCTAAATATTTATAAATAATCTCCTACCGATTGAAGAAAAAAAAAAAAAAAAAAGCAAACTCTAAACACAATCATGTTTGCCTCCATCTTTTTAGTGATACATGATTGTATGATTAAAATTATACCACGACAAAAAGATTTGAAGATAAAAGAGTTTGAGAATTGATAATCCCATAATGTTTGTCTTATATGATCTCGATGAGTTGAATAGTAGCATATAACATTTTATTTTTAAATTCAATGCCAATAACAAACAATAAGTCTTAAACAGCCCATCCCAAAACAATACAATATATGGAAATGGAATAGACAAAACATAGTTATAAACTATGTTCATTCCAATTACTCTAATGTCTTGGAGGGAGAAGCACTTGCTTAATCATTTTCTCCAGATTCAAAAAAGATGAAGCAGATGAACTCGTAGTGGCCTCTTCGGCCATTTTCCTCCATTCCATGGCCCTTTTCTTCATCTCCTTGCCCTTGTTTCCAGCCACCAACTCTCTCACAAGCTTCTCAACTTCATCTCTCTTAACATCATTGTCTATCTCTACTCCAATTCCCCACTTAGTGCAGCAGGACCAACAGTTGGTTTGTTGATCTGCAAAAAATGGCCAACAGATCATTGGCACTCCACCGGAAATGCTTTCCAGAGTGGAGTTCCACCCACAATGAGTTAAAAACCCTCCGATAGATGGGTGGGTGATAACTTCCTCTTGTGGGCACCAACTTGCAAGTAGGCCTCTTTCTTTGGTCTCTGTCACAAACTCCGGTGGAAGAACTGCCGAGTCACCGGTAACAAGATCAGACCTTATTATCCACAGAAAGGTGTGATTGCTATTAGCAAGTCCCCAAGCAAATTCAACCAGTTGATTTGGTGTCATTATAGTTATGCTTCCATAATTCACATAAACAACAGAGTTAGGTTCTTTAGAGTTGAGCCATTCTAAGCACTCAGGTGCTTCTTTCCACAGATTTGATCCCATGGACTTCAAACTATCATCATTGATCTGATTCGCAAGTAAGTGTAAAGGTCCAATGGTGTAAATTGGAATAGACACAGATGAAAGTGCGTCCAAAACTTCATACTCCAATTTCTCAAATGTATTATAAATAATTGCAGAAGTTTTGTGAGAGACCTTGCTTCCGTCCAACACAAATTTAATCATAATATCATCAGGGTCAATGGATCGAATAAAGGTTGGGAAATCCTTCAGACGTATACCTTGCATACCGGGTATCCAATCTATAACCATATCCAAATACCCATTTGTGAGATAACTCGGGTCTGCACATCACAAAAATGGTAATTTCAACAGTTGAACACCCATGTCTAAAAAAAAGTGCAACACCATACTGAATTTATATGTTTTTTTTTTTTTTTTGGACGACTACTGAATTTATATGTTGATATACAAATAATATCTTGGTATAAATATATGCTCATCATACTAGCTTATGCAGGGATGTACCTAATGGGTGAGTATGAGTCATGTTGGTATGACTTAGAGCCAAACCTAGAAACGAATCGACCTTGATCAATTCTAAATTTTTGGCCCTAGAACCGAATCAATGATCTCTTAAAACTGAGAAAATCTAATCCAAACGAATTTAGGATCGTTCATATTGTAGAAAACAGTTTGTAGAAAAATTTAATATTAGATGATTGAATGTAACAATGTTTATGGTAATAAATTATCAGAACCAATTACATAAATATGTGTATACTATTTACAAAAAAGGTATAAAATTTATGGCAATTCTTAAGTGTGTAAGTGTATATCATACACTTGTGTAAGTTCTTACAAATATATGCAAGTTACTTCATAAAATTACGTACGTTTTTACAAACATATGTAAGTTAACTCATAAAAATTTGAGAAATTACAACTTACGTATATTTGTGAGATTTTACGTAATTTTGTGGGTTAACTTATGTATATTTATGAGAACTTACATAAGTGCATAAAGTATACACCTTACACACTCAAACACTTTTCAAAATTTATTTATATGGTTGGTTTTCGAGTCCGTTCAAGTTATCCTGAGGCCAACCAGTGAAGCAACTCGTTTTGGTCATACTGGTCACTTTAAGATCCAGAATGGTGCAATGCCTTTCATGAACCAAACCAACCCATCCTATGAAAGCCAAGTTAGTTTGATTTACTGGTTTTTCACATCATTTGCCCACCCCTATTGTGGCTGGGGCAACATCACAAGTTTCAAAACCTCTCCTATTGTAGTAGTATTAGTTTAGAATATTTTCTAATTGGCAAAATAATATTAATAATATTGTAGAACTTAGTTTATAAACTATTTTAATTGCATAAATGTTTGTATATATATGGATAAATTATACAAATAGTCCCTATAGTTTACACGATGTGTCAATTTGGTCCCTGTAGTTTCAATTTACTCGATTTTGCTTTTTAATTTAACGGATTGTGTCATTTTAGTCCAAAAATAACGGTTGTTAAGTTAATTTAACGGAAAGTCAAATAATGTTTCAATTTGGTCCCTATCAAAATCGAGAAAATTATAACAATAGGGACCAAATTGACACATCGTGTAAAGTATAGGGACCAAATTGATACATTGTTTAACATTCTGTTAAATTAACTTAACAATTGTTATTTATTGGACTAAAATGACACAATCCGTTAAATTAAGGGGCAAAATCGAACAAATTGAAACTATAGGGACCAAATTGACACATCGTATAAACTATAGGGAATATTTACATAATTTACCTTATATATATATATATATATATTTAAATTACTTATACATTCATCCATGAAGTTACAAATTTCACTTTGCCTCCATGTTTAAGCCCTTGTGCGGATGACCCCATATTTATTTGGAAATAAACATACAAGCTTATGTGGTTTGTAGAATAAAGAGTACTGTTAATTTTTAAGACATATCCTTTATACACCTTCAAATTTTTAGGAAAAAATATATATTATTTCTTCTCTCCTGGTCTCTATTGTTCTGTTTCTTCTACTCCCTCTCTATCCTCTCCAATCCCTCCCTCATCCCACACAATCATTTGGACTCCCTCCCGCCTCTCGCGACAGCCCAACATCCCTTTCCCACCACCACGGCCCTACAAAATCAACTCAAGCTTCATGAACTTTAATGGCCTACAATAAAACCAATACTCATAGTGCTACACTAGCATATGTATAGCTTATAGATTGATTGTCCAAATCTGGAACTTTTTGATGCCACATATATATAAATATGTCTTTTCTCAATTATTTTGCTTGATTTTTGATCGATTGAGTGGTTGGGTCAGTGGGACATTGGTTAAAGCTTGAATTAATGATAAATTTTTGGTCTGCTATATATGGTATCTACATTTATAATATAATAGACAACGAATAATTCTTTAGGTTGCGTGCTTAATCGAATTTGGCCAAAGAAACATAACTGTGTAGTGCCCACCCATCAATGTCAAACCAACAGTCTCCTTGTGATCAGCTTTGTGGCGATGGGTTCGTTGTTCTGATCTTCATCCCCCCTGCCCCAATGTTCCTATCATGTTTGTATGTTAGGAAAAAAAAATAAAAAAAAATTCCCTTGGTGAAAGCTTGGCTGGGTGGTGTTAATTGAAGTTGTAACTATAACTATGTAGAGCGGGAATGTGCTTTGCGTGTGAATGTATTTACAGGTGCTGCTAGCAGAAGCTAATGGTGCACTTTGGTTTTCTTATTTCTAAAATGACGGGGGGTCATTCACAATGGGATAAAGTGCGATTTGACCGTGTTAAAATTCTCTATTTGTCACTGCTTGCATATATAAATGTACTCGTATAAACATGAAAATATACATGTGTGTGCACTTGTTTATGTATGTAACGTAAGTAGCTTATAATTACTACCTTTGAGTGGTATGATACCCTCTTCGATAAGAAAGTGGTACTGAATGTAAGCCATGAAACTAGAAGCACTGGCTGTCCACAAAGAAACATGGGGGATGCCTTGTTCTTCAGCAGCGGTGATTGTGAAGAACATGGTGGAGTCAGAGACTATGCAGGTGACCGGTGGGACGTTCGATGCAACATTGTCATTGAGTTTGGAGATGAGGTCTTTAAAGGGAGCTAAGCAGTGTTTGGAGGTGGACTCACAGAGGGAGGGGATGTCTTGGGTGGCTTCGGAATCGGATTCCGGGAGGCCGTCGGGTATGGTCTCAAAGCGGAAGGAGGGGAGGCCGTCGAGTGAGTCAGGGCCTCGGGATTTGAGGAGGCGTTTGTGGTTGAACTCTGTGTTCACAAAGGTTATATGGAAGCCTTTGTAATGGAGGAGTTTGGCTAGTTTTAGCATGGGGTTGATGTGGCCTTGAGCTGGGAATGGTATACAAACTGCATGAGGCTTCTCTAACATGGATCTGGAAGCCATTCTCTCTCCCTCTCTCTCTCTCTCTCTCTCTCTATATGGTGGGATTAATGCTTATGGCAAAGAGAATATGGAAATAGTTTTATAGGCCAGCAAAGAGGTTCAACTCTCTCTCAAGCTAGTCTTCTAAGCCTTCCATGTTTGAAGATTTAAGAAAGTCTCTGTCCCTTTCTGTACCATCTTATCACGACTAATTATTAAATAGTTTGAGAGTATTATGTGATATTTTTATTGGAAAAAGTTAGGGATCATAAAAATTCTTTCATGAAAATGATCATGAATGAGTTATGATCCTTGGATTACTTTGATTAGTGTGTGGTGTTTTATTCTAAGTGTAATCCAAAGGTCACAAAGCTTTCATGATTATTTTTATGAAAGATTTTTCATGATACCTAGCATTGCTGATTTTTATTTAGTGTTTCAAATTAATGAAGTACGGAATTTTTTAATGACTAAGATAGGTTGATTGATCTTTCTTAGATAGTTGAGAGACAAAATCTGATTTACGTAGTGTGTATTATAATTTAGGATGAAGTAAGGAAATTAAAAAATTCGCAAATCAAATCCATCTAGGCCAATCTGGTAGATAATTTAAACAATATATATTTATTGGCTAGATACCTTTGTTTAAGTTAATGGTAGAACGATATGTATATTTATGTTTTAAAAGTTCATGTCTCGAAAAATTATGGCAGATTAATGTTGAACAATGTTTGTTTAATATTATATATTTTTGCTTAACAGGTGAATATTATGAAAATAGTTTGTTTGATGGATATGTTATTATTTAGGGAGACTTATTTATAAGTCTTTTTTCAAACACTTATATTAGGCTAAATTCTGTGTAATTTCTTATAGAGTTTTAAGTCCTATTTAAATGGGAATGTATTCCACAAGATCCTACATAAACGTAATGTGACATGACACTTACATAAACGTAACGTAACGTGGCACCTACATATACATAACGTAACGTGACACTTACATAAACGTAACGTAACGTGTCTCGTTACGTTTCGCAAACTTAATGAGTTTTTATTTTTTTAAAATTAAATGTGAAAATGTTGTTTGCTTATATTGGTGTCACGTTACGTTTCATATAAATATGATTTATGGTAACATTCAATTTCCTACGTTTCATATAAATATGATTTATAGTAACATTCAATTTCCTATAGATTATAGGTGTCACGTTACGTTTATGTAGGTGTCACGTTACGTTACGTTTATGTAGATTAGGAAATTGAATGTTGCCATAAATTATAGGTGTCACGTTACGTTTATATTCTATGGTAACATTCAATTTCCTAGAAATTGAATGTTACCATAAATCATAAGTGTCACATTACGTTTATGTAGGTGTCACGTTACGTTACGTTTATGTAGAAATGATCTATGGCAACATTCAATTTCCTATCATAGTTGTCACGTTACGTTTATGTAGATATGTCACGTTACGTTTATGTAGGTGTCATGTTACGTATAGGTGTCACGTTACGGTTATATAGGTGTCACGTTACGTTACGTTTATCTAAATAATTTTCCCTATTATTTATAAAATTTAGGGAAAATTATTTAGAAGTCCTATTAGGGAGACTTGTGCTACATTTGGTCCCACAAAAAAACTTATGTTCCCATAAGTCCTGTGGGAAGTTTCTTGACATATTTACCCTCAATATTAGTTGTTAATATCATAAATAATAATAAAACCATATATAGGGGAAATTGATATAAACGTAACGTAACGTGACACCTACATAAACGTAACGTGACACCTATACGTAACGTGACATCTACATAAACGTAACGTGACATATCTACATAAATGTAACGTGACACCTATATAAACGTAACGTGACATATGTACATAAACGTAATGTAACGTGACACCTATATAAACGTAACGTGACATATCTACGTAAACGTAACGTAACGTGACACCTATATAAACGTAACGTGACACCAATATGAACGTAATGTGACACCTACATAAACGTAACGTAACGTGACACCTATATAAACGTAATGTGACATTTACATAAACGTAACGTAATGTGTCACGTTACGTTTCGCAAACTTAATAAGTTTTTATTTTTTTAATCCGTTTGTTTTGAAATAGATATATAATCTTAATATATTTTTATTTTGTATTATTAATTGTAAAATTTAAAAAATTATTTATTTTTTGAATTTTTTTATTTTTTCTTGTCAAAATTCACATGACCCGAGTTCTCAAACTTCAGCTCCGAACTCCTCAAGGCAATATCAATACCAATTATCCCACATGCACTGCTCCAGATTTTCAAGATTCGTCCAACGAAACCCAATTGCCAGAAGTGGAAATCGATTCAAATGAAGTCGTTGCTTTGCCATATTCATCAGGAACAACGGGTCTACCAAAAGGTGTGATGTTGACCCACAAAGGGCTCGTGACGAGCGTGGCATAGCAAGTCGATGGAGAGAATCCGAACCTGTATATTCACAGCGAAGATGTGATGATGTGTGTGTTGCCATTGTTTCATATATATTCGCTCAACTCGGTTTTGCTTTGTGGGTTGAGAGCTGGGGCTGCGATTTTGATTATGCAGAAGTTTGAGATTGGGTCGTTTTTGGAGCTGATTCAGAGGTATAAGGTGACGATTGGGCCATTTGTGCCGCCGATTGTGTTGGCGATTGCGAAGAGTGAGATTGTGGAAGGTGTGAAAATGAGGGGTAAAAAGATTAGGATTTTGTGGAATACATTCTTATGAAAATAGGACTTGAGACTCTATTAGAAATTACACAGGACTTAACCTAGCATAAGGTTCTGAAAAAGGACTTATAAATAAGTCTCCCCATATTATGATAGGTTGAATTTTTTTTTGAAAATATTTTTTGTAAACAAATTATGTGAAATCATAGTTCCAAATCAAACCAAACTGTATTTAAATAATTTAATTCAAATTGATTACATAATTTTAGTGGTTAGATTTAATTTCAGTTTTTATAGAACGGTAAATAATGGATTGATCCTAATTTTTGTAAACCGGACTATGAATTGACTTGATATGTAATAATAAAACGTTGAGTCTAATGGTAGTGAATAAGATTGAGGAGCTAACATGCATTGATGCAATCCATTTTTAGGATTGGACGAGTCTGTTAGTATGAAAATTAAATATAGCGTTAAGCACAAAAATATATTAATAAATTAAATTTTTTAGGATTGAATTTCTTAATAAATTTTGTAAAATTTTATTTATTCATATGTATTTTGTGTTTGATTTTATGTCTGATTTCTATATTTTTAACATTATTATTTAGGATATCACCAGTAAAGTTAGAATCTCTATAACATGTTCTCTAAGTAGCCTACAATAACGTGGCAGGTTGTTGGGTCTTGGGTGATTTATTTCCAAATAAATTAATAATTGTTAAATAATATTACTTACCCAAAAAATTGTTATATAATATTATCGGTATCTTTCAGCAATAAATTGTAGTGTTTTGTCAAAATATTTTTAGTTTGAGTTTTCTGAATTAAGTTTTTTAAAAATTGATTTTTTAATTTTTGTGTTTTTTTATTTTTAGTGAATATTTTTTAAATTTTAAATATATTTTTTTATTTTTTTAGATACACCTTACTTAGATGTATCTAAAAAGTAAAAAATATTTTAAAAATTAATAAATACTTAAAAATACAAAAAATATACTGAATTCTTGTATTTTTTTTTGTATTTTTGGTATTTAGTAAATTTTTAAAAGATTTTTTTTACAATTTTTTTTTTTTAGGTGTATTTATGTTAGGTGTGTCTAAAAAGTAAAAAAATTGCTTAAAATATTAAAAAAATTTAATAAAAACAAAAAAATACGGAAAATAAGAAAGTAGAATTTTCTGAAAAATATTTTAAAAAACTAAAAACCAAGCAAGGTGATTTTCCATGGCTTTGATCATTTTTTGCCCAATAGCAAAATATTGAAAGTAATCATTTAGGCATTACCACATAAAGTAAATACAATCAAAAGAATTGTAAAAACAAAGGTACATGAATCTTTAAGAACTCTTTTAGGTTGTTAGATACACACATGTACACAATTAGCACAAAAAAGAGAGAAGACAATATTTATGTGTCCTTTTGATGGTTCACAGTGTGAAGGGCAAACAAGGTAGGTCAATCGAGTCCTGGAAATAATTGTGTCACGACCCAAACCCGCCCCTATAGATTTAGCATCGTACCGGCCAGTAATCCTTGGATTACCGAAAGCCTCTGAACAGATTAACATAAGATAAGGGGCTAGCGGAAGCAGATACATAAACATAGTTGTCCAATGAGCTGTGTTGACTTACATGAAATAGAATATTTTAAAAACTTAATATACATAACCATAAGTCAACTATACATTATATTATACCACACACATTACAGTAATTTCCGTACAGACAACATAATTAAAATAAAGTCCCATGCATAAACAGAATTAATCAACACTTGAACCCAAGACACTACGGGAACCTCCTCGTGAGGCACAAAGGCTGGCTGACAACAGAACAGAACTCCAGGCAAAAGCCTTCGGACTCGAACTCCAAAATGCTCACCTAAATACATATATATACAAACAGTGAGTTATAGCCCAGTGAACAACATTAAGGTAAAGGGGTTAGTGAACGCATTCTGAACATTTCATACGTATAAAACAGATCGCAGCATAATCATAGTCATCTCATATCAGAACATAATAATGGCATATCCCATAGAACATATCACATAACGTCTTCCGACTAGAGTAACCGGTCCCGGACACCGATTAAACACATATCACCATAATGAAGTGGCTAACGAGATCTCGTAAATGTCATGGACCCGCATTTCCATGCCGTCCGCCATGACTTGGGACTATCTATGGATGCCATAATAGATTTCAAACTTGGAATGTTCATTCACAGAAGCATATATCATTTCAGAAAACATAACATATCATATCGTTTGGAACATAATTCATATAAACGTATCTTTACGATAATGTTACTCACAGTGGTTCCGTAGGTGGTCAATCAATTCTCGGACGTTAACCTACAATCACAAAAGCACATAACACAACGTATCTTATCATAACACATTCAAGTGGCCAACACGGCTTAGCTTGCATTACGTTGGTTCATGTTCATTCTTATCACATGGCTTAGAACACACACACATCCTTGCATCTCTTAACTTAACACATCCATTCATTAGTGTATTTCTAACCCATAACCTCATTACTATAGCTTAATTAAGGCTTAGGAATGCCTAAGATGTAATGAGGATGTCAAAACATGCCTTGGAACACTTAGGCAAAATTTCGGAATTTTAGGCCCTCGCTCGAGCGTAGGTTTCCTCGCTCGAGCAGACATGCAAAAATGAAACTCCGCTCGAGCGTAGACTTCCTCGCTCAAGCGGACATGCAAAACAATGTGAACTGTTGCTCGAGCGCACATACCTTCGCTCGAGCGATCTGCAAATGGTATGAAACTTCTAGGAGCTTGCAATTCACGCTCGAGTGGACTTTTGGTCGCTCGAGCGGAGTGCACGCTCACAGAGTGTTCGCTCGAGCGAGAACTCCTTCGGTCGAGCGTAGATGCAATTTTTGGAATTTCCAGATTGCATCCTCAAGCTCAAATTCGACATGCAACCCTTCAAAACTCATTTTTCGGCCCAAAATTAAGAAAAACACATGAAGACTCATAAAACAACATGTTTTAAGGATTAAAATAAGAAATAAGAAATGGCCCAAAGACTTGTCGTTTGTTCAAAATCCAACTTAAAATTCCAATTTGACCCATGAAATCAGCATGCAAGAACTTCTTTAATACTCTTGTCTTCAAAACCCATGAAACTTGCAATTTGTGCTCTTAAGCTCCATGCATGCAAGAAATCCTTTTCAAAACATGAATTTAAACTTTAAAACATGATGAATTACCCATGCATGTGACCAATAACTCATGATAACAACATAGATGCTCAAAATCAAGCTTAACATGTCAAACTCCATATATTCATGCATGCATGTGGATTCCCCTTCCAAATTTCCTTTCAAGACTTCAAAAGCATGGGATTGATTTACCAAACTTGATGAAATATGCGTGCATGTACAATTCAACCTCCAAAATCAACACAAATGGTGAAACTCATAACTAACATGGTGATTTAACACCTACATGAGCATGTATGCATGAATTGTAACCCAATCTTAAACCCAAGCTTAATGTACATATTTAATCACAAAATCTTCATATTAAATGACCTACGTTCACAAATTAGGGGTTGAATTATCACCTAGAGCCTTGAATCTCACTTGTTCTAACACAATCTTGGTGAATTCATGCAAAATCTCCAACTCTTCTTTGAATTTCTCATTCCCTCTCTCTAGAATTGCTCTCCCTCTCTCTCTAAAATGTTATCTCAGAATTTTCCACTAAGGAGATGAAAAATGAGCTCAAGATGAGCTAAAGTGGCTCATATAATACATATAATGCTATAATACATTATTTAAATCATAAGGCTTGCCAAACGCGACTTAACGAATCAGACTGAATCAATTTTTAATAAAATTTTCCATAAGGTTCTAAAAATTCCAAATAACACAATGGTATAATTAATTTCATTTTCGGATGCCGATAAGGCTTTCAATTTTCATTTTAAAGCGGCATTTCGAACATATATTTTTATAAGTAACATAAAAAAGGCCAATTATGATGCAAATTACATATTAATCCTGTAATTAATCTTATTCACTTAATTAACATCCTTAATTACTGATTAGTGGCTAACTACGGATCGGGATTATTACAGCCTTCCCCCCTTAAAAGAGTTTGGTCCCCAAACTCGATTATCTTATATCAGAAAACAAACAACTCCAACTCATTACAAAGTAGAAGTATAACCATGCTCACAGATTCAGATACACGTTCAGTTTCATATTCTTGTCCAGGCCATACATGGATGTCACATTTCGTGCTTAGACATACGAGGTGCATTCATTAGCACTAATAGAGCAGAACAGAACGCATAAGCGTAACAGAACAGATACTGATTCATATACATAATCGTAATCATTTGCATATAATCATATGTGGTACACCCTTTAGCCATCAAATTCATTTGGTCATGAGACCCACATACATTGCCATGGTA
This sequence comes from Camellia japonica, assembly GCA_030407325.1. NCBI lineage: Eukaryota > Viridiplantae > Streptophyta > Magnoliopsida > Ericales > Theaceae > Camellia > Camellia japonica. Next base: position 105,296,144 of record JAPPVO010000036.1, read on the forward strand.
TTGTTACCCCCAGGCAAGGGCCATCGGCCACGGTATTCTTACCCCCGGGGGAGGGCCATATGAACTAAGGGTGCCACAAAACTTTTCAAAAAAATTGGACATTCACTCAGTATGCAACATATAACATTTCAGAAAGCAAAACTTATTTCATGACATAGAACATAAATATAGTTGCACACAACTTTACTGCATTATTACACACACTACTCATATCAAACACTTATCGGGGTTATAGATTGCACTGGTCTCATTTTCATAAGTAATTTCCCCCGTTAAGTTACAGAGATTCGATTTATTCATTTTCAAGTCGATCATTCAGTCTTTGTTCAATTCGGTTCCCAATTCGGTATTCCATCACAGTTAGTCCGGGTCATTCTGAAGTAATCTTTCATACACCATTCATCGGTCTCAGTTTTCACAGATTCAATCATACTGTGTGTCGACACAGAAGTAGTCATACTGATTACATATACCCCCGGACAGTTAGAGTTTACAATCAAACCAGTCTGTTGTCAACAGATTCCATTAGTTTTAAAATACAGTAACCCAGAAGTAATCATTCTCTTTGCCAAACAAATTCAAAGTCGTGACAGTAATTCTAACGCGATTAAACACATGTCATTATACAGTATTCCCATATCTCCCAAGCATAAGGTACTAGATTTCATAGTCACATAGTCTGCTACTGACGGTTCACATTCTTCCTAAGTGTTCAAGATTAATTCAAATGTTCATTCGGTTAGTCTCCTTAGCAATACAGTTCTGTCATTCAATCATAAGTAATTCACAATCCCCATAATGTATTCAAATCATACAGTAGCTCTCAATAAGGGTCTCCTCAGATCAAATCAATGAAAGTTCTACTCGGTCATCGCAGATAAAGTTCTACCTAGTCATATCACAAGTAACAGTTCAAAGCGTGAGTCATCAAACAGGAGTTCTATCAGTCAAGCAAAGGTCTCATCAAATACAGTTCTATCAGATTAGATCAGGTAAAGGTTCTTTCTATCACTCCCCGACGAGAGGACGGTACATCAATTCTATAGTTCATACTCCATTCGCTTAGGTGTATAGTCAGCAGTTTTACAGTTGTTCTAAGTTCCTCGGTTCTCAAATCACAGCAGAGTTATGTATCACAGTAGTTCATATCGACGAGTTCAAGTCATATACAGTGTTACATTTCCACGTGAGTTCACACGTGGGTGCACAGGTACGTAGTTGTTCATATCAAAAGTAAACATCACAGTCAATAGAACAATTTCCCAACTGAGTTCATGTAAGCATAAGGTACACAATAACAGATCGTTATACAGAAGTTTCAGATTGGTCATACAGTCATTAAAGCATAGGCTCACTGGTCTAGTCAACAGTCTAGTCAATGTTCAACAATCACAGTCCACAGTTTAGAGGTTATCATATGGGGTGTTTACTTAGTCATATAATCCCAGAGTCATAATCCCAATGGTCAAGTTATCAAAACAAATATCATATCAATCATTCTGAGCAAAGGCCATAGTTATATATGTACATGTCTAGAGTCTAATAACATTCACAAGCATAGGTAAGGGTATACATAAGCCCAAATATTTCCATAGCATAGGTAATTTAGCAAGGGTCCACAGTATTGCACAGTCCATTCACATCAAATAGTAGGTCTCAGAGCATTCATTAACCACAGTTCAATCCCATCAGTTCTAATAGTCTCACAAGCGAGGACATATATACATTTACAGATACGAGTCTAAGATCAATTATCATTCAGGCATTCGTTCATAAATTCATAAGCAGAAGTTCATTCTTCCCAACGGACATAGGTTCTCAATTTCAGCACTTCCCCACGTAACTGATTCACACATACAATACGAGATCACGGGTCTTATCATTCGATGATGTCAGTTGATACATAACAGTCCAATTCGATTCATGGTCAACAGATTTTCCAAGTTAAAGTCATTCATAATGCGTTCCCACGTTCCACAGTTCTAGCATAGTTCAAAAGGTCACACTTAACAGTTCATATTAAATTTTCACAATACGGTACAAAAGGTTTAACCCGACAAATTCCCACTGTTCACAAGTTCCAATGATTTCCAAAGCACAGGTAATTCGTTCAGTTCACAAGGTTCAATTATCATGGGTTCAGAATTCTAACAATTCAAATTACCCAATTAACATGTCCACAATCTATATCATATCAAACTAAGAAACATATGACTCACACACAAATTCTCATAAAACAATTACACATGGTTAGGGTAATACCTGCATTAGTCATTTCAGTGTTCTGAGCATTTTCTGGAACTAGGGTGTAGATTTAGGCTTGTTTGTTATTCGGATGAGTTTGCGGGCAAGATTTAGCCAAGTGTCCTTTCTGACCACATCTAAAACAAGCTCCTGACAGACGGCGACAAATGCCCCAATGTTGTTTCCCACATTCTCTACAGACAGGTATATCATTGTTCACATTGCTCCCCTGAGCTTCTTTGTTCACAGTTATTGCCCCAAATTTCTTATTCACGTTGATCATCGAATTACTTGACATTTTAACTTTTTGTTTCTTCTGTTTTGTTCTTTCGGGTTCAGTTGATTTGGATATTTTCAAAGCTGCTATGTTTGCTTCGGACATTAAGGCCCTATCAAGAACATCCACGTACTTTGGTAATTTTAAGATGCCAACTTGGTCATACACATCTAAGTCAAGCCCACCTTCAAATTTCCTAGCATTTTTGTAGTCGGTGTCAATCATATGGGGTGTATAACGGGCTAACTCAGTAAATTTTGTTTCATATTCGGCCACAGTCATTTTGCATTGTTTCAGTTGTTCAAATTCGGATACCTTCCTATCCCGGATGCATTGGGGAAAATATTTTTCGAAGAAAATTTCTTTAAATCTATCCCATGCTACACCCTCATTATCATTTCGTACTAAGATCCACCATCTCCTAGCTTCTTCTTTAAGTGTGAATGTTGCCAACAAAACTTTTTGTGCCTCAGTACACGGAAATACCTCAAATATTTTCTCAGTTTCTAAAACCCAAGCCTCGGCTTTTAACGGTTCAATACCCCCCAGAAATTCAGGTGGTTTCATCTTATTGTATTTCTGTGTCAGTGTTATCATATCATAACTAACTGGTCAAGTACACATGTTTGCCCTTGTTGCTGTTGTTTCAGATTTTCAGTTAAGGCTTCAACCATTTCCTCTAACCGGCTAATTCTAGCGTCAGAAGATTCAGATTCGTCTACATTCCTTGTCCTTTCCATTGATCTACACATAAATAGGGTAACCATTAACACAGGGAAAGTCCTCACTGATTTCACATTTCGTTTCATATCAGACGTGTTTACATTTCTGGTTCAATTCAAATACGATTACGTGATCCTTACTTTCATATATTCATGTTCACACAAATTCCACATTCGGTATTTGAAATTCTCATGACATGTTATTCCACTTAACTCATAGATTCATTTCAATTCGTTTTCAGTTCAAATATGTTCATACACTTAAATATGATAATGCATTGTCCCTATTTCATTTCTAGGACATCCTATAGCTCATATGGACACGTGTGTGCGGTATAACTCGTGCTCTGATACCACTCTGTCACGGCCCAAACCCGCCCCTATAGGTTTAGTATCGTAACCGGCCAGTAATCCTTGGATTACCGAAGGCCTCTGAACAGATTAACATAAGATAAGGGGCTAGCGGAAGCAGATACATAAACATAGTTGTCCAATGAGCTGTGTTGACTTACATGAAACAGAATATTTTAAAAACTTAATATACATAACCATAAGTCAACCATACATTATATTATACCATACACATTACAGTATCTTCCGTACAGACAATATAATTAAAATAAAGTGCCATGCATAAACAGAATTAATCAACGCTTGAACCCAAGACACTTCGGGAACCTCCTCGTGAGGCACAAAGGCTGGCTGACAACAGAACAGAACTCCAGGCAAAAGCCTTCGGACTCGAACTCCAAAATGCTCACCTAAATACATATATATACAAACAGTGAGCTATAGCCCAGTGAATGACATTAAGGTAAAGGGGTTAGTGAACGCATTCCGAACATTTCATACGTATAAAACAGATCGTAGTATAATCATAGTCATCTCATATCAGAACATAATAATGGCATATCCCATAGAACATATCACATAACGTCTTCCGACTAGAGTAACCGGTCCCGGACACCGATTAAACACATATCACCACAATGAAATGGCTAACGAGATCTCGTAAATGTCATGGACCCGTATTTCCATGCCGTCCCCCATGACTTGGGACTATCTATAGATGCCATAATAGATTTCAAACTTGGAATGTTCGTTCACAGAAGCATATATCATTTCAGAAAACATAACATATCATATCTCGTTTGGAACATAATTTCATATAAACGTATCTTTACGATAACGTTACTCACAGTGGTTCCGTAGGTGGTCAATCAATTCTCGGACGTTGACCTACAATCATAAAAGCACATAACACAACGTATCTTATCATAACACATTCAAGTGGCCAACACGGCTTCGCTTGCATTACGTTGATTCATGTTCATTCTTATCACATGGCTTAGAACACACACACATCCTTGCATCTCTTAACTTAACACATCCATTCATTAGTGTGTTTCTAACCCATAATCTCATTACAATAGCTTAATTAAGGCTTAGGAATGCCTAAGATGCAATGAGGATGTCAAAACATGCCTTGGAACACTTAGGCAGAATTTCAGAATTTTAGGCCCTCGCTCGAGCGTAGGTTTCCTCGCTCGAGCGGACATGCAGAAATGAAACTCCGCTCGAGCGTAGACTTCCTCGCTCAAGCAGACACGCAAAACAATGTGAACTGTTGCTCGAGCGCACATACCTTCGCTCGAGCGATCTGCAAATGGTATGAAACTTCTGGGAGCTTGCAATTCACGCTCGAGCGGACTTTTGGTCGCTCAAGCGGAGTGCACGCTCACAGAGTGTTCGCTCGAGCGAGAACTCCTTCGGTCGAGCGTAGATGCAATTTCTGGAATTTCCAGATTGCATCCTTAAGCTCAAATTCGACATGCAACCCTTCAAAACTCATTTTTCTGGGCCCAAAATTAAGAAAACACATGAAGACTCATAAAACAACATGTTTTAAGAATTAAAATAAGAAATCATGGCCCAAAGACTTGTCGTTTGTTCAAAATCCAACTTAAAATTCCAATTTGACCCATGAAATCAGCATGCAAGAACTTCTTTAAAACTCTTGTCTTCAAAACCCATGAAACTTGCAATTTGAGCTCCTAAGCTCTATGCATGCAAGAAATCCTTTTCAAAACATGAATTTAAACTTTAAAACATGATGAATTACCCATGCATGTGACCAATAACTCATGATAACAACATAGATGCTCAAAATCAAGCTTAACATGTCAAACTCCATATATTCATGCATGCATGTGGATTCCCCTTCCAAATTTCATTTCAAGACTTCAAAAGCATGGGATTGATTTACCAAACTTGATGAAATATGCGTGCATGTACAATTCAACCTCCAAAATCAACACAAATGGTGAAACTCATAACTAACATGGTGATTTAACACCTACATGAGCATGTATGCATGAATTGCAACCCAAATCTTAAACCCAAGCTTAATGTACATATTTAATCACAAAATCTTCATGTAAAATGACCTAGGTTCACAAATTAGGGGTTGAATTCTCATCTAGAGCCTTGAATCTCACTTGTTCTAACACAATCTTGGTGAATTCACGCAAAATCTCCAACTCTTCTTTGAATTTCTCATTCCCTCTCTCTAGAATTGCTCTCCCTCTCTCTCTAAAATGTTATCTCAGAATTTTCCACTAAGGAGATGAAAAATGAGCTCAAGATGAGCTAAAGTGGCTCATATAATACATATAATGCTATAATACATTATTTAAATCATAAGGCTTGCCAAACGCGACTTAACGAATCAGACTAAATCAATTTTTAATAAAATTGCCATAAGGTTCTAAAAATTCCAAATAACACAATGGTATAATCAATTTCGTTTTCGGATGCCGATAAGGCTTTCAATTTTCATTTTAAAGCGGCATTTCAAACATATATTTTTATAAGTAACAGATAAAAGGCCAATTATGATGCAAATTACATATTAATCCTGTAATTAATCTTATTCACTTAATTAACATCCTTAGTTACTGATTAGTGGCTAACTACGGATCGGGGTTATTACAAATTGTTTCCAAATGAGTTCGTTACAGTCGTGGCCAAAAGATTGGCAATAGTTATGGAAATACCATCAACCCAACATCCGCGTCAGGCACTCCTTGAGTACTACTGAGCTACTAGGTTACTGACTTAGGCCTTGTTTGGGAACAGGCTAATTTAGTAACTTTTTGGCTATTTGGCTAAAATATGAACTTAAAAAAACTAGTATGTTTGGGATGACTTTTTGACTTTTTACAAAAAAGATGTGCAAAAAGTAGAGAGAAAAGAGAATCTTTGACTTTTTGGTATGGGTTGTTAGCTTTTTGGCTTAGTAACTTTTTGACTTTTTGGCTAAACTGGCCTATTGCCAAACGAGGCCTTAGAAGCAATTTAGTAAAACAGAGTTTTTGAGAGGGAGAGGATTCAGAAAAGTCGAATACGGAAAGAAAAGTTAAAGACAGAAGGGCAATGTAATCGTTTTTTTTTTTTTTTTTTGCGCCACGAGGCCAACATTTGATTGGCCTCATCATCTACTAGATGAACTACTAAACTTATTTTAAGGACATCTCTTTCAATGAGGTAGTGAGGATTCAACTTTCCTTGGAGGTAGGGTACTACAAAAGGAAGTTGAACATAGAGCTCGTTTCGAATACTTCTTTTCTTGCGAAGAGAATAAGATGTTGCTTTCCTTCCTTTGTCTTTTTCTTAGGGCATTTACATGGAGACCCCTTGATTTATTGCCAAATATCAGTTTGATTCCTTGAACTAAAAAAGTGTACAATTAAATATCTTTAATTATCAAAATGTATTCCATACACCCCCTTCGTCCTTTTATTGTGAATAAATCGTGAGATTAAGGGTCATGAGCCAAGATTTTGGTTATTTATGACCAAAGTACTTAGCACATAGTTAATTACACTAAGACCTCCTAGACTATAATAAAATGTTACTTTACCCGCTAAACTATCATTAAGCCTCACTCTATCCTCTAAACTATATGGCCTCATTTGTTAACGTTTTCAGTTTACAAAAAACAAGAAATAGGTTTTCATTTATTTTTGTAAAAAATAAAAACATAAAACTTATTTGGTATACAAAAACATTTTAAAAGCAAATAAAAATAAAAATTAGTGAAATATATTTGATGAGTTGCCAGATTTGGTGGTCGGAGATGGAAGGTGGATGAATGTAGTGACCAGTAGTGGTGGGTGTGACACTTTTGTTTCTGGGTCCGCTCAAGCGTAGAAAGTCGCACTCGAGTAAAAAATTTTAACTCCCAGTATCTTTTGAGTTTGTAGGCAGGACGCTCGAGCGCAAGAAATGGCGCTCGAGCGAAGAATGTTGGTTCCCAGTTGTTTCCCTGTAGCTCTGCAAAACTTCTGGGACTTGTCATTTTACGCTCGAGCAAGAGATTCGTCGCTCGAGCGGGCCTCTAAGTTTGTGTCTTACACTCGAGCGTGAAAGGTGGCACTCGAGCAGATTGCACGAATTTAGCAACTTTAAAAACGTGATTCTAGATCATTCCTTACACTTTTCATTTCGATCTTCCCTCTTCTCTCCTCATTTCCAAAAAAACCCTAGTTTCTCACTCTAAAATACCTTCTATTCCACTAAGATTTGGCTTAGATCACCTAGCAAAAAGTAAAGAAGACTTGGAGATCTTACTTTTCCATCGATTGAATCTTGGTTTTGCGAAGGATTCTTCAAGGGAATTCATTTTCCTTCTACTTATTGAGGTAGGGATACTTTTACCCTAGTATTTCTTTGTTTTGGAGAGGTTTCATTGTGTGGTTGTGACTTATGAGCCCATTTGAGAATATTGTTGGATTAATTCCATGTTTTACATAAATCAACCATTTTACTTGACTCTTGCTTGAAATTTCTTTACACTCTCTTCTCAAAACATGTATATAAATGTTGTTGAAACCCATATCTATGATAAAAGAGACAAACCCCCAAATTTGGTGAAACCCTAAATTCTCAAGTTAAGTAGAAAACACCAAATTGAATGGAATTTACTTTACTTCATGAAATGTTATAAATAATGAAGGAATGAAAGATGTGGATGTTATTTTCCGTGAATGTTGTGTGGCATTCCATTCTTTGGTGATGTTGGATGCTTGTGGATGGAACAAATGTGATTGAATTGTTGATTGTGCATGAGTCTGGGTAAGAGTCGGTTTTGGAAAATGTGGTGTTGTGTTGGTACCTGCATGGGGAGTTTAAAAAGGTGCCCAAATTCCATGTCTAGGCTTATCGCTAGACAAATATGAAAAAATGGTTTTTGGGTGTCCACACAGTCCAACCGTATAATAGCCGGTAGAAATGGAAAAACGGATGCTTTTCTTTGGGTGTCCACTCCCTGTCGTATAATAGCCGACAAATGTGGAGGCAGTCTTTAGAACAAAGAAAAAGGATGTTTTAAATTAGACACTTACAGATGGACTCATGGCTTGCTTTTTATGGTTGTGAATGTTTAATTGTTGTAATTCATGGCGTGATCAATAATTGTCATTGTTTGGTTGTTATGAATTTATATAACTGTAAAAGATCGCATATGGGGATAAGTTTCTTTGTAAAATGTTGTTGTAAGGATACAATAATCTTATTCAAAGGATTAACTACTTTGGTAAATGTGTTCCTACTGGGCATATAACTCAACCCTATTTTTATTTTTCAGGAATTGACGAAGCACCAGCTCGTTGATGGATGGGATCAAGTAGTAGCTCCTTTTGGAAATAGTTGATTCATGCGTACTTTTTGTAGCAAGACTATCAATTTATTTTGTTGTTATTGTGCACTCTAGAGGCTTATATTTTGTAAGGCAATCTAGTTCATTGAACTGGTGTATGAATTTTGAATATTGTAGGACTGTACCTGGTGAATTGTAATCCCTCACCTCTTAGTTCAATGAAAAAGATGATTTTTGGGTATATTCATGTTTTTGTCTTGACATATTCTTGTGAGAGAATTTCAGGGCGTTACAAATGATATCAGAGCCTAGGATAGAATACCTTGGGCTCGTGGGAGTGACGCGTGTCACAATAGGGTCCTTAGGCTAAGACGGAATGCTTAGGATGCCTTGTGTGATATGTGTCCTTGTATGAATATATGGGTATGGGGTTAGAATCCTATGATATGGCTTTTGCCATTGCAGTCCTCTTCTCTGCTGCACATACACACACATATACACAAAAACCTTTATTGTTGAAGTAATGCACCTTTGTGTTAACGGAGCCAATCCCCATCACAAAGTGAAGTCATCGTCCCTCTCAGAAGTTGAAGCTGGCGACTTCTCATCTTTTCGTCACCGATGCAATACACCAACAACACAAACAAAAAATCATAAGAATACAGAAGCAGAAAGTGGTAAAATGATACAGAGATTGTGGGACACTTTGGTAATTAAATGTGTTTTGTTAATGCCGTTAAGGGTTTTATGTAATCAATAATTAAGGGGTTAATTTGTACCTTTTTTTTTAAGAGGCCAAAGTAATATTTGACAATAGTTTAAGGGGTCTCCATATAAATATTCTTATTTTAACTATTATGAAAGTAGAAAAGCCATAGATATATTATAGAGTGGAGCAGTAATAAATTCCAAAATATGATCTCGTGACCTGTTTTATTTTTATTTTTATTTTTTATATATGAACCCAAAGGTCCCATTAAACTAGAAATTACATAAAATGGTAGTTATTTACATGTTTGGGTTTAATTTTTTAGGGATAAAAGTGGGTTTCTTCAAATGTGAAATACACATTTGGACAATTCGCACTATAGAGGTTTTGGGTTTTCCCTTCTTCTGGAATAAATCCCACATTACGAATAAGAATGTAACACTTCAATGTAATACTCTACTATAACACACTAAACAATTCCTTAGTGTACTTTTCTCAAACGTAACATCGTAACACTCCAATCCAATAAATGTAACACACAAAAAAAATTCTTTAGTGTACTTTTTCCAAACGTAACACTCCAATCAATATAATATACTAAAAATTTTTTAGTTTACTTTTTCCAAATGAAATACTCCAATGTAACACACACAAAAAATACAAAAAACTCCTTAGTATACTTTTTCAAATGTAACACTCCAATGTACCACACAAAAAATACAAAAAAATTATTATTATACTTTTTCCGAATATAACACTCCAATCAATATAGCACACTAAAAAACTCCTTATTGTACTTTTTCCAAACATAACACTCTAATCAATGTTACACACTAAAAAACTCGTTAGTGTATTTTTCTTAAACATAACACTCCAATCAATGAACTCCAATGAAACACAAAAAAAAAAAAAAAATAATAATAATAATAATAAATTCTTTAGTGTACATTTTCCAAACGTAACACTTCACACGTATGTATGTAGTAGCATTTTAGGTTTGTCATATCGATGTGATTTTTACGCCCAATATTGATGTGATTTTGTGTGTAATTTTTTTTATCGGAGCTGCTGCAGTACAGCTCTAATGAGCTGTCCATGAATAAAAAAATAAAAATAAAAATAAAAACAGTGAAGTAAAAGAAAAAAAAGGAGGAGGAAAAAGACAAATTAGAGCTCCATTAAAACTCTTTTTTTAGAGGTCTAAATCATTTTTTTTTTTTTTGGATATTGTTCTCTGATGGGAGTTCTGGATAATGATGTTGGGGTCGTAATGGTGGTGTGGATATTCAACCTATCTTGCTAACTGGAAGATAGGAATCCCACACCAATCAAATTTGTGAATTCCCCACCAAAATCTCAGGAAATCTTTCTTCTTGTTTCCAAATTTCCTTCCTCGACTGGAAATCCAAAATGAAATCAACATGGGCCAATGCTATCAACCTTAAAACACACCCCCATACAATCTATGAAATTTTACCTTACCACACGGGACCTAAGCTTCGGCCCCGACGTAGGTGTGGTAGAATTTCTTGCAGATATATTGTAGGTGTTAAGGGATAATACTCCCTAGCGGATATGTTGGAGTAGCCTATCTGCATATTCATTTTTTTGAATAAAGAAAAGAAAGAAATTATACTTTACCAAAATAGATGAGACTAATCCAATCATAAAAAATCTAATAAGACTAAATAGATCACAATTCCTTCAAATGGAATTTATCGGTAAATTTTCCTATATTATATACTCAACAATATAATTTATTTTAGACTTGATTTGTTTGTTAACTAACAAGTTGACTTGGCCCAGTTAATATAAAGGTAAATGTAACCTACTAGCTTTGGCAACATGAAGTTGATTTAATAGGCCCAGTTTTTTAATATATAGGTAACAGTTATAATAAAGACTCTACAAAATACAACTTTACAATTGTTAAAATGATCTGAATCATCTATGTTATGAGTGTCAGACATAGTTCTTAAAAAAAATTCAAATACATCAATGATCAAAATATCAATGGAGGTCATTTAGGCCTTCTTTTGTGGGATCCCAATCATTTTCACGTAAATGTAACCTACTAGCTTTGGCAACATCAAGTTGATTTAATAGGCCCACTTTTTTAATATATAGGTAAATGTAACCTACTAGCTTTCGCAACATCATCCACCAGATCCGGATTCATTTGCCCAATACACAATCCTATTCTTGATTATTTATTTATTTATTTATTTTTATTGGATCAAATCCTACTCTTGATTAAATCAGCAAATTCCTCCTAGTTAGGCTGTCCTTCGTTAAAAATATAGTACACCCCCATATTGACCAAGAAATGGCGAAAGAATCGCCTGCAATGCTTGGGGCCGCCCAAAACAATCCCCACCAATTAATCACTTTGGACTAACATTCTCAAGTTGATATCTTCCTGTTGTGGTTAATTGGAGAATTTAATGAAATAAATGGAAAGAAAAAAGAAAAATTGAAAAAAAAAATGAGAAAAAAATTGATAGGATTCAAATTCTAAACTATATTTGGTTGAATTGGAAAATCGAGCAAAAAAAAAAAAAAGAGTAAATGAACCCAAAAGACAAAAAGTGAGATTGCATTTTTTTTCTCACTTTCTTTTCCATGTGTTTTTCATTACAACCACACAAAAAGTGAGTTTACATTTCATTATTCATTTCCATTTTTTTTTTTTTCAAATCCTCTAATCAAACAAAGCGTCAATCATTGGTGAAGTTCAATTAGCCTTTGTTTGTTGGTGGGGAAAAATATTTAGGATGGTGTCCTAATAAGGTAGTGAATTGCTAGAGGGCTAATTTGAAAGAGGGGTAAATTACACTTTTTACCCTTACACTTTGTACCAAATCTCACTTTGGCCCTTACACATGAAATCATGATAGTCAACCTCCTACACTTTTAGTCAAATCCCACTTTGGTCCCTACACATTAAATCATGACAGTTAACCCCATCTACTTTTACTCAAATCCCACTTTGATCCCTACACAAGTGTCAATGTTCCTCTTCTGTAATTTCATTTTTAAATCTTTAATAAAATATAGTCATGTAACAAAAATGTGACTACGAAATGAGGATAATAAAGGAAAATCATTTATGTTTTCCACCAATACACTTTGTCTTACGTGATAATCACATGAGAGTTATATATATATATATATAATCGTATGGTAAAAATTGGGACGAAAATACAAGAAAAGAGAGCTTTTGAAATAATAAAAAAATGTGACAAAGAAATCAAAGAGAAAGAAAGATTAATAGACAGAAGATTGTGTTACCATGAAAAATAGAGTTTTGTGATTCCAATTTATGCAAAACCCCAGTTCATCTTCTTAAGTGTTCACAATCTGCGTTTTGTTTTAGCGTAATACAATCATATTTTGATATAAATTTTGGAATGAAGTGTGTATTAGTGGGAAATGTAGATGATTCCTTTTCTTACCCTCATTATCACATGATTAGATTTTGTTAAAAATTTACATAATTGAGTAACAGAAAAGGGACATTGACACTTATGTACAAATCAAAATGAGATTTTACTAAAAGTAGAGCGAGTTTACTGTCACAATTTCATGTGCAGGGACCAAAGTGTTATTTGATCAGAAGTGTAGAGAGTTGACTGTTATGATTTCATGTGTAGAGATTAAAATGAAATTTGAAAAAAAATGTAGAGATACGAAATGTAATTTACCCTTTGAAAGAGCATATAGTGCAAAAGTTTGATTTTGAAAAGGGTCATGATTTTCTTAACTGGAACTTTGTTTTGCGTGATAAAAAATTTGGGGCTTGTTTGGCTTATTTTTGGGAGAGTTATTTTTGAAAAAAATTTTAGAGAGAGAGTTTAGAAATTTTTTTAGTTTGTTTGGTTATATATTTTGGAAGAATTGTTTTTTTAGAAGTTTGGAATGATTTGATATTTTGAGAGAATTTAAGATTTTTGGGATAAATGGATTAGCGGGAAGAAAGAGGAGTGTCCTTGGAATCTTTACTCTTTTTCTTAGGCTAAGCAATTGGGCCTTTTTTGAGTAGTAGTGAGGTCAAAATGGGATGAGTTTGACACATTTGCAACTTCTTGATGATGCAGTTATTTTTTGCGAAGCTAATTAGTTTGAAATTATAAATTTAGAAGAATTCTAAGTTTTTTTTTTTTTTTTTAAGTTATATAAGGATTGAAAATCAACTTCTATAAAAGTGTTGTTTTTGGGGTGGGTGTTAAGAAGAATCTGGTGAAGGACTTTATCCCTTGATGTTTCTTGGCTTTTCTATTGGGGCTAGTCCAAGATTAAAGGTGCTTTAGAGGCTTTAAGGGTTACAGTGAGAGAATAGTGAAATTTATTTATGCCATGTGGCTGGCAACGTGTTATTGTAAATTGGACAGAAGTTGGTTGTGAGAGTAAATTGAAAAAATTACAAATGTTTGGAGTTAAAGTGGGAAAAAAATATTTTAAGGATCAAAATGAAAAAATTATAAAACTTAAGGAGGCAAAATGTAATTTCATTTGTACATAGATACCACGGTGGTCCTAAGTGAACTAAAATTATATTTACAACTTTGTGCTAAAGGATTTATTTACGAGTCCCACTACATTTATTCTGGATTTCCCAAGTTCTTTACCCATTGATAGCGATAGAGACAATTTTATTGGAGATAAGATTGGTAAAATTTAACAAAAATGTTTGAGACCCCCTTTCCCTCCCACCCCCTTTGACCCCCTTTCCATCTCATTGGCCAGTTTTCCTTTTCCATTTTTTTTCTTTTCCTTCTCCTCCAATCACCACCAGCCACGTGTGTGTGGGGGTGGTGGGGGTGGTGATTGGAGGGGGTCTCTATCAATGCTCAAAATTTAAATATTAGGGATAAAATTGAAACACTTTCATATATCAGGGACTAAAATAATGCAAAACTCATACTTTGAGGACAAAAAATATAATTAATTTTAAAATTTATACAAAATGATGTGTCAAAATAATATTTATCTTTATATATATATATATATATATTAAAGAAAAAAGGGTTTTAATAAAAAAAAGTCTTTTAAGAGTTGCAAATTCTCATTCTAAAATTATTGATTTTCAATTTATAAATTAAATAAAAAATTATTAACTGATTTATTTATTTAATTATTTTAGAAATAATAGTTATCTCTTAATTTATGATTTCAAATGGAAAGATAACAAAAATATTCCATAATCTCTCTATCTTAATGTCTCTTATCGATTTTTAAAAGAAAAAATTAAAATTTATTTTCCTTCTCTCTCCCCGAACTATCTATCTAATCAAAAAAAATTCTAGCTCCCTTATACAAACCCTTTTTTTTTTTTTTTATTGTTATTGTTTAATGTGATGTGCAGTTTGCTTACTCCTGAAGAGGTTCTATCACGCAATAAAACACACAGCACTTTTATTATTATTTTTTTTCAAGAATGCTAAAGGTTAGTCAATATCCAATTTTTTTATTCATTACATTTTTATTTTTTAACAATAACATTTCTCCATTTTTTAACACCACATCACTTTCAATCTTCTCTATTTTTTTTTTTTAACTTGAAAATAATTGTACACGTATACTTGCATCATATTTAATATACTATAATGATTTAGTTAGGAACATTTAAGAGGGAAGAAATTATTAAAAAAATATTTGTGTCTAAAAAAATTATCCTAAATGGAGTGCAACTTTAGCCTAAAAAAAGTGATTGGTCAAATAGAAAAACATTTGGTATGTATCATTTTAAACTTTATATTTAAATTATATTATAGTCTTTTTGATAGAAATACACATTGGTTGTTTGAGTAGGTAATCTATATATATATATATATATATAAAGTGTTTAAAATAGATTCAAAATTCGTATGATGTATGGTTACAATTAGAATACATCTTAGCCACAAATTTTATTTTTTGAAAACTTTTTAGATATATTTTTTAAATGTTTTTTTTTTTAAAAAAAAATTTGATATATAAGGACTAACTAACAATATCAACGATGGTTAATAAGAAAATTACAAAAAAATTAGGGAGCTCAAAAAAGTAGTCAGAAAAATTTTCAAAAAAATAAAGTGTGATGTAAATTTAAATTCATGTAATGTAGATTTTATTTTTTGACAACCTTTTTAGATACATATATATTATTTCGTAATAGAAAAATAATTAACAAATGAATGATGAAAATCTCATAAATTTGAGAAAAAATAGAAAGTTTCATATTGATGAAAATTTCAAAGATTCTCTAATTAATTGACAAAATTTGAAATTATTGCCATATTGATCATTAAAATTAAAAAAAAATTAAAAAGAAAATTGATGAGAACCAATAATGTATTGACACATATATTTTTACATTATAAAAATTAAAAAATTTGAGAAAAATAGATTGAGGTTTTCAACAATAAAGACTTCATAGCATTTTTACTTATATTATATAATCTATATATTAGATTATATTATATAAGTAAAAGGTGATTTCTAACCCACAAGACCTCCAAAAGTTTCAATATCTCAATCATAATTTTCTGATTTAAAAAAAAAAAAAAAAAAACTCTCATCCCCATTTTTAAATAACCCTAAACCCTATCTTTTACTTACCCTACTTTTTCCTTTACGCCTCCACAGCCGAATCTTATTTGTATCACCACTTTTCTTGTGAGTAATCTTTCATTGACTTCATCGCTTTTCTTTTTGGCTTATTTTTTCAATGCTTGCTTTCATTGCTTTTCTTTTCATTTATATTTTAATGCTTGCTTTGCTTCTCATCTATATCTTTATTCAATTGACTTCATTGCTTCAATAGCCGCCTGAGTTCATTGCTTGAACAACCTGCTATTATTTTTCTGTAAGTAATCTTCCATTGACTTCATTGCTTTTCTTTTCATTTATTTCTTTATTCACTTGACACCATTGCTTTTGTTTTCATTTATTTTCTTATTATGAGTAATGAATGAATATGTGATTGTATTTTTTAATTAATTGTATTTTTTTACATTCCGTACACTCTGTTTTAATCAAACGGTGTAAATAAATGTAATTGTATTTTTTTAACTGAATGTGTTTTTTTACACTCTGTTTTGATCACATAGTGAGAAAAAACATTATTAGGTGATCAAACGGTGTGAAAAAAAAAAATGTGATTTTATTTTTTAACTGAATGTATTTTTTTACACTCCATTTTGATGACATAGCAGTACAATATATAAGAATTTTAGAGACCAAATTTTTTGGTCTCTAAAAGTGAAAATTTTGTTGCAAAAGACATTTAGGGACCAATTTCTATCGTCGTGAGGATAATCGCTAAAAAGTCGTCCTGAAAAGTCAATAACAAGACTTTTAGCAACAAAATTTGAAAATGTCACTAATAAATAGACTTTTAGGGACAAAATAATTTGGCCTCAAAATGGTTTATTTTTTGAGAAAAAAATTTGGTCCCAAAATAATAATAATTCATCACTAATATCCAATTTTCATTACTAAAAATATAATGACGACACTTTTCGCAACAAAAATATTTGGTCCCTAAAAAATAATTTTGTCCATAAATTTTGGTCTCTAAAATTTTAATTTTTTGTATTGTAGTGAGGAAAAAAAATTATTGGGTGTTTTAACGCACTACCATATCTACATCATCACATGTCTCCTTCGTTAGAGCTGGTATGAAGATTGTGGAAGGTAGAAATATTCTCTACAGGGAAAGCGAGATGAAGTGTCCATTCTTTTACTTTGCAAAGAGAAACCAAATCATCAGTGATCATTTCCGACCAAGGATGGTCGAGAGAACCCTCCAACGATCAAGTCAGAACGTTGATCGGCCATATACATTATGTATTTCAAAGAAAGTTTCTTATTACCTTTTGTCTCCTCCTTTGCTTTACCTGCTCCTTCCTTTTATAGTGTTATTGTTTTGAGTTTCATCTATTGGATTAACATCTAATCCGAGGATTCTGCTTACCCCTAAGTCTTGGTCAGGCAAGTGACCAGGTTATCTTTATCCTTTGTCGTTGGATCATCCTTTTGCAGGTGACCTAGATCGCGTCAGGCGTTAGTGGCCAACTTGCCGAATGCTTCGTCCGTCCTATTAAACTGATCAGACGGTTGTATCGTTTGGTTGGCCTGGCCAATGTCCCTGTCTCTACTGCTTGTTGTCTCCACCATTGAATGAAAAAGAATCTAAGGGCCTTCCCATGTTCTGTTGATCTCCTTCTAAAAGGAGATCTTACTAATGCTTGTTCACGTGCCATTGTTCCTTTAGCTGCCTTTTTGATAAGCCTCTCAGTTACCTGGGCTTTTCTGTTTCCCTTGGGCCACTCGGCTAGGCTGTGTTTGGATTTGGGTTAATATTTTATCCCTCCACAAAGATGATGAGGTCACAAAAATGATTACTCTTCGAAATTATTCATTAGGTTCACATAAAGTACCCATTATTGATTGATAAGCCTCTCAGTTACCTGGGCTTTTCTGTTTCCCTTGGGACACTCGGCTAGGCTGTGTTTGGATTTGGTTAATATTTTATCCCTCCACAAAGATGATGAGGTCACAAAAATGATTACTCTTCGAAATTATTCATTAGGTTCACATAAAGTACCCATTATTGATGATATTTCTAGGAAAAGATGGTTATTAAGGCAATATTTACTAATGGTATTTCTATTTTAAAAAGCAAATAAAATATCTATGTCTAAGCTATATTTAATTTGTTTAGCTATATTTAATAATGATTGAAATTTGTTTTAATTGCTATCTCAAAGATTAGTGATAGAGTCAAAGAAAATGTATGGGTCTTAAAATTTTATGTTAGAATTTGTTCAAATGTAATTCTCTTAATACTCATAATATTTTTTTTTATTGATTGAAAAAAGGCACGTAAACATTAAGATTAATTTTTTATGATATTGAGTTATTAAGATATGATGTATTAGAGGATTAAATCAAGATTTGTTAGGAAAAAAAATAATAACTTGAACTAAATTTTCTAAACTCATTTGTAATATTTAATCCAATATTGGAACCCCAAATTAGCTCATATCGGTTAAGAATTGATAAACTATGATATAATTTTATATACAATGTTTAAATTTATTATTATTAGGCATTTCCCTTTTGGCAACTTTGGCTTTTTTGCATTTCGACTTTTTTGAGTCATATCACCTCTATTTTTTGCACGTTTAAAAAAAAAAAAAATCAAAATCAAAAAGTCAAGTTTTAACCTACTTCCCAAAAGTGTAAGGTTAGGACTAGAACATGATTTATAATTTAAGGTGGTTCTATCTTAGATAATTTTGTTATACATAAATATACATAACTATTTATTTCATATTGTTAACATAAATATATAATTTTTTACGTAAGTTCAATTTTTTTAACAAATATCCATAAAATATGTTCATGTGTTCATACTTTTATTAAAAAAAATACTTACAAATATTTATTTACCAATTTAATGAATTAATAGGTCAAATGATTCATAAGTTGGATATAAATCAAGACAATTTTTAATGATTAGATGAATGTCACGTTGGCATAAATATTAAATCGCCTAACTTCTTGATTACTTCTAATGTTTAATATAAGTCTAACACCACAAGTCAATTCTAATCCATTCTCATGTAAGAATTATGACATATGACAATTTACAATTTTGAGTAGACAAATTTTTTGACTTTACAAAATTAGAAAATTTGTATATTAACAAATATAATATACTACTATCATATGGCAAATTAACATTATGAAACTTATAAACTGAAATGTATTTATATTTTATCATAAATATAACTTTTTTCAATTTATTTCTTAATTTTACCAATCAAATTATGACATTTTTTTTTTTTTGGTTAAGAACTTAGAACACACCATTAATGAAATTAGAATAAAAATTTTCTCTTATGTGTAAAGATGAATCAAATTTAATTGATTATAAATAATTTTTGCTACATATTTTAGATAAATTTTATATTATTATTTAAATTTAAAAACTAATTTTTGATTATTTATTTATATCCGTACATAGCACAGATAATATGCTAGTGTGTTATCATATATATACTATTAAAAGTAGTGTTTTTCCCACATTAGGTGGCACATTCTAAGCTTAATTGTTTTTAAACAAAGCCACATCAGCATGCATTTTACATTTACATATAAAGTTTTACACAAACTCAATTTCAATTATAATAATCAATTTTATATGAATTATATTCGAGAAATATTTATTTTCTATATATTTTTCATTGTGTATTTAGTTTTGTTTATATATATATACACACAAATCGTGTTTTTCTCTTACTTAGGTTGCATATTCTAAAGGTTTATTTATTTTTATTTTTTTTTAAAAAAAAAGTCACATCAGCATGTATTTTCCATTTACATATAAAGTTCTATACAAATTCAATTTTAATTATACTAATCAATTTTATATGGACTTTATTTGAGAAATACTTGTTTTCCATATACTTTCCATCTAGTATTCAGTTTTGTTGTCAGTTTTATTTTATATAGTTGATATTTTATTTAATTATTATGATATTCGATTTTTTTTTCTCTCGATATACAAATAAATAAATAAGATAGTATATGTTTGATTATGTGCATTTTATATTTTTTGCCTATCTTATTGATGTCTTAATATTAATTTATATTTAATTTTTATTTAATATGAAATTATTTATTACAAAATATTTATATTTAATTTAAATTTTATATATCTATATACAATAGGTATGAATAATTCAAAAAGAATAACAAAGAAAAAATCAATAATCTACATAATTAATCTATGTATTTTTTCTTCTTAATCCAATCACAACATATTTGTATTTAATCTTTTAAATAAATTTTGTGTAGTTCTATTTCTACATATTATTATATTCTAAATAAATATAAAAATTAAATTAAATAATTGGAATCACTTTTAATTTTATACTACTAATTCTATTTCTAATTTAACTATTATTTTTAATCTCAAAATGAGTGTTTATTTTACTATCTTATAATTAAATATATATCATATAAAATCATTATATGATTACACCATATTTATATTTAATTTTTTAAATAAATTTTAGGAAGACTTACTTGTAGGTCCTAATAGATGGACTTATTATCCAATAATTTTATAATAATTAATGGCATTTTCATAACATACTATTAAAAAAACGTTATATATGAATTTGCCACAGAAAGTCAGTAATTGTAAATTTTAGCAATAATTTAAAAATACCGTGATAAAAAAGCTACTAATTGTGAATTTTTAGTGACGTATGTAAAAAATCGTCACAATAAATTATTTTTAGCTAAAATTTTACTAGGACTTAACGAGAATTAAGTCCAATTATTAGAACCTATTGGTAGTTTATCCTAAATTTTATATGGTTTCTATTTCTACATATTCTTATTTTCCAAATGACTATAAGAGAAAATTAAATAATTGTAATTACCTTTAATTTTATATTCCTACTTTAACTATTATTTTTAATATATAATAATTATACTTTTATAGCACGATAAACTAAAATTATAAAACTAAATAAATAATTTAACTAAATTTATTATATTTAAGTATTCAAATAACTCTTTTATAGAACTATAAGGTTAAAATTTTTAAAATAAATAATTAAAATTAATATGATTATTTTATTACACATATCGTAATATAAAATATCATTTAAAAAGAAATTATCCCATGTATCGCACGGGTCAACTACTAGTATATATATATTAAGGAAAATGAAGTTTTCAATCAAAAGCCTTTTAAGAGCTCTAAATTCTCATTATAAAATTAATGATTTTTCAATTCACAAAATAGATTAAAAAAAATATTGGTTGATTTATTTATTTAATTATTTTAGAAATAATAGTTATCTCTTAATTTATGGATTTCAAATGGAAAGATAACAAAAATATTCTATAATCTCACCATCCTAATTTCTCCTACCGATTTTCAAAAGAAAAAAAAAAAAAATAAAACTTGCCTTACTTCTATCTCCCCAAACTATCTCTCTAATCATAAAAACCTTAGCTCCCTCACACAAGCCCCATTTTTTTAATGTGATATGTAGTTGCTTACTTTTAAAGAGATTATATCATGCAACAAAATACCACAATACATTTATTATTTTTTTCAAGAATGTTGAAGGTTAGTCAATATTCAAATTTTTTATTCGTTACGTTTTTATTTTTTAATAATAACATTTCTCCATTCTTTCACACATCACTTCAATCTTCTCTATTTTTATTTTTATTTTACTTGAAAATAATTGTATACACATACATGCATCATATTTAATATACTATAATGATTTAGTTAGGAACATTTAGGAAAAAAATTATTAAAAAATAGAGTAAAATACCAATAAATTATAAATAGTAATCTTATAAACAATTTTTTCTTCTCCTTTTCTCTTATAGACCCACAGGTCTCATTCTAGTATGAATTACATAAAAGACCAAGTATAAATATGCGCGTGTTATGTGTTGAGGGACAAATGTGAGTTTTCTAATAATATTGAAATTACTAAATGTAACACTTCAAAAAAAACCTCATTAGTATACTTTTTTCAAATATAATACTCCAATGTAACACATAAAAACGTAACACTCTATTGTAACACACTAAAAAACTCCTTAGTATATTTTTCTCAAACGTAACAATGTAACATTCAAAAAATATTCCTTAATTAGTGTATTTTTTCAAAATATAACATTCTAATTAATGTAATACAAAAACTCTCTAGTTTATTTTTTTCCAAACAAAACATTCCACTGTTATACATTAAAAAAAATTTTAGTGTATTTTTCTCAAATGTAACAACGGAACATTCCAAAAAAACTCAACGTATTTTTTTTTTTAAACGTAACTCTCCAATCAATGTAACACAAAAATTTCTTAGTGTACTTTTTTTAAACGTCGTTAGTATACTTTTCCCAAACGTAACACTCCAATCAATGTAACACATAAAAACTTTTGAGTATATTTTATCAAATGTAACTCCAATGTAACACACTAAAAAAATTATTTAGTATACTTTTCTCAAACGTAAAGCGTAACATTTAAAAAAAAACTTGTTAGTGTACTTTTTCCAAACTAACACTCTATAACACACAAAAACTCCTTAGTATATTTTTTTCAAACGTAACACTCTAATGTAACATCAGAAAATCATATTAACAGAAATGTAGATTTTCACGCTCGACTATCAACACTTCAGTCACCAATTCTCTCAAAAAGAATCTTCAACGCCTCACATTTTCATTCTCATTCCAAAAACGAATTAGAAAATTATAAAAATGAACCACAAAAGGATATTTATTTAAACTCAAATGGCACCAAATCAAATAAATATAACTTTACAAAACAAAAAGGACTAATTAGTTAATAAGAAAAATCTTAGGATTAAATAGATTAATATTCCTCCATGTGAGATTTATGATAAATTTTCCTAAAGAATATTCATGTCTAAAAAAATTATCCTAAATTTTAGCCTAAAAAAAGTGATTGGTTAAATAGAAAAACATTTGATAATTATCATTTTAAACTTTAATATTTAAATTATATTATAGCCTTTATGACAGAAATACACATTGGTTGTTCAAGTAGGTTAGAATCGATGTAGCTATATATATATTAAGAAAATGAGAGTCTCTAATAAAAAGCCATCTAAGAATTTCAAACTGTCATTCTTAAATTATTGATTTTTTAATTTATAAAATAGATTTAAAAAAAATTATTGACTGATTGATTTATTTAATTATTTTTGAAATAATAGTTATCTCTTAATTTATGGATTTCAAATAGAAAGATAATAAAAATATTTCATAATCTCTTCATTCTAATATCTCTCACCGATTTTTAAAAGAAAAAAATTAAAACTTGTCTTCCTTTTCTCTCCAAACTATCTCTGTAATAAAAAAAAAACCCTAGCTCTCTTGTACAACCCAATTTTTTTAACAACCCCGGTTGGTAGCTCGAAATTCGTGGGTCGAATTTGGCTCGACACCAAAACGACGTCGTTTTGGTGTCTGTTTTTTTTTTTTTTTTTTTTTTCTTTTTCCTGTGTTTAATCAGAAACGAAGAAAAAGAGGGGAGAAGAAGAAGAAGAAGAAGAAGAAGAGAAGGGAAGGGAGAAGAAGAAGAAGAAGAAGAAGAAGGGAAGGAAGAACTGGACAGGAGGGGGCATCAACCAGGGGCGGAGGAGCGGTGGAGGCTGAGCTGCTGCGACGAGCTGTGATTGGCCGACGATCGGCCGCGCGGGGCTACATCGGGCTGCGACGAGAACGCGGGCGGAGCGACGAGCTCCTCACTTGCTGCCTCTTCTCTCTCTCCCTCTCTTCTCCTTCTCCTCTCTCTCCCTCTCTTCTCTCCCTCTTCGAATTTGAGCCAAATTTGACCCACGAATTTCGAGCTACCACCTATTTTTCTTTTTTTAATATGATATGTTGTTTGCTTACCCACAAAGAATGTTATATCATGTAATAAAACACCACAACACTTTTGTTGTTCTTTTTTTTCA
The DNA here is from genome assembly GCA_030407325.1 of Camellia japonica. NCBI lineage: Eukaryota > Viridiplantae > Streptophyta > Magnoliopsida > Ericales > Theaceae > Camellia > Camellia japonica. Next base: position 105,320,268 of record JAPPVO010000036.1, read on the forward strand.
AGTATGTTACGAGTTAGTCAATATTCAATTTTTTTATTCATTATGCTTTTAATACTAGTATTTCTTCATTAATTCTTTTACACCACCACTTTCAATCTTCTCTATTTTTTTGCTTGAAAATAACTGTACACGATGCATACAGCGTATGTAATATATCACTCCTTCCGTCCTAAAATAATGATTCCTTTTGGAGAATTCAATTTTTTTTGGTAGTACAATTATTACATTTGAAAAAAGTTAATTTTCTATAGGAGGTTTCTTAGGTGTGCAACCCACAAAAGGTGTAAGTGGGTTGCACACCATGTGCCACTCACACAAAAGGTGTAAGTGTAGGTGTAAGGTGTAAGTGGAAGGTATAAATAAAATGTATAAGTTGCACACCATGTGCCACTTACACAAAAGGTGTAAGTGCAAGGTAAAAAAGGTGTAAGTGTAAGGTATAAGTGAACACAAAAGGTGTAAGGTGTAAGTTGCACACTATAATTACCCTTTTCTAAAATTATCCTTTGATAGTACCTTTTTTGAGAATATCAATATCATAATTGTATTTTTTATATTGTTTATTAATTTAAAAGAAGAGTAAAATAGAAAATTTATTTTTGTACTTAATTTTTGAAGAGGAACTAATATTTTGAGACTAAAAAATAAAATAAGGAACTAATATTTTAAGACGGGGGAGTATAATAATTTATTTAAGTACATTTAAGTCGGGCGTACCTACCATGAACTAGATAACGTTGATGTCAGTTGCTTCAGATGTAAGACCGCAATTGTTGGAAAGCAAATTGTTCAGAATAAAAATAGTCTTCCATTTTTATTTAATTTTTTAATTTTAAAACATTAAATCCCCTTTAAAGTAGTGGAAGAATCAATCAAGAATAAGGATTATATTATAGGTGTATCTACTGGGGAAAAAAAAAAAAAAATCATACTATAATTGTTGGCTATATATTTTGTATAGATCAATCGCTGCTTAACACGTAGCATGTAAAGAGTAATTTGGAAAGTTAACACAAGTCTTCAATCAGCGACAGACATGTGACAGTTCATATTAGTAATGGTGGGTCTGCGTCCCATGGAAGCAGTTAGAAGGCACGAGGTGACATGGCCCAACGATTACTTACAATTCAAATTCAAATTTAAATTCAAATTCAAGAGGCAAGCCCAACTACAAAGAAGGCGTCGTGGGAGCAGATTGTTCAGGGCCATAACCAATGATCGTGGAAGGGAATTTCGACGGTTAGAAGTCCACTTCGACAGGTACCGTTAGAGAGTATGAATAGAAGAGAAGGCCAACCGAAGATGGACCCAGACTCAAATCCAGAAACCTGTCATTTATATTTTTCTTTCCAGTCATTACATTTCCAGTTCTTTGCATTTTCAGTTCTTTACTTTATGTACTACACATCATTTCATAGGAGTAGTTTCAAGTAGTCGTTGTTATAAACATTTTCAAGGCTGGTCATTTCATTATAAGTTCTTCTTTACTCAATGAAATTTAGTTTCTGAAGTATTTTGTATCCGTGATCATTTATAAGTTTCTTCTAAAAAGCTACCAGTAAAAATCATCTTCATTAAGGCTGAAAGAACTTCAACACAATCGTCTGATAATTGGTTGGCAATTAAAATTCTGTAAGAATTTATTGATTCTTGCTGGCATGCTTTAAATTACATAATTAACCTTCGAAAGCTAAGAAAGCCAACATATATTTTGGCATGCCTGGTGGGACTATTAAAAATGGCTAGACATAGAGCAAGAGAAGAAAATGAATGTCTAGAAGAAGATGTGAAAGGAGAGATAGAAATACCTAACCCAGAAGATAATGTAATATCACATCCTATGGATACACCTATCCCATTAGATCCTCCACAAATGGTCGAATAGACCAGCACTTCAGAATATGCAACACATGTCCAACATGCTGGACAGGGCCATGAAACTGGACCTTCAACTGTCCCTTCTACCCAACCAATGAATCCATGGAGAGCTTTAGTAGATACTATGGGGCAGCAACTAATGTATACAATGGAAAGATGGATAACATCCTTTTTGCATCAAATGAACTCTCATCAACCAACAATCGTAAGACAGGCTGAAGAAAATGTGAATTCCCTTCAGTATAGATTGGCTCGAGATGAACAGTCTATGCAAAATAATGGACAAATTAATGGTCAGACTAGTAATCAAAATCATGAGAGGCCATCATATGTGCCTCAGTCATGGTATGAAGCTCCTTTGAGACCACTAGCAAATCAAAATGTACCATTGCCCCACCAACGAAACCATACAAATTGGTGAATCTGGGCCAGCACAAGGGAATGACATGATGATGTTTTCAAATCCTATATTTGAAGCCATACCTAGCACATGGGATTTCACTAATCCTGTGTTTGAATTTGCACCCGAGGGGTTGGAAGGCTTTCCTGTGGTTGGAAGAGAAACAACACATGTTCCTCCTCTTGTATCACCTTTCGTAGGGCCTTTCCCAGGACAGATTCCAAGAGGTCAACTATACCTTCAACAGCAACCAGTACAACAAGAACAACCAGTCCTGAATGTACTTATACATAGACCAAGAGGTCCTCAGGCACATGGAGTTCCTTCAAACCCTGTGTTTGTTCCTCCAGTAGTGGTCCAACTAGCACAAAATATGGTTCCCAAGGTCCAAATTGCTGATATTGTTAGAGAGATATGTGGACCTACGGCTCGGGGGGTCCAGACTTCGGTGTACAGAAAGCCTTACCCAGAATGGGTGGATAGGGTACATAAATATCCAGGGGGTTTAGAATACCAGATTTCGCCCTTTTTTATAGGAATGGAAACCAGTCAACAGTAGAACACATTGCTAGGTTTACGAACCCGTATCGTGAGTTAGCTAACAATGATTACATGAAACTGAGACTTTTTCCAAACTCTCTGACTGGGGCAGCCTTCGTATGGTATATAAACCTTACATCTGGCTCTATCCAAACTTGGCAACAAATGGAGGAGGTATTTCATGCCCAATTTTTCCAAACAGAACCTGAAGTTTCTATGGCAGACTTGGCAAGATTGAGCCAAAGGCCTGATGAGAAGGCTGCTCAATTTATTGTCAGATTTCAAAAGGCACGAAACCAATGTAGGATCATAGTACCTGAGCTTGAATTTGTAAGATTGGCTCAGAATGGGTTGGAATTTAGGCTTCGAAAAAAGTTTGATGCAACTGAGTTTCAAGACTTAGTAGAATTAACCTATAAAGTTTCTAGATATGAAACCTTGCTTGAAGAAGAACATGATTGAAACAATGCATCCTATAAGACCTATTATAAGAACCCTAATTATGAAACTGATACAGCAGAGATTATAGGAAAAGAACCTATGACATGTGAAACATTAATTCAGAAAGACACTACAATAGACCAACAGTTTAAAAAGAAAGACATTCATAGGAAGTATTCTTTTGACATAACAAAAGCAAATGACATGTTTGATCATTTACTTGCAGCACATTTCTTGAAGTTACCAAAAGGGGTTACAATACCCACTCTTGAAGAACTTAAAGGGAAATTATACTGTAAATGGCATAATTCTTGGTCCCACTCAACTAAAAACTGTATTATATTTTGAGACAGAATCCAAGAGCAAATTCGAAAAGGAAGGTTAAAGTTTCCAACCAAGACTGAGAAAGACATAGGGATTGACACCAATCCATTTCCAGAAATTAGAGAGGCAGCGGCCAATGTTGGCATCCTAGATTTCCAAAATCTTTCCTTGAAGGAATTGGAGGAAGTCACTGTGCAGATGTATGTGGCTAGCTAGGCTGCCTTCAAGAAGGACACAAGAAGCTCACCAGCTAGTGGGCAAAGCTCTGTAAGCCAAAGGAGGTGGCTCTAGTAAGGAAACATTGGATGATAACTCCCTTGAAGCAGCTATAGTGCAGAGGATATGTCCCAGGTACATGATGAGTCACAAATGGCTGAAGGGGCTTCCAATTGATAGGAAGCAGTATTACAAGGATATGCAGAAAGACCGAAAACTAGCTAGCACCTATAGCAGAACATCATATCTCACTGCTCCTAGACAACATTCATCTTTGGTTGGCCCACCAGACACCAGGATGCAATCAAAGGGAAAGAGACCCCTACATAAAACCAGGCCATCTAACTATTACAGGGTAGGCAATTAGCCTGAATGAAAGCTTGAATTTGGCTCAAGACAGGGAACTAGACCTAGTGATTGGCCTCCAAGAACTGCTTTGAAGCCCGTTTCGAAGACAGGGATAGCAGGCCCTGTAGCTAGAGCAATGGGTCATGGGCCCCTTGGGTTCCAGATTGGTTTGTCATGTAAAGCAAACCTAAAGTAATACCTGCACAAAGTAAGACTTTTGGAGACAAGGGAGGGATGATCAAACCTCTTTTGGTGGCTCTAAACAATTGGGTTCTGCTAAAAAACCCAAAGACTAGGGAACTAGACATGATTCCTGTAATCTCTAGGTCCCAAAGGAGAAAGATCCAGCGAAGGTACACCCAGTATCAGAGGGACCTGGAAGAAAATAGAGAAAATACTTCCTTAGCACAAGAAGGACAAGGTTCAAAGCCTGGTCCAAAGATCAAAGAGAGTGCCAGTAGAGAATAGTTGGCCAAAGTTCATGGTGAACTGAAAGCCAAAGAAAGATCTAGCCTAGCAGGTCTTGAAAAAGCCTTGATGGAGAGCGATGATGAGATAGAGAGAGAGGTTGAACTAGGCCATGAGAAGGAATTGGCTAAAGATGAAATGTTCAAAGCCTTCATGGCTGAACAGACCTTCCTAGTTGAAAAGCCAATAGAAGCAGATCATAAACAAATTGCTTTGAAGGAACCCACTAGCACTGAGGTACCATAGTGCAGTATAGATGATGTCTCCCAAGCTTCAGAGCAGACCAATATGAAAGGAGAGCAATCGCAGCCAGTGGTACAATTTGGCTTATTCCCTCAGTGCTAGTAAATATGGTTTATATGCTGCCACAGGAATTCCAAGCTGAGAGGGAAACCAAGAAGGCCAAGAAGATGACCCCATTTCAGTTTCTAGTGAAGATTCACAAGCCAGCATGGTTCAAGATGAATTTGAGGTGGTCAAGCCTATGGAAACTGATGAAGAAAGTGAGGAGGTGAGGATTAATCTCTCATACCGCTTTGAATACCCTACAATATCCATGAGCCAGCATGTTAAGCCCTTATACATCAAGGCTTACTTCGATGAGATACAAATGAATAGAGTGTTAGTGGACAATGGGATAGTAGTGAACTTGCTTACGAGGTCCTCTTTGAAGAAGTTGGGAAAAAAAACCCTAGGTTGATCCCAACAAGCACAACCACTGCCGGTTTTGCTGGGGATAAGCAGACGGCTTAGGACATTCTGCCTATCAATCTGAGTGTGGGAACTAGAGATTGTATGACGGCATTCTTTGTTATAGATAGCAATGCTAAGTATAATGCTTTGGTTGGCAGGGATTGGATCCAAACCAACAAATGTGTGCCTTCCTCTCTACATCGGAAAATGATGATAGCATTGTGCAATGGGGAGACAGAGGAGATTAATGCAGATCCACATCCCTTTATTGCTTGTGCTGATTTTGCAGAGGTGAAGCTATACACTAAAAGAGTGGTCCCACTCAGTGTGCTGAGGAAGTCTGATGGAACAGCTGAAGTGACAGCTGATAAGGGAGTAGCACACCTGAAGCATCTAGTATAGGAGAGTGTTGATGAAGAGTTTATCACCAAAGATGACAATGATGCCTGGTTGTAGGCAAAAAGATCAAGACCAAGAAGCCAGACCATTGACTTTAATCAAATTTTTAGCATTGGACGTAGAGTCAATAGTCCAAAAAGTGTAAGAAAAAGAGAGAGAAGCCATGATGATTGGTTGTAATCAGGATCAACAAAAGGCTAAACTTTTGGCTCTTGGAAGGTAATGTGCATTAGACATTGAAATGAAAGTCCAGGAGAAACAGGAAGAAGAGGTTTTGTGGACAGATTTTGACTATGAAGAAGAGAGTAGGGATGTTGAACCAGAAAGGGTAAAGGCAAAGCTAGATGAAAGGGTTGCTTCGAAGATAGAAGAAGTCAAAAGGGAAACATCAGTGAGTACCCAAGTGCAAGATCCCTTGGAAGAAGTCAACCTAGGTGAAGGTTCAACACAACAACCTGCTTATATCAGTGCCTGGTTAGATCCTAATGACGGGAACCAGTTATTGGTTGTCCTTGAATAATACAAGGACTGCTTTCCTTGGTCTTATAATGAACTGTTTGGGTTGGATAGATTATTAGTGGAACATAGGTTCCCAATGAAGTCTAATTTCAGGCCACATAAGCAGAAACCAAGACGGATGAGCCCTGAAGTGGTTCAAAAGTGAAAGAGAAGATTGTTAGGCTTCTTAAAGTAGGCTTCATTAGAACAACCAAGTATGTTGAATGGTTGTCTAATATTGTGCCTGTGGTAGAAAAGAATGGTAAAATGAGGGTATGCATCGATTTTAGAAACCTAAATTTGGCAACTCCAAAAGATGAGTATCCCATGCCTATAGTTAATTTGTTAGTGGATAGCTTAGCAAGACACAAGATTTTGTCTATGATGGATGGGCACTCCAGTTATAACCTGATCTACATAGCAGAGGAGGATGCCCATAAGACAGCTTTTAGGTGTCCTAGAAACATTGGCACCTTCGAATGGGTCAAGATGCCATTTGGATTGAAGAATGCTGGAGTAACATATCAGAGGGAAATAAACACTATCTTCCATGATCTCATTGGAGGATACTTAGAGTGTTACATTGATGATATTGTTGTGTAATCCCAGTCGATGGAGGAGCACCTGGTTCATTTGGTAGCAGCCTTCAACATAATAAGAGAGTTCAAGTTGAAACTCAACCTCTTAAATGTGCTTTTGGTGTATCAGCTGGAAACTTCTTGGGGTATGTAGTGTATAAGAAGGGAATATAGATTGATCAGAATAAAGCCAAAGCCATCATTGAGGCCAAACCTCCATCAAGTAAAAAAGAATTACAAAAATTCCTTGGTCATGTTAATTTCCTTCGAATGTTTATTTCTAACACTGCAGGAAAAACTAAAGTATTTTTTTCTTTGTTAAAGCTAAAAAGTGAAGAAAAATTTGTATGGACATTTGAGCATCAAGCTGTTTTCAAAGGAATCAAAGTCTACTTGGCCAAGCCTCCAGTGTTAATGCCACCAAGAAGAGATAAACCTTTGAAGCTATATATTGTTGCAGCAGAAGATTCATTAGGAGTTTGTCTAGCTCAGGACAATGAAGAAGGCAAGGAACAAGCAATTTATTACCTTAGTAGGTTTTTAAATTCTTGTGAATGTAAATACTCAGCTGTAGAAAAGCTGTGCCTAGCATTATACTTTGCAGAAATGAAATTAAGATATTATCTTTTGCCTACTATTGTCATGGTAATTGCAACCACAGACCTGGTTAAATACATATTATCTAGACCTATGCTAAGAGGAAGAAATGGCAGATGGATATTAGCTCTATTAGAGTTCTATCTAGAATATGTTTCCCAAAAAGCAGTAAAAGAACAGGTTTTGGCTAACTTTTTGGCAGATCATCCATTCAAATAGAAAGCCAAGAGATAATAGATCTTGATATGATCAGTGTTGAGCCATGCCAAATGTGGTTCGATGGATCAAAAGTCAATGGTCTAGTTGGAATTGGTGTTGTGATTAAGTCACCACAGAGGATAGAAACCACAGATGGTTTTAGAGTTGATGAAGCTACTTTCTCAAACAACCAAGCTGAGTATGAAGCTTTGGTGATGGGACTTGAGATACTTATTGGATTACAGGCTCACGCTGTTGATATATTTGGAGATTCTCAATTGGTAATCAACCAAGGAAAAGGAATTTTTAAATGTCAAAAATACAAGCATGTTACCATATTATGTTGTTGCATTGTATTTTCTTTCTTAGTTTCAGATAGCCAATGTGACTTATATCCCAAGATTCATGAATCACAAAGCCAATGATGTAGCTCAGAGGGCTTCGAATTTCAGAAGAAGGGATGACACCCAAGTAGACATAAGTCAAGTAACATATCAAAAATTAATACCATTTTTGGCTAAAAGGGGTATCATGGTAGAAGTTAACCAGAATAACTTAGAAAAGCATGATTAGAGACATCTAATCATCCAATATTTGACTGGTCCTTCTTCAAAGGCCAGTATAAAGATTAAATTGCAGTCAATGCAATTTATAGTATATGGGAATGCTCTTTATAAAAGCGGGGCAGATGGGCTCCTATTGGAATGTCTAGGGCCAAAAGAGGCATCGATTGCTATGACTGAGGTACATGAAGGCATTTGTGGTACCAATCAACCTGGTGAAAAGATGAGATGGTTGTTTTGAAGGCATTCCTATTATTGGCCAACCATCTCAAGGATTGCATAGAGTATGCAAAGGGATGTCAGGCATGCCAAAAGCATGGCATGATAAGACATGTGCCAATAACTGATTTGCATGCAGTTGTGAAGCCATGGCCATTTAGAGGATGGGCAATGGATATGATAGGAAAAATATATCCACCCTCTTCGACTCATCATTGTTTCATTCTAGTGGCCACATATTACTTCACTAAATGGGTCGAAGTTAAGCCTTATAAGGTTGTGGATCAGACTTAAGTTATTGGATTTATCAAAGAGTTAATCCATAGGTTTGGTATCCCATAGACCATAACTGTGGATAATGGGACTGTGTTTGATGGGAAGATAGTATGATCTTTCGTAGAAGAATTTGGAATTAGTCTTATTAATTCCACCCCTTATTGTGCACAAGCAAATGGTCAAACTAAATCATCTAACAAATCTTTGAAAAAAATGAATACAAAGAGTTGTGGAAGATAATCCTAGGGATTGACATAACTTGTTGTTTGATGTGTTATGGGCTTATAGGACTTCTCCAAGGTCAAGTACAGGAATCACTCCTTATGCCATAGTATATGGACATGATGTAGTGTTGCCTGTAGAAATTAATATTAAATCCTTGAGAGTAAAATGCCAAGACCAGTTAACTACTGAGCAGTATCATCAAAGCATGTTCTTGGAGTTAGAGAATGTAGATGAAACTAGAGTTTTGGCATTAAATAATATTCTTTTCCAAAAGAAAAGGGCAACCAGAAGCTATAAGAAGAAAGTCAGGCACATTAGCTTTGATGAAGGAGATTTGGTATGGAAGACAATATTGCCAATAGGAATTAAAAGCCATAAATTTGGCAAATGGTCACGTAATTGGGAGGAATCATGCCAAATTCATAGAGTCCTGCCTGGGGGAGCCTACCATCTGAGAAACCTAAGTCGTTATGTGCATCCTAAGAAGATCAATGACAGATATTTAAAGCCTTATTACCCAACTGTGTGGGAAACACAAGGAGTGTAAGAAATACTAAGTTAAAATGATAAAAGAGCTAAGTTAAAATGATAAAAGAGCACGAAATGCTCAGATAGATAATAAAGGGTTTTTTCATTTCATAGAAATTTTAGTACATCGTGCCACAGTTTGGCCCAAAAATCTGTACAATGCTTCAATTGTTCTGTTACAATCAGTTCTCTACTTTTTAGAGTTGGGAACAATTAAATGGCTGAGGTCATTTCTTGTCTGCGATTGGATAATCTCTGGTTAGTAGGTTGCAGCTCTTCAGCATTTTGTTCCAGGGCTAGATTTACTGTTGCCAATTCATTTTCCAATTTTGCTTTCCTTTGTAGGAGTTGAGTTTCAAGTTGGGAAGCATAAGAGTGTTGTCCCTTTAAGTCAAAAACCTCAGAATGAATCTGGGAGACAAAGTCTTTATCTTTCAAAAGTTCTCCTTTTGCAGCTTTGGCTATCTGGCAGATGTTAATGTAGAAGTCAATTATAACTGCTGCCTGAGATAAGTGGTCTCTGAAGGCCATGTTGGACTGCTCAATCACCTTATAGCAATTCAAGAAGCCATTCTTGATGGAGGGTTTCTGCAGAGCTTCAAATGGGATCCTTAAGAAGGATTTCAGTAGATCCAGGCAAATGCCCAAATCCACTTGAGCCAGAATAAGTTCAGCATCAGTGGCAGAGCTCTCAACAATCTCCAACAAAGAATCAGCTAGGCTCAGTGGCTCGACTTCACTGTTGATAGAGGAAGCTGGTGCAGAGATGTCAAATAGACTAGATAGTCGAGTTTCGAAGATATCCATCTCTTCCTCAAAAAGCAGAACAGCAGGGGAATCATCAGTTAGGGGAAGAGTTGGAAGTATTGGCATAACTGGAAGAGTGGAAGCTTCTTCAGTGGAATCTATTGTCCTAGCTACCAATAAGTCAAGAGATGAGGGACTAGAGCTAGATGGTAAGGAAGAAATGGGTGAATTGTAGTGTCATCCTTGGAAGTACCAGCTGCCATTGGAGAAATGACAACTGGGGTTCTCTCAGGTGACAGTGGGGTAGCCAAGACTCTGGGAGGGGTCTACAGACGTAAGGCAATGGAAGCCAGAGGCAAGTTTGAAGAATTGAAAAGGCCAGGAGAATGGGAAGCTGGGATGCTTGGCCTCAAGGAAAGAAGGGAAGAAGGCATGGAGAGTGTAGAACTAGAAAGTGGGAATATCAACTGGAAAGGTTCTACACTTAGTGACACTTCAGGGTTAACCTTCCCCTTTCCTTTTAAAGTTGCCCTCAGTTCTGCAGAAGTCAAATAAGGCCCCCCACCCCCAAATGAAGTAGAAGAAGGCAGTGTTGAAGTAGGAAGGTGTAAGCTGGCTGCTGCTATATTCCAAAAATAAAAAGATGTTAAATACATGCTAAATCTTGAAAAAGGCAATTCTCAAAAGTATTAATAGTAATTACCAGTTGCAGTGGTTGTAGAGGTAATGCTTGAAGAACTGCGAAATGTATAATGCTCAGCAGTTTGTTTCTTCCTTTTAGTCTCCTTTTGTATTGTTTTAGCAGCAACAGCTTCTTCTCTTTGTATTTTTTGCTGCCTCCTCTTCTGTGACCTCTGGAAAACAATGATCTCCTTGGACTGTTCCTTTTCTACTGCTTTGGCAGCTGCCTCATGAGTGGAGGCCTTAGTGAGCTCAAAAGGAGAGAATGTCTTCTTTTTCTGCTTTTTTAGTGGTGTTTCCTCTGGTGCTTCTTCATCCTCCTCTGGATAAGCCTTAGGTACATCCTCTTTAGGGTCAACAAAAGTTTTCTCTTTCTTTGTTGTTGCTACTTGCCCTTGAGAATGTTCAAAGCTTGAGCTCTCTTAGGAGAGTCTTCTGTGGAGCTCCTGCACCAATTAGAAGCTATAAGTAAATAAGCAAGGCCTCATAAAAGGAAAGAGAAAATGAAAGCAGAGTGTAACCCTTTCTTTGAAGTAGCCCTGGTGACTCTAGGAGGAGGGGGTAAGGTAGCAGGAGCAAGCATTGTGGCAGCAAAAGCAGAAATTGAAGTAGTAGAGGAGCAGTAGAGGAGCTGATGGTGATCCCAATCTCCTTGGACTTGGCTTAGGAGGGCACATCTAGCCCTACCAGCAGATCCTAGAGAGAGATGGCCAAGTACACCTCCATATTGGATGTCCACCAATTTTGGTACCTTTTCAATGTAGCGCCTTGTAGGATGATGGGAATGAATTTAAATTCAATCAAATCTTGCATCAACTTGGAGGTTGCCTTATCCAGTTTGGTTTTTGGCACTTTCAGCTCTCTAGTTGCAAGATTTGGGTTAGTTTGGCTACAAAGAGGGACAGGAATCCCCTGAGTAAGCCCAAATTGCCTAGCAAATTGAGTAGGGCAGTAAGCTTCAGATATGCATTTGTAGGCTTGTGGATTCAAGGTGCCAACAAAAAGCTCCCTTGGAATTAGAATGGAGGCCCACATATCTTTGTGTTGGGGACTAGAACAGGTCCTGTCAGCTAGAAATGTTTTCAGCCAAGTTGGCCCTGCGTTAACTGCAAAGGGACAGAAGAAGGTGGAAAGAGGGAAAGCTGGCAGTTAGTAGAAAAATGAAAAGTAGAAGGCGAAACTGGAAGGATAGAGAGAAACTCTGGCATACTTCACTCCATAAGTGGTGGGGTTTTCCACCAAGAATTTTAGACACTTGGAGTGTAAACCTGTGAAGTATGTAAAAAGCCAGAGTTGAAGTATCCATAATGGGCCTTCTTGATTAGCATCCATAGGCTTTTTGTAGAATTGGGAGCAGACTCTGTAGGCATGACCCAAAATATATGGAGCCAAGGCTATCCTCTTCTTTGAAGCAAGGGCCTTGACAAGTGGGGCAAATTCAAGCATAATCCTCTGAGAAGAAGTACAAAAAATGAATTTGCAAAACCAATACAAAAGGAAAAAAAGAATTCTCGATCAGTCATAGGACCTTCCTTTTTATTCTCAGACTTAACAAAATCACTAAAGGAAGAATTCAGAGGGGGAATAGGAAAAGGAACCTTAAGGTCAGGGTAGTCTTGACAAAAAAGGGTGCCAATAGTGATAACCCTAGAAGATGACAAATGACAAGAACAGTGAGGGCCATCATACCACACCGAAATTGGAAGAAGTTAAAAATAGAATTTCAAAAACAAAGAGCGACATGTATGAAAAAAGGGTCTTCAGGAATAACGAACCTAGATAGTTGACGGGCATCTAGGAGACAAAATTCTTGGAGGTCCCAGGTTTTGGCAAGAACAACTTTGCCATACCATTCTTCCCATTTTGGACTCAATGTAGGCCAGCAGCGATGAGGCTGGTTCATCATTTAGCTTCCCGAGTCAAAGCACCCTTTGTAAAGGAGGCAGTGATCCTCTAAACGAGGGTACAGAGTAGGTAGCAAAGAAGAGTTTTCCCTTAAAGATAGGTCCAAGGACGAACTCCCCTTGAGCATGGTGACGAGGAATGAAGATGCATCCATCAGTGGCACTTCGTTCACCAGCTTTGTATTTATCACACTCTTCATTAATGCACCTCCTCAAAGCCACAGACAGGCTTACACGCTCGACAACCGATACTTTTGAAGAAGAGGAAGCCATCAGTGAAAGGATGAAAGGAGAATGAAGAGAGTAAGTAGGGGAAGGGTAAAAAGTTGCAATCAAAAGGGGGTTTTAAACCTTTATGTTCGAAACCCTTTAGCATAATGGGTCAAATAAACCCTAATTTGACCCATGTGTATGATTAAGGTTTTTATTTTAAAATTCCTGAAAACACAAGAAAGAGCGGTACTTTTAAAACAAGATGTGGATACATCATGAAGGAGGGAAACACATTTCAAAAATACTCAGAATGAAGAGAGTAAGTATGGGAAGGGTAAAAAGTTGCAATCAAGAGGGGGTTTTAAACCTTTCTGTCCGAAACCCTTTAGCATAATGGGTCAAATAAACTCGAATTTGACCCGTGTGTGTGATTAAGGTTTTTATTTTAAAATTCCTAAAAACACAAGAAAGAGAGGTACTTTTAAAACAAGATGTGGATACATCATGAAGGAGGGAAACACATTTCAAAAATGCTTAGCTTGACTTCGAAAACAAGGAGTTGGCTTCGGAGCCAGTTTTCAAATACTCAGCTTAGCTTCAAAAGAATGTAGTTAGCTTCGAAACCAGTCTTATACCTTAAACTCAAGCATAGATGGGATTTGTTTACTTCGAAAGTCTTGAAGGTATTCTTTTAGGTTTTCCACAAAAGGAAATTTCCTTCGAAGGAGTCTTTATAATATTTGTGAATAGAATATGGTTCTTGCCTGATCTTTTGGCATAAGTAAGCACTATGAAGCCAGTACTTCGTCAAGCAATGTGGAAAGTTCAAAGACCAAAGGACTTATCTATGCATAAAAGCACTTTCTTGCACTTTTTTGCTAAGATAAGACCCTTCGAAGGAAAATGTTGTCATTCTTAAGAGAAATTACATGCTTCGAAACACTTAAACCAGACTTCAAAGCAAGATTGGTTAAGTCAAAACTGTTGTTTGCACAGATTGGATTGACCATGTAATTGGAATCTGAAAACCCAAGACAAATGTTGTCTCAAAAAGAAACTCCATGCTTCGAAACCTTTAAAACCAGGCGTCAAAGCAAAACTTGTTTGCTTCGAAGCTGTTATTCATAGATTACATAAACAAAGCAAGGAGTAAGGACATATTAAATGGATCATACAATTGGAACCAAATTATGCAAATTGGAATGTCAAAAACCCAATTTCATTAATGGAAAAATATTTACATTAGGAGGGTCTATTTGGCTACAAATTCAATTTCATAATAGTAAGGAATAGCAAAAGTAACAAGTTCATTGAATTTAACCCAGCAATGTTCTATGAACTTGTGTTCTTTCTTTATCATGTCTTCAATTCTATCTAAACTGGATTTTTGCATCTGATGTGCTCTTATTTGATAGAAAAGTTGCTCAGCCTTCACCTCAAATTCCGTTGCCTTCAGATGTTACTCCATCTCGTCCATGTCTACATCATCCCAATACACTGAGTCCTTGTTGTTGAAAGCGTCATATTTTTCAAGAAGGGTCTTTACTTCATACTGAGTTTGAATTTGAATAGTAGTGATTTCATCCAATGAATCACTGGTGGCTAGGGAATTTTTATGCCAGTTGAGTAGGAGAGGGAGTTGGTCTAAGAAGGTGTGGACCTCCATTTAGGCTATGGGGTTGAGAACGTGACCTTGAGACACAATGTCACAAGCCCATAGGAAGTTCTTGTGAGGAACCTCATCTCCAAGTACTTCGAAAGGCAAATAAGAGAAGGCGGCAAGAAGGAGCTGAGCTTTATACTGCTGAAATATAGTTGGAGGAACTGGAGATTTATAGGAAGAGAAATACTAACCCTCAAAGAGGGTAAGTTTCAATTCCTCCATCTAGTTAGGGTTCTAAAGGAGAGGGAGTGCAGAAAGGTCCATCCCAAAAGAAGAAGGGAATTGGGGGTCATTCATGCACTCCAGCTAGTCAGAAGAACAATATTTTGCTTTCTTAGCCAAGAATGAGGGACTGAATCCTAATGCTTCGATTGGATTAGGAGTCTTCTGCACTATCCTCATTGGCAGGGACGAGGTATACCACACTGAAAGCAAGTTATCCTCTAAACAACAACAGCGATCAAAAAGTATGTAGGAGTATACTACTGAGCTACGGGAAGAAGGAGGCACCAAAAGGTGATCATCGAATTCAACAATTCTGTGATGAATTTGCTCCCTTATTTGAGGATGAACCGGTATTGACCAAACATCCCAACTAGTATTTCCAGACGAGGGTGAAGTAGCTTCATCCCATACAGAAAGTTTTGGAGCAAAGGAAGAGCTTCTAAGATCCATTTGTGCAAATGCTTGGTCCAGAGCTTCGTATAATGCAAAAGCTTCCATAACTTGTATTAATGGGAGCGGATAGGTGTAGTCAATAAATACATGAAGGTTCTTTCGAGGTCGGTCATCATTGCCAAATACCTCCTTGTATGCTTGATCAATGTAAGAGAAGACTTGATTGGCTATTAAAGATGTATCAGTCCCTTCGTGTTCACAGATAGTGGAGGAAATGTTTAAAGCGTAAGGAAGAATTTAATGAAGTTCAGTGCTTCATTTCTAAGAAGTCAGTTATACTTCTAAGATAAACCAAGTCCATGCACGTCCTAGCACATGAACAAAGTGCACTGATCCACTAATATCACCAAGTATTGGGTATATTAATGCGGGGGGTAATGTTGGCTATATATTTTGTATCGGCCAATCGCTACTTAACACGTGGCACGTAAAGGGTAATTTTGGAGGTTAATACAAGTCTCCAATCAGCGACAGACACGTGGTAGTTCATATTGGTAATGGTGGGTCTGCATTGCATGGAAGTAGTTAGAAGGCGCGAGGTGACGTGGCCCAACGTTTATTCACAATTCAAATTCAAATTCAAGAAAGAAGCCTAACTGCAAAGAAGTTGTCGTGGGAGTAGATTGTTCAGGGCCATAACCAAAGATCGTGAAAGGGCTTTTTGACGGTTAGAAGTCCACTTCGACAATTACCATTGAAGAGTACAAATAGAAGAGAAGGCCAATAGAAGATGGACCCTATAACACCTTAACAAAATATACAAAATACTATTCAGCAACCGGAATAACAAATGCTAGACTGAAACCATCTCTCTCATTGAACTGACATTCAACACCTTACAATGTTTCAATATACATTCCCAAAATGAACCTAGTTCAAGAAGCCAGATGGTATTATGTCAAAATATGCCCTAAGGGTGTACAAAATAAAAGAAAATAATAAAATGAAATCTTAGTACAAAATATGAAGTCTTAATAACAAAACATCTCTAAGCCTTGATCCAAGTGGTTAACAAGTTTTATCCAAACTTCACTGTGGTGGTACTTCATCATTTCTTGAAAAACAAAATAGGGTTGAACTATATCCCAGTAGGGGTACATTTAATCAAGTATTTAATTATTGAACAAACCCAAGGTATCATTGGTAATAGGCCAGGTGAGTCATTAACACACATTCCGAGACTTAGTTAACTATATTTATGAGTTGATGCACAAATGAAAATTTTCATTTCGTCACACCCAAACATTCTTACATCAGAAAGAAATACACACCATGATTGTCAAATCAAAGGAATTTCGATTCACGGTCATTTTAAAAGAAAATCTTTCCACATTGGCAGGCTATTAATACAGCAGGATGTAGGCACCCAAAATCATCCGTTTTTCCACTTTTGCCGGCTATTCATACGGCAGGACTGTGTGGACACCCAAAAATATTTTTCCCATATTCGTCTAGCGATGAGCCTAGACAGGCCATTTGGGCACCTTGTTAAACTCCCCGCGTAGGTACCAACATCAAACCACATTTCCAAGATCGACTCCTGTTCGGACTCATGAACAATTAATACTTCAACCACAATTCATTCCATCAACAAGTATCCAACACTTCATAAGAATATAATATAACACAACATTCAAGGATCAATGACACTCAAGCCATAATTCCTTTATCATATCAATATTCACATCTTCAATTTCTTCATTTTTCACAATATTCCATAATTCAAAGAAAAGTCCATTCAATTTAGCATCTTCTAATCAAATTGATAATTTAGGGTTTTACAAAATTTGGGGGTTTTTCTTCTTCATCATAGATACAGATTTCAACAACATTAATATTCATGTTTTGAGGCAAGAGCTAAGAAATTTCAAGCAAAAGCCAAGTTAGATGGATTGTTTATATAAAACTTGGGTTTAATTGAACAATAACCTCAACTTAGCTTATCAATTACAACAAAAACACCACGAGATCTCTTCAAAATAAAGAAATACTAGAGAAAAAGTATCCCTACCTCAAATTATGAGCCCATGAATCAAACTTCTAGTCGAGCCCTTTACCAAACAAAATTCCAATCGGTAAAAGTGTTGATCTTCAAGTGTTCTTCCCCCTTTACAAGAGCTTTAGTTCAAATCTTAAGGGATTGAGGAGTATTTTAAGGTGGAAGTTTAGGGGGTTTTTTTTTTTCCGGTTTTGGAACAAGAAGGAGGAAGAGGGAAAAGAAAAGTGGAGAGAAGGATCTAGAATCGTACTTTTTAAGTTGCTGATATCGTGCAATCCGCTCGAGCGCCGCTTTTCACGCTCGAGCATGAGGCACAAACTTGAAGGCCCGCTCGAGTAACTACTCCCTCACTCGAACGTGAAATGAAAAGTCCCAGAAGTTTTGCAGAGCTACAATGAAACTACTGGGAACCAATGTTCTCCGCTCGAGCGCAACTTCCTGTGCTTGAGCATCCTGCCTGCAACTTATCAGATATTGGGAGTTAAAATTTTCCGCTTGAGTGTAACATTCCCCGCTCGAGTGGACCCAGAAGCAAAAGTGCTATAAACTCTCCCCCTTATGGAATTTCACCCCCGAAATTAACGTCCAATCTTAACTGATAAAATTTGATAACATGAATACATTCATCAACCTTCAACACTCCCAATAAGATAGTAAAGTAGGCAATAACAACATATCCACCAATCTACAACAATTCCGCCTTCAAACAATATACATCAAGTTGATTCCCAAAAAAAATCAAAGATAAGGGAACAATAAAAGGTTTTAGTTCATCCCAATTTATCTAGTACAAGAAAGGAGTAACAAAACAAGTGTATCACAACTGAGAAAATAAATTTGGGTATTTCTCGCAGATCTCGACTTCATGCTCCTAGGTAGCTTCCCCCATAGCGTAATGGCACCATAGCACTTTAACTAAGGGAATTGTTTTTCCCCTCAAAACTTGCTCTCAAGTGTTTAAGATTTGGAGTGGTTTTTCTTTGTATGACATGTCTTCATTTATCTCGGTCTCTGCCCAATTTAACACATGAGAGGGATCAGGTTCATATTTGTGAAGCATAGACACGTGGAACATGTCATGGACCCTAGAGAGTTATGGGGGCAATACAAGACGATAAGCAACTTCCCCAATCTATTCAATGATATCAAATGGGCCGATGAATCTAGGTGATAGTTTTCCATTTTGGCCAAACCTCATTAACCCTTTTCGAGGAGATATCTTCAAGAATACATGGTCACCGACTTCTTTTTCAAAAGACAAGGGCTGTCTTCTTTGGTCTGCATAGCTCTTTTGTTGACTTTGAGCAGTGATTAACCTTTTTCGAATGAGAGCTATTTTCTCCATGGTTTCACAAACTAGGTTCGGGCCTAGCAAAGGTGATTCTCCCACTTCTGTCTAACATACCAATAATCTATATGGGCGCCCATATAAAGCCTCAAAAGGTGCCATCTTAATACTAGCTTGATAGCTGTTGTTATAAGCAAATTCAACTAAGGGTAAATGCTTCTCCCAAGATCCTTTAAAATCTAGCACAATGCCCTCAACATGTCTTCCAGAATTTGAATAGATGTTCAGATTGCCCGTCGGTTTGCAGGTGGTAAGTCGTACTGAAATTCAACTGGGTACCCAAGGCATTCTGAAGACTTTGCTATAGTCTAGCAGTAAAGCATGGGTCTCTATCAGACACTATACTTACTGGAACCCCATGAAGACGAACAATCTCCCGAATATAAAGTTCAGCTAGAAACTCTATAGAGTCTCTCATACTCATGGTGAGAAAATGGACTGATTTGGTGAGTCTGTCGACGATTACCCATATGGTGTTGTCGTTTCTTTGTGTTCTAGGAAGGCCTGTAACAAAATCCATATTGACATGTTCCCATTTCCATTCAGCAACTAGAAAAGGTTGGAGCAACCCTGCAAGTCTTTGGTGTTCGGTCTTAACCTGTTGGCAGGTTAAGCACTTGGACACAAACAAGGCGACATCCTTTTTCATATTCCTCCACCAAAATTGTCGGGTGAGGTCACAATACATTTTGGTGCCTCTAGGGTGCACAGCAAAGTGTGAATGATGGAAATCCCGCAACAATTCGTCCCTCATAGATGTGGGCATAAACAACTAGTCGAGGTAACGAATACTAGTGTCCGTGTAAATATTCAGGCCCCTCTCCTCTTTCCCTTTTGAAATTCTTTCTCTAATCAAGTCCACTTTTGGATCTCCTAATTATGCTTCCAATACTTATGTGACTAGGATGGGTTGTGTGATTGTGCAACATAGGACAACTTGTTCCGAGGACTCACGAAGTTGCAAGTCAAATTCACTGGCATCTCTCATCATCTTCCATTCCCACATCGCCAAGTTAGCCATAGTACTCACGGATTTCCTGCTTAGAGCATCCGCTATAACATTAGCCTTGCCAGGGTGGTAGTGTATTTCAAAGTCATAATCTTCTAAAAATTCCATCCATCTTCGTTGACGTAGATTCAAATCTTTCTAGGAGAATAGGTACTTAAGACTCTTATGATCTGAGAAGACTTCTCACTTCTCACCATACAAGTAATGTCTCCACAGTTTCAAAGTAAAAACAATGGCAGCGAGCTCTAAATCATGTGTTGGGTAGTTCTTCTCATAGGTTTTTAATTGGCACGAACCATAAGCCACCACCTTATCCTCTTGCATCAAAACACACCCTAACCCCTATCTAGAGGCATCATAATAGACGGTATATCCCAGTCCATGTTCTAGAATGATAAGAATGGAAGCGGTGGTCAATCTAAACTTTAGTTCTCGGAAAGAATCCTCGCAAGCTTCACTCTAAACAAACTTCATTCCCTTACGAGTAAATCTAGTTAATGAAATTCTTTACAAACTGGCAATAGTAACCAGCTAAGCCCAGGAAACTATGAATTTCAGAAGCGTTTTTAGGTTGCTCCCAATCCTGTATAGCTTCTATCTTTGAAGAATCCACCATAACTCCATCTTCAGAGACTACATGGCCTAAAAACTTCACTTCTGAAAGCCAAAACTCAAACTTCTCATATTTTGCATACATACGATGCTCTTTAAAGAGTTATAAGATGGTATGAAGATGACCTTCATGTTCCTCTTCCGAAGGTGAATAGATAAGAATATTGTCTACAAAGATGACCACGAACTTGTCAAGAAACTCTCGAAAGACTCTATTCATTAGATCCATGAAGGTAGCTGGAGCATTAGTCAAACCAAACGACATAACCAAGTACTCATAGTGACCATATCGAATGCGAAAAGCGGCCTTTGGGATATCCTCCTCCCTAACTCGGATTTGGTGGTAGCTCGACCGTAGATCTATTTTGGCGAAACAACGAGAGCCTTTAAATTGATAAAAAGATCATCTATCCTCGATAAGGGATATTTGTTCTTAACAATGACTTGATTCAACTTACAATAGTCTATACACAACCTTAATGAACCATCCTTCTTCTTCGCAAACAGAGCTGAGGCTCTCCAGGTTGAGGTGCTACGGCGTATAAAGCCCTTACTTAACAATTCCTGTAATGTTCCTTCAGAACAACTAGTTCCTTCAGAACAACCAGTTCCACTGGGGTGAATCTATATGGTGATAGGGAGATAGGTGTCGTGCCTGGAATTAGATCTATTGTGAACTCAACTTCCTAATGAGGAGGTAAGTCAGTGAGATCCTTGGGAAAAACATCAAGGTATTCACACACTACCTTTGGAAACCCGTCTCGGACTAAGCCACCCTTATCATCCAAAATAGCCGCTATGAGAGAAGCAAATTCACCGCAACCACGTGGATAATAAGAGGAGAGTAATGATCTATCATGCCTATCCCCCACAAATGTAAAATAATCGCTACCTGGAATGCACACAGTAACTCTCTCTCGATAGCAATCGATAATTGCCTGGTAAGTGGACAACCTGTCCATACCGAGGATCACATCAAAACCTGACATTTCCATCAAAATAAAATTAAATGGAAGTTGTCGACCTGCCACCTCAATTACACATCCCTGACACCCCTAGGTCAAAACGACCTTATCTCTAACTGTTGACTCAACTGCAAGTGGAGATTTTAATTGTTTATTTTCTAACCCCAATAATGATGCGAAGGAAGTGGCTATAAATGAATGAGATACCCTAGTGTCAATCAATACACCAGTCCAGGTATTGAAGATGAGAAATGTACTTCGCACAACCGATGGCCCCGGAGTCTGTTCGGAAGCAGTGACAGCATACACCCTTCCCTGTGATCTCTGCTCTCCTACATCACCTCTTTGAGCATAAAGTTGTTGTGCAGATTGTGCTGATGCAGCTCCCTAGACTGCTTGAGATGTTTGACCCGATGAAACTGGCTGATAAGACTGTCTCTGTCCCTGACCCATCTGAAAACCTCTCGACTGCCAAGATCTGTTACACTTGTAGTTCCCGCTCTCTGTGGACAAAACTTCTTCAAGTGCCCTGGTTGACCACACTGATAACAAGTTCGTGATTGACCCCTGTTCTAAGATTGACCCCGTGGGCACGCAGGTTGAGACTGTGTTCCACCCTTTGGTCCACACTCTACCACTTTGTGACCTAGCTGGCCATATTTATAACAAGCACTAGGACTTCGACCCATCCTTCCTGAATTTCCACCCATCACAAGATCGAAAGATTTGGTCTGCTGTGGGGGTGATTGAAATGTTGATGATGAACCCCTTGACCTTTTTGAAGAACCTGAGTCACCCCTTATTTCAGAATGTCCTGTCTTTTTTAGTTTCTGCCTTGTCTCATCTACCTCTACTATGATCTCTACATGGGTTGCGGCCTCTACTAGGCAATTGTAATCATGAATCATATTTCCCACTATCTTCATTAGAATTTTTGGTCTCTATAGACACCCTATTTTTGACCATCCTTAAGACTTGGGCGCTACTGATGGTTTACTTGGTGATGTCAGATGTGCAGTGAAAAGGGTCGATTTCTTCGGCAAGACGAGCTTCAAATCCCAACCTCACACCCCATTTTTGGACCAAAACGATTTTGACCAAATGATTTTTAGATCTTAAAAACCTCTCTTTCAAAATAGCTTTTGAAAAAGTTCCTACGATGTTCCGACGCTCGCATTTTGTTAAATGTCGCGCTTTTCGGTAAACCGAGCAAGGACGAAGCGGAGATGAATGAAAGAGAGGTGAAACCTCTTTAAAAAAAATCTTTTAAAATACCTTGTTTAGGGGTTTGGATTTGAAGAAAATGGGAGAGGAGAGAAGAAACCAAGCTGAGGAGCAGTTGGGCATGAATCCGGGTAGGATCGAAACTGAGCAGTCTTCACTCAAAGAGGCATAACTTTTTGCACACTTAGAATTTTGAAGTGAGGCTGCCACCATTGGAAATAATACTTCCAGGGCTTCAATTTAGGCTCAAGAATGACCTGCAAATGAGCCCAGATGAAAGAGTTATGTCCATTTGAAGTTCGGCCCAAAAAGCAGATTTTTCTGTCCAACCAGAGGTGGAAGTTTCTGACCATGAATGGGATTTTTTGGCCATGTGCCGGCCGTGAATGTCCAATTCTGGCCCCCTGCTATCCAAGAGTGTCCCATGCTAGCCAAAAATAATCAAGTGCTGGCCATTAGTGAAGAAGTGCCGGCCATTGATGGCAGAAAGTAGTTTTTGGCAAATATTTTTGCTCCAGCTGTTCCAGCTGTCTCTTTTGAGATATTTTCGACCTAAGGCTCTTATATTGCTATATATTGAAGCCATATCTCTCATATTAAAGGGTTAGAACAATTTAGCAAAAGGTTTGGGAGCCTCTCTCTTTAAAACCTCTCTCTTGAGCATTTGTGCTTGAAGGCTTGCATACATCAAACTTTAGCTTATTGATCCTTGATGAAAGTGGTTCATCTTTGGGCTGAGGTTTCTTGAAGCTCTCTTGGAGCTTCCTTGGAGCTCTTGAAGGTCATTTGGCTTGGTTTTGGTGCTTAAGTGTTGTCTTCCCTTCAAGAGGTATAAGACTCACCCTTTAAGCTTGTTTTCATACTTGTTTTTACCACCTTTGCAAACTGTTTTTGGCTTGGTTTTGAACTGAAGAAAACTCTATTTTTCAGTCCTAAAAATGGTGGTTTAAGCCCCTTTTGAGTTTGGGGGTGGTCCACCCTTCTTGTCTCTTTGCTTGTTAAGCTTTTGTGCCATCTTTCAAAGCTTTATAAAACAACCTTTTTTGGCCTTTTAACCACTAAAATCCAGGGAATTTTTAGTGGTAAAAAGTTGGTTTTGAGGGCCAAAATAGGAGGGGTGGCCTCCCCTCCTTGTGCCTTCTTTGCAAGTGTAGATGGCCTAACTTGTGAGAATGTATTTCTACCTTTTTGTAGCTTAGTTCAAGCATGTTTGAGGCTCTAATTTAACATGTTTTAACTCTATTTTTGGCTGGTTTGGCCACTTGTTGCTTGATTCTTGCACTTGTAGTGTAATCTTGCTTACTAGCCTAGCATGCCTAATGAGTTAGCCCATCATTCTAGCATGTGTTAGCTTGACTCCAGCATGTTTTTGTTACTAATTCAGCATGCTTTAGCTCTGTTTTGGATGGTCTTAATCATATATGCTTTGCTTTGTATAGCTATAGTGTAAATAGCCTTTACTAGCTTTGTGTTTTAAGGCCCCTAATATGCTTTACTTGAGATGTTTGCATGCCATGACATCATTTAGTATGTAATTTTAGTGCATAAACCACTATCACACTCTCACATATTCCACTCTTTCATTGGTTTTGAGAGTTGTGCTTTGTATCTTGTTTGTGAGCCAACATGCGGGCATGTTTTTCTTGCCTTTTGTGCCTAAGTTTCAGCACGATTAGGCCACTGTTTTGGCATGATGTAGCTCTGTTTTAAGTTGGTTTGGTCATTTGAGCATTGTATTGCATGCCTCTAGTGTTGTGTCCTTCACTAGCTCTAATGCTTTTGGCCCTTAACATGTTGTTCATGTGTTGCTTGCATGTTGTAGCACTATTTCTCATGCCATATTAGCACTAAATTTCTGTAATCTTCCTCCCTGATTTACTCTTTCATTTACTTTGAAAGTAGTCTTAAGCCCCTTGTTAGCTTGAGAATGGAATTGAGGCTCTCATGCCTTAGCCTTCTCTTGAGGTTTTCTACTAACCAAAAGCATGAGGCTTTTTTCATGCTCAAGGTGCTTGTGGTTGAGGCCATCTTTCCCATTAGAGGACTTTCACATTGGACTTAACTGGTTAATGAATGGCTCGGTAATGTAAAATGTGTAAACAAGAATTGAATCAAGTAAAATGTGCAAAGATAAACATGTTTGGTGTGCATTGCATTGTGTTTAATCGGACGTTATGTTGAACACAAGGTAGATTGGTCCATTTCATACTTCAAGTGATGAAAATGAGCCAATCTCCTTTGTCTCCATTGCCTTTGATTATCCATGATAAGGTAATGGTCCTAGAGTCTTGTGTTTGTGCATTTATTGAATGTGTACAACTTGGATCTTTGGCCATTATGCACAGAGATGCTTGATTGGTGGTTTTGGATCCAAGAAGTGCCACTCCTTTGATGTTTTGAGATGATAAGGAGTGTCACAGTACAAACATACCCTTAGGAGACCCTCAATTTTCCTCTATTTTGTGTTCTATTGTAGTTTGGTGTTGCAGCACACTAGTGGCCGGTAGTGCCACACCAGTGGCAGGCAATGCTTCATCTTTGGCCGGCAGATGGCCGGCAGTAACCAATCATGGCCGGTAAGCCACTGGTGCACTCTCCAGCAGTGTTTTGGTAAGGTTCAATAGAAGTTCTTGGAGACACCCTACAAACAAAGCCTCTAAAGAGCAAACCGAAAGGCTTTTCGGGGCGAGAAACCGAATGCATGCATGTTCAACTTTCTGAAGCAGAGCTGAAGTAGTGTAATTTAATACTTTACTCGTTAGTTAGCATTGGTTTTGTAATTTAATTAGTTAGTTTGCTAATTGATTAAGTGTTGTAATAATTAAGTAGCTTAGTTTAGCTATTTTTTTTATTGTTTTGTAATAATTAGTCTAATTAGTTTAATTAGATTAGTTAGCTTAGCTTAGCTTAGAATAGCTTCGCTTATTCATTCGAACCCTCCGTTGGGAGGGCACAATGTTGTAATAAGGGTGCGTGTGTGTGTGCATGTCTTCCAACTCCATTTCTTTCTCCCTTTTATTTATCCGCTTTCAGCGGTTAGATTAGGGTATGTTTCGATTAGCATACCTTATGCTTGTATGTTTGCATCATCCATTTGTCTTGCATGCACCGGGCTCGGTGCATCATTCAAATTGCATCGCATTTCAATACCTACTTGAATACGTGTTTCAAAGCGTGTTATCAAGTGTTGCATTCATATGCCATCTTAGATAGCCGAGCCTATTTAGTTACATTTTTGCATGTGTTACATTAGGCATCTTAACATAGTTAGGATCATGCATGATTTCTAACTAGTTTTCTGACTAGTTTTCTGTTTTGGCTTGGAGTACACTGTAAGTGTTTACGCTTTAGCATCCCTGCATGAGTGTGAGTGTTGCCATGATAGCATGCTTGCCATGAGGCTATTTGCTTACTTGATAAATTGCATGAATACCTGTGGGTGAAGGCTTCATTGCTTGAATTGGAACAATTCGATGATTGTGAATTTGAAGCCCACTTTGCGAGGTGGCAAAATCATGTTTTAAAACCCACTTGAGGGTGGAAAATCCGCGCTTTAGCTTACTTGCGAGTAGCACTTTCAAACCATTTTCGAAAACAAACATGAATTGTTTTGTTCCAATTCTCGTGATTGAGTCTATACTTGTATGTTATGCGCATCACATAGTAAGTTAGCTAAATAACTGGAATAAGAATGCATGTGTTTATAAAATAGCATATCATGTTAGTAAAGGCCGATCCTTTGATCGGGCGAGCGGGGGTGTTCATTTTAGGACCTTTTCCTGTCGTACCCAAGTTCCCGAGCCAAGGCAACTTTGGTGATGACAGACACGTGGCCTTTGGCACGAGTCAGGGTTTCCTAAATTTTCCAAAAATAAATATTTAGGTGGCAACTCTGTAATCTGGCAAAGCGGTCCAGTTTTGGCAATTTTTGATTTAAAATATGATTTTCCAAAATGACTTGCCGGATTGGACTCTTTGGTGTTTTTCAGTCTCACATTGCACTTTGTGAGATTAGATTCAGAACCGTGACGGGAGTTTGAATTGTAGTAAGACCAATTTGCGCCTTCTCCGAAAGGGGGGCGCGCAAAAAAAGTCGGGTGCTACAGTCTCAATCTCTTTTCAAATTCTAAACACCGCTGTTCCTCGGTTGCAACTAACTCCGGTGCAAAATGGGATAGACTTGCGAAGGTGGCTTCAAACTCGGCCACAGGCGTATTAAGTTGTAATAGCTCTTCAAACTGTTTCCTTAGCCACTCCCTAGCTGTGGGAGGGAGGAACTTCTCTAGGAAGGCGTGCACAAATGCCTCCTATATGTGTTCAACCCTATGCTTCATGTACTTCCACCATTGCCCAGCCTCCGCCTTCAACTGGTAGGCCGTTAATGCTACTCATAGTTCATTCTCACGGATGTCTAGAATTTCAAAGGATTTGACAGTCTATTCCAACCACTCATCAACTTTCATCGGGTCTGGCTCACCACTGAACTCGGTAGGATTGGAATGAAAGAACTCCTTTTTCAAAAAGGAAGCTCTTGTTTCCCTGTCAATAGTTCTTGCTACTTGTTCAGCTCGTAACATCTCTATGGACTCTCGTAGAGCCCCAGCCATTTCCCTTGCCAAGGCCCCTATAGCTCTTTGGGCTGACAGAATGGGTATATTGTTTTGACCCACTCCTTCTTCTTACGGAGGGATCTCAGGTTGAGCTGGAATGTTTCGGCCTCCCCGAAGAGGTCTACCGCGAGCTCTAGCACGTCTTGACATCTATAAGAACAGAAATGATATTAAGCACAAAACCCACTTTCTGCACCTAGTGCTCCGTTCATACTTATACAACATACTAACGTGCAAGTTTCCACATAAAATAAGTCACACAACCACACATTCAATCACATAAAGCACACATAAGTTGTCCTCCTATGGTATTGGCTAATTCCATGGCAATCAAAGACCTTAAAGTGGAAAGAATAGTGATCAGGTGCCTTTCCAGAAAGAGTTCGATGAATGCAACGGACGAAAGCAATATCATAGAAGTCTAACCCCATACCCAAGAAATCAAATAAGGACACATAACACACAAGGCATTCTAAGCATTCCATCCTAACCCGAGGGCCCCATGGTGACACACCTCACTTCCCACGAGCCCAAGGAATTCTAACCTATGGCTCTGATACCATTTGTAATACCCCAACAAAATATACAAAATACTATTCAATAACTAGAATAACAAATGCCAGACTGAAACCATCTCTCTCATTGAACTGACATTCAACACCTTACAATGTTTCAATATACATTCCCAAAATGAACCTAGTTCAAGAAGCCAGATGGTATTATGTCAAAATAAGCCCGAAGGGCGTACAAAATAAAAGAAAATAATAAAATGAAATCTTAGTACAAAATATGAAGTCTTAATAACAAAACATCTCTAAGCCTTGATCCAAGTGGTCAACAAGTTCTATCCCAAACTTCACTGTGGTGGTACTTCATCATTTCCTGAAAAACAAAATAGGGTTGAGCTATATGCCCAGTAGAGGTACATTTAATCAAGTATTTAATTATTGAACAAACCCAAGGTATCATTGGTAATAGTCCAGGTGAGTCATTAACACACATTCCGAGACATAGCTAACTATATTTATGAGTTGATGCACAAATGAAAATTTTCGTTTTTTCACACCCAAACATTCTTACATCAGAAAGAAATACACACCATGAGTGTCAAATCAAAGGAATTTCGATTCACTGTCATTTTAAAAGAAAATCTTTCCACATTGGCAGGCTATTAATACAGCAGGACGTAGGCACCTAAAATCAACCGTTTTTCCACTTTTGCCGGCTATTAATAGGGCAGGACTGTGTGGACACCCAAATATATTTTTCCCACATTGTTCCAGCGATAAGCCTAGACAGGCCATTTGGGCACCTTGTTAAACTCCCCACGCGGGTACCAACATCAAACCACATTTCCAAGACCGACTCTTGTTCAGACTCATGCACAATTAATACTTCAACCACAGTTCATTCCATCAACAAGTATCCAACACTTCATAAGAATAGAATATAACACAACATTCAAGGATCAATGACACTCAAGCCACAATTCCTTTACTATATCAATAGTCACATCTTACATTTCTTCATTTTTCACAATATTCCATAATTCAAAGAAAAGTCCATTCAATTTAGCATCTTCTACTCAAATCGATAATTTAGGGTTTTACAAAATTTGGGGGTTTTTCTCCTTCATCATAGATACAGATTTCAACAACATTAATATTCATGTTTTGAGGCAAGAGTTAAGAAATTTCAAGCAAAAGTCAAGTTAGATGGATTGTTTATGTAAAACTTGGGTTTAATTGAACAATAACCTCAACTTAGCTTAATAATTACAACAACACCATGAGATCTCTTCAAAATAAAGAAATACTAGAGTAAAAGTATCCCTATCTCAAATTATGAGCCCAAGAATCAAACTTATAGTCGAGCCCTTTGCCAAACAAAATTCCAATTGATATAAGTGATGATCTTCAAGTGTTCTTCCCCCTTTACAAGAGCTTTAGTTCAAATCTTAAGGGATTGAGGAGTATTTTAAGGTGGAAGTTTAGGGGTTTTTTTTTCGGTTTTGGAACAGGAAGGAGGAAGAGGGAAAAGAAAAGTGGAGAGAAGGATCTAGAATCGTACTTTTTAAGTTGCTGATATCGCGCAGTCCGCTCGAGCGCCGCTTTTCACGCTCGAGCGTAAGACACAAACTTGAAAGCCCGCTCAAGCGACTAATCCCTCACTTGAGCGTGAAATGACAAGTCCCAGAAGTTTTGCAGAGCTACAGTGAAACAACAGGGAACCAATATTCTCCGCTCGAGTGCAACTTCCTACGGTTGGGCGTCCTACCTGTAACGCATCAGATACTGGGAGTTAAAATTTTCCACTCGAGCAACATTCCCTGCTTGAGCAGACCCAGAAACAAAAGTGCTATCTGCTTGAGCGTGACATTCCTCGCTCGAGCAAACCCAGAAACAAAAGTGCTACAGACCCAGACTCAGATCCAGAAGCCAGTCATTTACTTCATATTTTTCTTTCTAGTAGTTACATTTCCAGTTCTTTACTTCCTGTACTGCACTTCATTTCCCAGGAGTAGTTTCAAGTAGTCATTGCTGTAAACATTTTCAATGCTGGGTCATTTCATTGTAAGTTCTTATTCACTTAATGAAATTCGGTTTTTGAACTATTTTGTATCTTTGATCATTTATAAGTTTCCCCTAAAAAGCCACCAGTAAATGTCTTCTTCATTGAGACTGAAAGAACTTTAACACAATCGTTTGATAATTGGTTGGCAATTAAAATTCTGTAAGGATTTATTGATTCTTACTGGCACACTTTAAATTACATAATTAACCTTCGAAAGCTAAAAAAAGTCAATAATAATATAAGATAACTCATTTATAATCATATGGTTGGTGTCAATTGCTTCAGATGTAAGACCACAATTGTTGGAAAGCACGGTATGTTTGATTTCAGTTTTCTAAATTTAGTTTTCTAAAAATTGAGTTTTTTGTTTTTCATATTTTTTTGTTTTTAGTGAATATTTTTTTTAATTTTAAGCAATTTCTTACTTTTTTCGGTGCATCTTACTTAGATGTATCTAATAGTAAAATATTTGTGAAAACATATTTTAAAAAGTTAATAAATACACAAAAATACAAAAAATGTACTGATTTTTTTATTTTATTTTATTTTTGTGTTTTTTGATATTTAGTGTATTTTTTAAAAAAAAATTCACAAATATTATACTTTTTAAATGTATTTATGTTAGGTGTGTCTAAACATTCAAAAAATTGCTTAAAATATTAAAAAAATCATTGAAAATATTAAAATACGGAAAATAAAAAAGTAAAATTTTCTGAAAACTGTTTTCTAAAAACTAGAACCAAACAAGCTAAAGTTCGAAATAAAAATCAGTGTGTTTGGTTTGAATTTTTTAAATAAAATTTTTTGAAAATTGAGTTTTTTGTTTTTCGTGTTTTTTTGTTTTTAGTGAATATTTTTAAAACTTTAAGTATTTTTTTTTTACTTTTTTATATGCATCTTACTTAGATATGTCTAAAAAGTAAAATATTTGTGAAAAAATATTTTAAAAATTAATAAATACACAAAAATACGAAAAATGTACTGAATTTTTGTATTTTTTTTAATATTTTTAGTGTTTAGTGAATTTTTTAAAGATTTTTTTTCACAAAAATTATACTTTTTAAGTGTATTTATATTAGGTGTGTCTAAAAATTAAAAAATTGCTTAAAATATTAAAAAAATTCAGTAAAAACAAAAAAATACGGAAAATAAGAAAGTAAAAATTTTCTGAAAAGTATTTTTAGAAAATTGAAACCAAGTAAAGTGAATAGTCTTCCATTTTTATTTTTTTTTTAATTTTAAAACATTAAATACCATTTAAACTAGTGGAAGAATCAATCAAGAATAAGGATTATATTGTAGGTGTATCAAGTGAAACCCAAGTCAATCCTCGCTCTATATATATGTTAGGGAAAATCGATGATTCCCACAAGTAAATCAATTAATGGGAATAAAAATTAATGCGTAAAAATTAAATCAAAGGCAACACAAGAATTTTTACATGGTTCCCTCAATGTGAGGTACGTCCACGGGATCGAAATCCGATTCCACTATCAACCAAATAAGTTCCAAACGATTACAAACGAGACACTAATGGTCTCACAAAACCACCCTTAGGTGAATTCCAAATAATCACAAATAAACAAGAGGAAAGACCTCACCAAATAGATGAACCAAAATCTTCAGAACCAGAGTTGTAGAAGATCCAAAATAACGAACAAACACCAACCGAAGATGCTCCAAAACCAGCTTCAAAAAAACGAAATTGAACCAATATAAATCTTGGCACTGTTACCGAAGTAGTGTGATAGTATGGCCGCCGCACACTCTCAAGGGCAAAACAAACAATATATATATATATTATTGTTAATTTTAGGGTTTGTATCAAAACCCTAGTTGTAACCAAATTGGATTGGGCCTCCACAAATATAATATATAAAAATATATTATACTAAACCAAGCCAAATTAAAACTCTTTTTCCAAAACCAATTGGGTCCCACACTCCAATAAGGAGGTATACCCAACAATTCTCCCCTACCGACTTAGGTGGAGACATCAACCATACCCGCCAAAGTTCGACACTTCAAATGTTTGTCCCTCGACAAAGTCTTTGTCAACATATCCGAATATTATCATCTGTGTGAACCTTTTCGAGTTGTAACAATTTCGAATCTAACACATCACGAATCCAATGGTATCTCACATCAATGTGTTTCGATCTCGAATGAAAAGTAGAATTTTTACTCAAGTGAATAGCACTTTGACTATCACAATAAAGCACATACTTTTCTTGCTTCAAACCCAACTCTTGCAAAAATTTCTTCAACCATAACTCTTCTTTGCAAGCTTCTGTAATGGCAATAAATTCAGCTTCGGTAGTTGAGAGAGCAACACATTTTTGTAATTTAGATTGCCATGCCACAGCTCCCCCTGCAAAAGTCATCAAATACCCCGAAGTAGATTTTAGAATCAACATCACCAGCCATGTCAGAATCTGTGAACCCATCAAGCATCGGCTTACCATCCCAAAACACAAACACACCTTCGAAGTCCCTCGAAGATACTTAGAATCCATTTTACCGCTGCCCAATGTTCTTTACCCGGATTAGAGAGAAACGACTCACCACACCAACGGCGTGAGCAATATCCGGCCTTGTACAAACCATGGCGTACATCAAAACCAACTGCTGAAGCATAAGGAACTTTCAACATCTCTTCTTTGTCTTTCTCACTTGTAGGACATTGATTCGAACTAAGTTTGAAGTGACCCGCAAGTGGACAACCAACCGGCTTTGCTTTATCCATGTTGAATCTCTCAAGAACTTTCTCAATGTAGCTCTCTTGAGACAACCAAATCAGCCCCTTTTGCGATCACGAACAATTTTCATACCAAGTATTTGCTTTGCCGGTCCCAAATCTTTCATAGCAAAAGATTTACACAACTCTACTTCAACTGTTAATCATGGTAGAATCTTGACCCACAATTAACATGTCATCAACATAAAGCAAAAGAATAATAAATTTGCCATCCGGGAAATTTTTCACAAACACACAATGGTCCGAAGTGGTTTTAGAAAAACCATTATTCATCATGAAAGAGTCAAATTTTTTGTACCATTGCCGTGGAGCTTGCTTGAGGCCATACAAACTTTTCTTCAATTTGCAAACAAATTTCTCTTTCCCTTTTTCCACAAAACCTTCCGGTTGCTCCATGTAAATTTCTTCTTCAAGATCACCATGAAGAAATGCGGTCTTCACATCAAGTTGCTCAACTTCAAGGTTCATACTTGCAGCCATGCCAAGTACAACCCGAATAGAAGACATCTTCACAACCGGAGAAAATCTCGTCAAAGTCAATACCTTTCTTTTGCCCAAAGCCTTTCACAACAAGACGTGCTTTGTACCTCAGATTCTTCCTATCATTCTTCAATTTGAAAACCCACTTATTTTTCAGAATTTTCCTCCCCTTAGGCAACTTCACTAAGTCATAGTGTGATTTTCAAGTAAGGAGTTCATCTCCTCTTCCATGGCCTTTTTCCAATCACTTTCTTTGCATGCTCAATTGCTTCTTGGTAGCTCTCCGGCTCCCCTTGATCAGAAATCAACACAAATTCATTGGGAGGATACTTTCTTGAAGGTTGTCGGTCCCTTGTAGATTTCCTCAACTCAAGTTGTGGTGGCGGTTCTTGAGTTGGATGCTCTTCCTCAATTTCTGGCTCAACTTCATTAGGATTAGCATCATCCTCTACATCTTCAATAGGTGGCTGCACATCTCCCCATTTTCATCATCAACTGAAGATGAAGGAGATGGATCCATATCAATGAGATCACTAGTTTTTGGCTCCGGTTGATCACCTTTGCCAAAGTCTTCAATTGTTTGGTCTTCAAGAAACACAACATCACGGCTTCGAATGACTTTCTTGTCGACCGGATCCCACAATCTATACCCAAATTCATCACGCCTATAGCCAAGAAAAATACATTGTCTTGACTTACTATCAAGCTTGGACCTCTCATCCTTTGGAATGTGAACAAAAGCTCGGCAACCAAACACTCTCAAGTGCTCATAAGACACATCTTTGCCAGTCCAAACTCTTTCAGGAACATCACCATTCAAAGGATAGCAAGGAGACAAATTGATCACGTCAACCGCTGTACTCATTGCCTCACCCCAAAAGGATCTTGGCAATTTAGCTTGTGAAAGCAAACACCTTGTTCTTTCTACAATGGTGCGGTTCATCCTCTCGGCAACGCCATTTTGTTGAGGAGTCTTCTTAACTGTCTTTTGGTGCCGAATACCTTGGCTGCGACAATACTCATCAAATGGCCCAATGTATTCACCACCATTGTCTGTTCGGATGCACTTCAATTTCTGCCCTGTTTCTCTTTCAACCATGGCCTGAAAATGCTTAAATACTTCTAGAACTTGATCTTTAGTTTTTAGTAGAAAAGCCCAAACTTTCTTGAATAATCATCAATGAAAGTAACAAAATAAAGTGCACCACCATGTGTTCTAACTTTTAAAGGACCACAAACATCCGAATGAATCAACTCCAAAACATTTTCTTTTCTAGAAGCAACATTTTTATGAAAAGAAACTCTATGTTGTTTACCCGCCAAACAATGAACACAAGTTTTAAGATGTGTACCTTTCAAACCGGGTAGAAGCTCTTTCTTGAACAAAACTTGTAGCCCCTTTTCACTCATATGGCCAAGCCGCTTGTGCCACAAGTCGGTAGAAGTATCATCTTCAAGTGCATTGACAACACCTTTACAAATTTTTCCTTGCATCGAATAAAGTGTATGAGTCTTCTTGCACTTAGCCACCACCAAAGAACCTTTGTGAGCTTCCATATTCCATCACCAAATTTTGTTGTTGAAGCCTTCATCATCTAGCTTCCCAGTAGAGATCAAATTGAGGCGAATGTCGGGAACATGCCTCACATCTTTAAGCAACAACTTGCAGCCCAAATTTGTTTCCAAGCAAACATCACCCATACCATAATCTTGGACAAACCTTCATTACCCATTCGAACAGAACCATAATCTCCTTCGTGTAGGTAGTGAAGAAATCAACTCGAGAAGTCACATGAAAAGAAGCACCGAATCAATCACCCAATGCTCTCTTGGCCCACAAAATTGATACAATCATCTCACAAACGACCATGAGATCATCGATAGTAACTGCCGTTGTGTCTTCTTGCTTCTTATCCACACTTTTGTCACGCCTTTTCTCCTTATTCTTGAGCTTTCGGCATTCTCGCTTCATGTGCCCTTTCTCATGGCAATAATAACACTCAATGTCTTTCTTTGAAAAAAACCATCCTTGATTTGTCACGGCTTTGATCACGACCATGAGGAGTCTTACTCCTCCCCCTTGTTTTGCTTCGGCCTCTCACAACAAATGCTTTGAATGAGAGGAACCCTGATTTTCTTCTAGTTTCTTCATTCAACAAGCTACTAGTGACTTGGCCCATAGTGACAACTCCATCCGCCGAATTACTAACTGTCACAACCAAAGTCTCCCAACTTTCGGGTAAGGAACTAAGTAGCATCAAAGCCTGCAACTCATCATCAAAAACAATTTTCATAGAAGCAAGTTGGTTAACAATACTCTTTATTTCATTCAGATGTTCCGGAATAGGGCTGCCCTCTTTATATTTTAAATTAACCAACTTACGAAACAGAAAGGCTTTATTTGTGGCTGATTTTCTATCATAAAGACTCTCTAATTTTTTCCATAAATCATGTGAAGTTTCAGTAGCAACATGATGAAACACACTGTCATCAATCCATTGACGGATAACACCAACGCTTTTCGATTAACCTCTTCCACTCATCATCTTTCATATCATCAGGTTTGCCACTATCACCCTCAATGGCCATACAAATCTTTACAAAATAATAGGTCCTCCATTTTAGTTTTCCAAGTTACCCAATTGCTTCCATTGAAGCTAGACATACGACCCACATTCCCCTCCATTGATTTACACAAATAAATAGACCAAATAAACCGTAAGCTCTAATACCAGTTGTTAGGAAAAATCGATGATTCCCACAAGTAAATCAATCAATGGGAATAAAAACTAATGCGGAAAAATTAAATCAAAGGCAACACAAGAATTTTTACGTGGTTCCCTCAATGTGAGGTACGTCCACGGGATCGAAATCCGATTCCACTATCAACCAAATAAGTTCCAAACGATTACAAACGAGACACTAATGGTCTCACAAAACCACCCTTAGGTGAATTCCAAATAATCACAAATAAACAAGAGGAAAGACCTCACCAAATAGATGAACCAAAATCTTCAGAACCAGAGTTGTAGAAGATCCAAAATAACGAATCAAACACCAACCGAAGATGCTCCAAAACCAAGCTTCAAAAAAACCGAAATTGAACCAATATGTAAATCTTGGCACTGTTACCGAAGTAGTGTGATAGTATGGCCGCCGCACACAACTCTCAATCGGGGCAAAACAAAACAATATATATATATATTGTTAATTTTAGGGTTTGTTTTATCAAAACCCTAGTTGTAACCAAATTGGATTGGGCCTCCACAAATATAATATATAAAAATATATTATACTAAACCAAGCCAAATTAAAACTCTTTTTCCAAAACCAATTGGGTCCCACACTCCAATAAGGAGGTATACCCAACAATATACATGACACTAGCACATAATTATATATATATATATATATTTATATATAAAAATTATTTTGAGTGTGAATTTATGTCATCACTTGGCCCAAAGGTGCCCAACTAAACTGTGTCAAATGAGACTTAGGCCTCGTTTGGGAACATATTATTTTAGTAATTTTTTGATTTTTTAACTAAAATATAAGGTAAAAAAATAGTATATTTGGGATGTTTTTTGACTTTTTACGAAAAAATGTGCAAAAAGTAGAGAGAAAAGAGAATTTTTGATTTTTTGATATACGTTATAGGCTTTTTGATTTTTTTAATAACTTTTTTACTTTTTCACTAAAATGTTAACTTGCCAAACAAGGCCTTAGGCTTAGCTTGAGCTTACGGTCTAAAGTCCGACCTGCTGACCTGTCAAAAATTAGGAGAAAATAAGAGATAAAATAAAATAAACTTAAAAAATAGGCCTGAAATCACAACCTGTTCGGCTAAACCCTTTGGTTGGCCTGCAAGTCTAGTTGACCCGTGATGCCCTTACAAGTTTACTTCACCCGTGAGAGGCTTGGCCTGCATATTGGCTTGACCCACCAGTACATTGGACAAAGCTGAGCCTAATATTTTGCGTGCGGTTGGGCCGAGCCAACCCCATCCGTAGGTTTACATGACTTCAAAACTTTAATTTAACCATATTTTTCAAAATATATATATATATATTTTTTTTACAATACAACTTTTCTAAATTCATATCATATGTTATGTAATTGGGCAGAGTTTGTATAACCCACAACTTCAACAAGCACAATATTACCATCAACTTTACGGAGGGTCATCATCAACCATGGGCTCTCCATATTTTTATGGATATTCCATGCAAGCTTCATGGGCAACATTTCCTGCACCCTAGGCGCAACGTATCCAAGGACCATCTTACCTCCACTATCCTACACAGATGGAGGGGCCCTTCTCTCCCTCTCCATCCCCTCCTCTTCTACCCTTACAACAACAACCACCACCAACAACAACAAGGCATCCCCATCCTTCTTCCACTGGTAAGTCCTAACCATCCCTCCCATTCATATAAAATAATAATAATATCCGTAATGCTTTTAATTTATCTTTTGTATCAATCTAGTTATTGCAATTCTAATTGCTTCAATTTTATCATTAAAAATTTCATATTATGTCCAACTGATAAAGACTTTTTAGAAATCCGACTCAAATAAGGAATAAAATAGTCTATTTTCTCTCTTCAAAGTGATTGAGAGGTTTATATCTTATTTGAAATGCTTCAAACCTCTTTTAAGTAGACTACTTTGTATGTGATTTGTATATAATTAATTGGATAAATTAATATTTAATACAATGTAAATAATTGTAGACAAAATTGATATAATTAAAATTATAATGACCAGTTAGAAAGACAATGAGTATAATTTACCCATAAAAAAATGAAGTATATAAATTAGATTCATTTAATTATAGTTATATCATACTTTAAGTTCACACTTTATTTTTTAACAATATTTTGAATTATTTGAATTTGATTTTTTTTTCTTCTTTCATATCTTGCTACATGACTAGACATATATGTCAACTTTTTTTTTTTTCATCAACACAAAAACTTTATTGATGAGAGAAAACCTTATAAGACGGAAGAAAGACATCAATAAAGGAGGAGGGGGGATGATGCAAAGGCCATCATAGTGAAACCGCCTAAGCCCAACTAAGTTGGCACTAAGCAGCCCACACAATCATATGACAGCACCACCCATGAATCTGTTAGTGAGGATCCAACAGATACACAGACAACACTATATCAGATGTAAATACAACAGATACACTGACAACAACAAATACAAATGCAATTGAGCTAGCAGCCCAGATACAAATACAACAGAGCTAGCAGGACAGTTCAAAAGAGACTTTTTGCAACAAAAAACTCATCCAACTATAGTAGGTGTTGTCCAATCAACAAAACAGCAAAACAACAATTATATCAGCAGACCAAACTCACCAAGTGGTGGCAAACCAAGGTACCAAACCAACTAATATCTCTCAACTACAGTCCTGAATCTGATCCAAGAAATTGAAAAAACAGAGAAGTAGGAAAAACAGGAGACTAAACAGAACACAACCAGGGCATAACAGTTCTATACACCCAGGGTAAAACAGCTTCAATCTAGTAGCACCCAGAATATAACCAGCATCAATCTATCAGCAACTTATTCACAGCTTCTACATATAGCAACAACTCTGAAGCTGCAAGTGGCAGACAATACACCTCAATTTTGCAGCAGCAACTAGATTGACTCCCATCTATACACAAAAGCATACCTGCTTCAGATTAGATACTATGTCATGAACTGAATACTTTAACTCTTTCAAATTAGATTTTGCCCATAAAGCAACTCTAACCCTCACCAACTCAGTCAAATCTGTGAAGTCTGGCTTTGCCTCCTTAAACACACACTTATTCATGAGTTTCCACACATATCACAACATTGTTAAAGGAACTACCTTCCAAATTTTCTCCACCTAAACCTTATATTTTATACCTGACCACCACTGTAGGAGTTCCTCCACTGAACCAAGAATGATCCAAAACAAATTCCACCATTTCAAAATATCATACCAAACTCTCCATATCAAATGACAATGTAGTAACACATGATTCATAGTCTCCTCTTCAGATTTGCAAAACACGCAGAGTGTATTAGCATTGGGATTCAGCATTCCTATCCTGAGTAACAGATCTGAGGATTTGATCCTACCCCTCCAAGCTAGCCAACTCAGAAATTACACTTTGGGAGGAGCAATATTCCTCCAAATACTCCTTGTAATTGATTTTTCAGGTCCTTCGGATGATTCCAATCTTTTCCACACTTATGCCACAGTAAAAGACCCAGAATAGTGGGCTAACCAAGAACAAGAATCTTCAACCACTGCATTTAGATTAGATGCATTATACAGCAAATCATTCAACTTGGACACTTCCTCTTGTTCCCAAGCTAAAAGGGGCCTTCTAAAAGCTAGCTTCCAGTCCCAACCCTCTCATTTCTTATGGAAAAAATACAGCAGTGAATAACCGTTCTCAGTTGACAATGAAAACAATTTGGGAAAGACTTCACTAAGGCTTAGATTATTAAACCATCTATCAACCCAAAATTGAATCCTTTTACCATTACCCGCAACTGTTTTAACATTATGGAAATAGAATTCACTCAAAGCAGGATTAGTTAAATTCATTGATGATACATCCTGCCATAGAATAGACATCAAACCTGAATCCACTGGTAACGGACTCCATCTGCCACTAATCCCTCCATACTTACTGCATAACACTTGTTTCCACAATGTTTTCTCCTCCCTACCATACCTCCACCACCATTTTATTAGTAAGCAATCATTTACCTCTCTCAAATTCCTAACCCCTAACCCTCCTTGAAACTTACTCAAGCATACCTCCCTTCAACTAACTAGGTGTATTTTTCTCCTCAGTTCAGTTTCTCCCCAAAGAAAGTTGGATTGAATTTTATCAAGTAATCTTGCAATACCCACTGGCATTTTAAACAGAGATAAGAAATAGACTGGCAAACTTGACAATACTGATCTTATCAAGGTTAATCTTCTTGAAAAAAGACAAGCACTTTCTCTTCCATAAGGCTAGCTTCTTATTGAAATTATCCACCACTGGCTGCCAGGTAGACTTTCTCCTAGGATTTTCTCCTAAAGGCAACCCCAGATACTTCATAAGCAACTTCTGGCTATGACAATTGAGCCTGATAACAAATTCTTTCACCAAATCATCCTGAACACCTATCCCACACACTTGAATTTTGTGAAAATTAATTTTAGTCCTGACATTACCTCAAAACATCTTAGTATTCTCTAGATAGCAATTATTTCCTCCCAATCTGCTTCACAAAATATGATGATATCATCTGCAAATTAAAGGTGAGATAATTTCAGTTCATTTTGACCAATTGAAGCTCCTCGAATCAAGCCCACTGCTTTGCTCTTTCCAACAATAAATTAAGGCCCTCGGCAACAATGTCAAAAAGGAAAGGTGAAAGTGGATCACCTTGCCTAAGTCCTTTCATTGGAGAAAATTCTGATGTGGGAGAACCATTCACTAGCACTGAGACTCTAGCTGTAGAAATGCAAGTCTTCATCTATCGCACCCATTTTTTACCAAAACCAAAGTTGTTAATCATTGAATACAAAAACTCCCAATTTACTGAGACATATATGTCAACTATGTTCACACATTTGAGTGAGTAGGCATATATATAGGCTAAATTACTACATTGGGACTCAGATGATATTAGCATATGTGTGACATGTATTTATATGTTAATTGCTACATTGAGATTAAGATTATATTAGCACAATCCTCTATGTATGATATGTACTAGTCATATATGACATGCACCATGGGGGTTACACATGGGCAGGCACTAGCATGTGACATTAATTGTCCAATTTGTGGTATGAGATCAATCACATAGGACTGCATAACTTTAAATAATGGTATTAAAATATATATATTTATATTGATGATACGGTAAAAGTAATAAACAACATCAATAAACCATGCACTACAAGAAAAAGCACCTTTGGCGACTAAATTTTTAGTCGCCAAAAGTCCATTTTTAGTCGCCAAAAGTTGACTTTTCACTTTCCCCGACTAAATATTTTAGTCACCGGTTTTGTCGCGAATACATGGTCACCGGAGGTATTGGCGACTAAAAAAGTTTTAGTCGGCAAAAAATAGGTCCTTAGCGACCAAAGCTTTTGTCGCCAATAGTCAATTACATTTTTGAAAATTATACATTTAGCGACCAATCTTTTAGTTGCCAATAGTGAATTATTATTTTTTTATTTATACATTTGCCGACTATTTTTTTCGCCGCCAATAGTCAAGCTTTTGGCGACCACACATTTTAGTCGCCAAAAGCATATTTCAGAAAAAAAATAAAAAAATTACCCCCTGCTGTTCCCAAGTTTCGAACCACCAACCTCCCACATTCTAAACCTTTACCAACACACTCTCCCCACTATGCCACTACAACATCACATAAATATAAATGCAACATATATTATTTATATAGTATATTGACCGGTATTAATACAAAACTATATATATATAATAATTATTTTTTTAATATAATATTTATGTAAAAAAATAGGAGACTACTTTTGGCGACTAAATTTGTTTTTTAGTCGCCAATTCTATACTTTTTGGCTACTAATTACTTTTTTGTCGCTAAAAGAATTAATTCCCGACTAAAACCTCCACTTTTGGCGACTAAACTGAATTTTAGTCGCCAATTGTTGACTTTTAGCTACTAAATATTTTTTAGTAGCCAAAAAGCTTCACTTTTGGCTACGAATTTTTTTTTGTCTGTAAAACACGTATAATCGGCGACCAAACTATTTTTTAGTCGCCAAAACCTATACTTTTGGCTACTAAATGTTTTTAGTCGCCAAAAACCTTGACTTTTGGCTACTAAAATTTTTTTAGTCGCTAAAACCTATATAATCGGCGACTAAACTGATTTTTAGTCGCCAATAACTATACATTTGGCTACTAAACTGTTTTAGTCGCCAAAAGTGCTACTTTCAGTGACGAAATTTTTTTTTTTGGTCGCCATTTGTGCTTTTTGTTGTAGTGATGGCTCAGATCTTTACATCTACAAAGTCATATGTATTTCGATGCACTCGACTGTTGTAGTGTTCAAATCAATAGATCTCGATCCAATCTCCACAAACCCTAAAAAACCTGAAACAGATCTCACGTTGTCGTCGTAGATGAGGACATATCAGGTTGAGAACGACCGAGAAGAGGTTATCAGGGATTTTCCAAGAGGTTTTCGCATTGAGGACAGCGGCGATTGAATGGGGAAGTAGAGAAGGGGCAGAGACCAAACCAAACCAAGCTTTAAGTCCCATCAAATAAGGAAGTAGAGAAGGGGAGAGAGATAGAGAAAAATGAAGGAGAGAGTGAAAACGATTTATAGGCAGAGTGTCCTTTAATACTTACAAACATATATTTTATTTTCATAACCCTTTTAAAGACTAAATAAATATGAGTTAAATATTTTAAAATTTTAATAGATTTAATCGATTGTGAGCAATTAAACCGACTGTGATTTATATATTTAGAAATAATATAAATTCAATTGATAATTTAAAAAATTATAAATAATCTAACGATAATTTAAGTATAAAAAAATTATAATAAATAATTTAAGAATAAAAAATTATAATAAAGCCATATATGACTTAGGGTATTAGAAAACCAAACTTTAATAGATATAATATGTAACAATGGCAGGGGAAAAGTGTAAACTAACAGTAACCGCATCTGCATGCATGTGAATTCAGTCCAGTGGCCATTGAGAGAGGCCCACAATCTACTCATACTAGCATTAGTTTAAGAAAAATGTTTTTATTTATTTATTTGTGTGTGTGTGTTAACCTTTAAAAAAAATGTCAAAAAATTTAAAAGTGTATGGTTTTTTTTTTTTTTATTGTGATAAGTTGCCTAAGCTTGAATTAATATATGAGAAATGAAAATCACAAACATCATATTAAATTTGAATTTATACTATATTTTATAATTTTTAACTTAAAAATTTTGAAATATGACTTTTAAATTTATCAACAATGACATAAATTATTTCATGTCAACCACCTAATTACCTAACTCTTTCCATATTATTTGGGTAGAATTTAGAAATCAGGATCTCTAATATTTATTCACAAAAAAACAGAGAAGAGGAAATGTATAAAAATTATAAATTGCACACGAACATAAAATGAATTTGAATAATGAAGGGTTAGAGTTATGTTTATGGTACACACCCCACGAACATACAATCCTCATGCTCACGGTATTCTTGTCCGCGGCTGCCACTGTGTCTTTGTACACACCCCATTTTGACTAGCCTTAAGATTTGGGCCTTTTTTTCTGAATACCCGATGATGAAAATTGGAATGTGCTATTTTACGAATTTCTCAACATAAAAATCAGATTCAAACTTTAATTTCAACCTTACACCTATTTTGACCAAATTATTTTACAAAAATGCTTTAGAACTCTAATATAGGAGCTCTAATAGCTCTAATGGGAAGGTGGGACCCACTCTGATGTGATGTTTGTGCCTTGCTTTGTTTTTTTTTTTTTTTTGCTTTGACACATCACTAGAGCTCAAATTAGAGCTCTAAATTTAGAGCTCTCTAGCATTTCCCATTATTTTATACCTATTCAAAAAAAAAAAAAATTCTAAATTTTTTCTTTTTTTGAAAATTTAGTAATTTTGGAAAACCGGCTCTCATACCACATGGCAAGCCACATGGTTTAGAGATACCACATGGAAAGGTATGTGTTTTGGGTGTTTTGGAAGTCTATTAATATCCCTCATTTTGTTGTTTGGAAAAAAAAAAAAAAATTGAGAAAGAAAATTTTGTTTCAAAAAAGAGGAAAAAAATAGAGAAAATTTTGAAAAAAATTTTGTTTCACAAAGTCTTGAGAAGAGAAAATTTTGGGAAATAATTTTTGTTTTAACAAATCTTAAATCTTTCTATCCACTGATATATACCACTCAAAAATTCTATTAAATCTTAAACTTGCAATTTCTTGCTGAGATCTCAAAACACACTCCATAACTGTGAGAGTGTTAGAAAGAAAGTTTGATAATCATAAAATTTATTTTTTCCTCCAAAGGTGAGTTTTCATACTTTTCTCATTTATTTTCTTTTTTATTTCTCTTTTCTTTAAATAATGATAACAACATGGTAGAAACGATTAGCTGATTATTAATTTCTTTATTTTCTTGCATTCTTTCTACTATTTTAAATATGTAGTTTTTTTTTTTATTTTAATAATAATGTAAATAATATATAATTATACTATGTTGTATATTATTATATTATT
The DNA here is from genome assembly GCA_030407325.1 of Camellia japonica. Classification (NCBI taxonomy): domain Eukaryota; kingdom Viridiplantae; phylum Streptophyta; class Magnoliopsida; order Ericales; family Theaceae; genus Camellia; species Camellia japonica. The sequence goes on from JAPPVO010000036.1 coordinate 105,364,419, forward strand.
ATACTATAATAATAATAATACATTTTTCGTGCGGTGGTCGATGAAACCACGATGCACATCTCTAATGTATATATATGTTATTATTAATTATATTATATTTATCATGAAATAGAAAAAGAGAACAGGAAAATAAAAAGCAATATAAATGTTGTCTGAGACGTCTATGCCTTTGTTGCTTCCTGTTGGTTTAAAGTGCTCAAATATTATTTGAGAAAAAACACAACACAAGCTGAGACTTTGTCAGAATGGTTAAGGATCATAGTACGTCCTAAATCAGGGTTCAAAACCCTCCCCAGCATCATTGAATTCATTTTTTGGGCAAGTCTAGTCAGCGCCACGTGTCAGCCATGTCAGTATCACAGTCAACACTGATAGAATATTCCTTTCTCTAACGAAATATTCCCCCGAAAAGGTAATTTTGGGCTATTTTTGAGACGGGAAGACTTGTTCCTAGCTAAACAAACCATTCTAGACGCAATCGTGAGGTCAAAATGGAGAAATTCTAAATGTGAAGTTTCTATTTATCTTTTAATTTGAGAAATTTGTGAGATTTTATTTTGTTGTAATATTTTCTTCCTCTCCTCTCCTCTCCTCTCTTATTCGGATATGTAATTATTCAAATGATATAATAATTCTCTACCCCGCTTCTTTCTATCCCATTCTTTTATTTTCTTTATTTGTACATAAACATCATATTTTTCTTTTCATCATATCCATGCTTTGCATCCATGTTTCATGCATCTTGATTCGGCTAAGTTTACATCTATGGATTTAATCAATTCTGATGTGATTATGTGCGCTACCTCATGTTCTTGAAATGATTCACATGTCATACATTAAAAGCTAAATCTTTAGTTGCATCTCATGACTGAATTGCATTGGGATTTTGTATATAAGATCATGCATGTTTTACTAACTTTATTTTGTAGCTGTTCGCGGGACGTCAATAAATATGTGAGTTTTTATGTTTTAGCATCCCACTTGTGTATGTTTTTCTTACTATGTTTAAGCATCCTACCATGTGGCTACTTGCTTATTTGATATAACTGTATGAATGACGGATGGAGGTTGTGTCGCTTAATTTGGAATGATATTTGAAAAATCTAGAAATCCCCTAGATATTGATTTGTGATTATGTATCAAATTTAAGCAGTATATAACAATCACAATCAAACAATCAAGACAAATCAACACAACGGTTTTAACGTGGAAAAACCACAATTGGAGCACCTCCAATTGTGATAAAAAACCACGGGCAAAAGCCACAAAACAATCCACTAAGAAGATATAAAGGAATTACACAGGTATACTCTCAATTACCTAGCGAATCCACGCCCGAATTGAACCAACCCCTATGTGCCTCTTCCAACCCCGTCTTCACCTTGGAATTGTCTTGACGATGAGCCACTCTAGAATCCACCAAAGCTTCAGGCTCGAATTTCCCAGAATTTACTGAAGAACAACTCTCTCTTTTGTGTAGAATAAACAAACAAACCTTTGATGTATGCTTCTTAAACCATGAGTTGAATACTCAATGAAACATCAAAGAAAACTAACAAAATAGCCCCAGATATAAACCCTAAAACCCAAGAAGAAGATCTGGAGGCGTTACCCTAGATTTGGACTGAAACACGTATTTATAGAAAACTGTCCCGCGATCTCCGCTCGAGCGTCAGATTGGCCGCTCGAGCGGACCTACGCTCGAGCGCGGAAAGTTCCGCTCAAGTGGGAAAAAACAACATCCAGTATTTTTGCAGGAGAATAAACTTCTGGAACTCAGCATTCTCCGCTCGAGCGGACAGACAACTTGGAATGCATTTTTGCATTTTGCTTCAGGGGCGCTGCCCCGGACTCGCCAAGGGGCGCTGCCCCCTAGACCCCTGCGAGCTGACCGGGCAGCTCGATCCCCGTCATAATCAGCGAAGTGGCAATCTTGAAAGCATTAACATCACGAACTTCTCTGCAAGGCATAATTCAGGTTGTATTCGCATCTAACAACTCATAGTCTCACTGAAATAAAAAGTGCGAAAACAAGTACAACTGGAAGGAGTTTTGTCAAATGGGATTGCCAAGAATAAAAACCTAACAATCTCCCCCTTTGGCAATGCCGTGACAAAACACACCTAACAAATAAAATCCTAATCACCCCAACCCATTACAGCCAACAAAAGAAAAGCCAACTTCTTTCTCAAGGTCACGATTTGCAAAACAATTATTAGTGCCACAATCTCCAAAACAACTATTAGTGCTACAAAAATATAGGAAAAAGCAATAAACATATGACTAGATTATCTTGAAGCACGAGATGAAAAACATGAAACCTAGACACATGCACCTGACAACATAACTCCTCCCTTTTTGTCACGAATTGACAAAGGAAGCTTAAACAACTATAGCATGCAAGAAGGGAACAAGAAAGAGCAGTGCATAGTAACGTGCAACACAACTAAGGCAATCTCCCTTACCAAAACAATTCAAAGAGTTCATGTTAACAAGCTCTTCCAATGATAAACCAAACTCCCCCTCACGAAAAACAACCACAAACATTGAAAACAATGAACATGAAGAAAACGACAAAAATAATGTGGTGGAGCAATCAAGGAATTTCATATTAGTACCTTAAAACACACAAGACTATCCAAGAAGCACAATTACTTGAAAACACAATGTGCACAGCCTCTAGAAGATTCCTCATAAAAGAAAGTGATGCATTATGTGAAAAGCATAGATCCCATGAGAAAAGTGTGTGTGTGACTCTTGGAGTTCGACAAACACTAGATTTAAATCCTAGTAGTGATATGAAAGCTGAACCTCCGGTATGAGAATCTAAGCACAACAAAGGAAAGTCAAATCACTAAGAATCAAGGGGTATTTGGTGAGTAAAGGCAGAGGCTCCCCCCAATCAATGAATCCTTTATTTTTTTTTCCTTTTTTTTTTTACATCTTTTTCTTTTCTTTCTTTTGCACAACTTTTTTTTTTTGTTTCTTTCTTTTGCACATTTTTTCTTTCTTTTGCGCACTCATTGGCGGCTGACACGCTCAAGAGTATGGAAACCGAACCAGAGAAGCATGGATATAATAAGGATGGCCTGGTTGGTGACTCTGAGGTAGCCTTCTCCTCATGCCTGGACTACAAAGAACAGAGGGGAAAGCCGTGGAGATACAAAAAGATGGATGGTGGTTTAAGAGACTCAACATCACCCTTGATATGCTAGTATAGGTCAATTCCTCTAGAAAAGCAAAAGATACAATGCCAGAAGTCCATAGAAAAAAAAAATCACTAAGGCGGAAGACTCCGATATTTGCTAATCCAAGAGTGTGTGCAGAATGAAACATACTAATCAAAAAACATACACTCCAAAATGAGTAATGACCACAGAAAGCACACACATATTAACATGTAATGAACATTCTCATCAATTCCAATATGCACCAAGGAGTACTCAAAAAATTTTAAGCTTGCAGAACCATACTAAGAAAATCTTTTTGGATTTTTTTTCTTTTTTTTTTAACAAAAAAGCAAGACAAAAAATGAACAAGCACACATTTTTTTTTCTAAACAAAGCAAGACAAAAAACAAACATGCACACATTAAACGACTCAAAAAGAAAAAAAAAATACACAGAAACCCAAAAACTAAAGAGAATAAACAAATTAACACAAGTCAAGTTTTCTCACCCAAACCGCTTTAGTATGAAAAAAATTGTGAGAGTTGCAGTTCTTGGGTGGTGTCTTCACGTTGCGGTTCCCTTTCCCTTCAATGGGAACCCGTCTAGACTTGGTGTCCAACTTCCTATTCCTAGGTCTAGATAAACAAAACCTCTGTTCACGTTTGGTCTTAAGCAAATCAAAATAACGAGGTCTAATCTGACCTTTAACCTCATTACCACTAATGAAGTGTCTCCTATCCCACGAGATATTGGAATTTCTTCCATCTCTATGAGACACTCTTCTATGCAACTCATAACAATAAGGGCAAATATGACCATGTATACCACAATGATGACAAATAAAAACAGGGTGTACAGGGTGTACATTCTTTTCTTTTACCTTACCAACTCTAGGAAGTACAGGGTGTATATTCTTTTCTTTTACCTTACCAACTCTAGAAGTTTGAGAAGTCCATCCTTATTTGAATTTTTTGTTCTCCCTTTCCTTGAGTTCTTGCATCATGAGATGTAGATGCACTCTGTTTTTGCTCTTTGTTATCACCAAAGCCAATGCCACTCTTGTCACAACACATTTGTTGAGACCCAATGATATCCTCCAAAGTCTTTGATCCTTTGTTCCAAAGACCAATGGTAGCCATAGCACACTTGAGCTCTTCATCTTTCTTGATCATTAGTTCTTCCAAAGCAACTTGAGACATCTCGAGAGATTCAGCCTGCGTTTGGTTGTGTTTTGTAATTATGATTTGAGAGTATGAGTTGTATTTTGAGTTTGTAGGGTTTGGAATTATGATTTGAGTGTAGAAAATTTGTTTGGTAAAGAGTTTTGAAAATAGTTTTGAGAAGAGTTTTGATTTGAGTGGGGAATTATTGATGTGACATTTGATATTTGATACAAAAATTTACAACTCATAACTAAACATACAACTCAAAATTATTTTAAAGCACATAAAAAATTTTAAAAATTTCAGAAAATGTTTTTTTCGATTATATAAAAACTAACATAGCAATTGCAACAAAAAAAAAAAAAAAAAAAAAATTCACTATTCCGGTCAACCGGCCGGACGTCCTGTTAGGCCAAATTTTGAAAAAAAAAAAATTGAAAAGCATGGCTACTGCAGAGAATTCTGTAGAGTTTTGGAAACGTGTTTCCAAAACACATTCCAAACACCATACTCAAAATACAATGTAGAATCATATTTTAAAAACACAAACAAACAGAGCCTCAATCTTTTCTTCATACGTTGCATAAATTTGATGTAGCTCATTCCTCTCTGTCTCACAAGTCAAGAGTTTTGCACAAAGAGCTTGTTGATCATTAGCTATCTTGATGGCATCAATCCTAGCCCCGGAACTCTCCTCCTTTAGTTTGACATTCTCACTTTCACATGCTTTGAGTTTCGTTGTGCGTTTGTTATTTAATTTGGATAAGTTAAGAGATTCCTTGTACAACTTTTCATAAGCTTGCTCAAGCTCTTCATCATCACTCCCTGAGGATTCATTAGCAGTGTCATTCTCAACCAGCCTCTTTGGATACTCTGTTCGTCCTTCAGTTTCGGAAGCCACCATGAAAGCAAGGAATTATTTATGTCCCTCTTCGCCTTGATCTTCGTTGTCACTTTCATCTTCATCAGATTTTGATTCATCATCCCCGTGATAGTGAGGGCTTTTTTCTTTTTCAAACGAGTGGGGCATTCTGAAGCAAAGTGGCCAAATCCTTGGCATTCATCATTGTGGACTCTTTCAGAGTTCCTTGTATCTTTTCTTTCTCCTTCTTGGCTATGAATTAATTTGAGTTTATTTTTGCCTTTAGATTTATGAGTATGAGTAGATTCCAAAAGATAGGATTTCTTTTTCAAAAAAGATTTTTAAATTGTTTAACAAAAGTAGTCGTAATCTTGGAATTTAACTCACAGTCCTCATCAGAATCTTCTCCAACTCTATGAGCACTACTATAAGCAATAGTATTTTTTTGTTTCTTTTGAATTTCTATGTGGCCTCTAAGTTGGAGATTTCCAACCAAATGATCTAGCTTGAGGTTATCAACATCTTAGCCTCCTCAATAGCCGTAACTTTGGTTGGAACGATCGGGCAAGGATCTCAAAATTTTTCCCACAACTTTGGATTTTGGTATTTTTTTACCTAAATTGAAGCTGGAATTTACAATGTCACTCAACTTCGCATAAAATTCATCAAATGTTTCACTATCTTTCATTGAAAGGTTTTCGAAACTAGACGTGAGCCTTTGAAGTTTTGAGCGTTTAACCGAAGGAGTGCCCTCATGAATAGTTCGTAAAATATCCCAAGCCTCTTTTGCGACTTCACAATTACAAATTCGACTAAACTCTTCAGGTGTGACCGCACAAAAGAGAGAATTGATAGCTTTACTATTCCAGCTACTATTTTGGTAATCAATTGTGTCCCACTTATCGATTGGTTTGGGAAAAGTTATTCCATCAACGGTAATCGTTGGTTCGGTCCACCCATACATGACAGATTGCCAAACTTTTTCATCAATAAATTTCAAAAATGATCTCATCCAGGCTTTTCAAAAAGAATAATTGGATCCGTCAAGTAGGGGTGGTCGAACCATAGAATTTCCCTCACGTATTGAATCCATTATCACAAATCAAACAAGATCTCACTCAAACGTTTTAAAAAACAAAAGAACGACCTGCTCTGATACCAATTGAAAAATCTAGAAATCCCCTAGATATTGATTTGTGATTATGTATCAAATTTAAGCAGTACATAACAATCCCAATCAAACAATCAAAACAAATTAACACAACGATTTTAACGTGGAAAAACCACAATTGGAGCACCTCCAATTATGATAAAAAAACCACGGGCAACAGCCACAAAACAATCCACTAAGAAGATATAAAGGAATTATACAGGTATACTCTCAATTACTTAGCGAATCCACGCCCGAATTGAACGAACCCCTATGTGCCTCTTCCAACCCCGTCTTCACCTCGGAATTGTCTTGACGATGAGCCACTCTAGAATCCACCAAAGCTTCAGCCTCAAATTCCCCAGAATCTACTGAAGAACAACTCTCTCTTTTGTGTAGAATAAACAAACAAACCTTTGATGTATGCTTCTTAAACCATAAGTTGAATACTCAATAAAACATCAAAGAAAACTAACAAAATAGCCCAGATATAAACCCTAGAACCCAAGAAGAAGATCTGGAGGTGTTACCCTAGATTTGGACTGAAACACGTATTTATAGAAAATTGTCCCGCGATCTCCGCTCGAGCGTCAGATTGGCCGCTTGAGCGGACCTACGCTCGAGCATGAAAAGTTCCGCTCGAGCGGGAAAAAACAACATCCAGTATTTTTGCAAGCGAATAAACTTCTAGAACTCAGCATTCTCCGCTCGAGCGGGGGAATGTCCGCTCGAGTGGACAGGCAACTTGGAATGTATTTTTGCATTTTGCTTCGGGGGCGCTGCCCAGACCCGCCAAGGGGCGCTGCCCCCTAGACCCTTGCGAGCTGACCGAGCAGCTCGATCCCCGTCATAATCAGCGAAGTGGCAATCTTGAAAGCATTAACATCACAAACTTCTTTGCAAGGCACAATTCGAGTTGGATTCGCATCTAACAACTCATAGTCTCACTGAAATAAAAAGTGCGAAAACAAGTATAACTCAAAGGTGTTTTGTCAAACGGGATTACCAAGAATAAAAACCTAACAATATTGATTTTCATGTTTGTAAACTCAATTTCTTTGAGTTGTACATCTTCAAAACTCTTTCAAAATACATGAAATCGGATTATTTCAAAATGAATGGCATAGTCTATACTTGTTTGCTTCACATAATAAATTTTAGGATTTATTAAATAATCAGAATATGAACATATAAAGCAAATAAAACTCATATTATGGTTTAGTAGAGGTCAATCTTTTGATCGGGTGAGCAAGGGCTCTCAATTAATGACCTTTTTCTCTCATACCTAAGGTTCTGATCCAAGCATCCTTGGTTATGACGAACAGTGGCCTTGGCACAAGTCACGGGTTTTCTAATTTGCCCAAAATATTAGGTGGTGACTCTAAGATCTAGTGATGCAGTCCATTTCTGGTAATGTTTTGCAATAAAATGGATTTTCTATAAAATTTGTCAAATTTTGACTCTTATCTACGTTTCACATTGTACTAGTGAGACTAGATCAAAGAAATTAAGGGTCCAAACTGTTTAGCGTGCACGGGTACCCTTGGGCGATGTGACAGTTTTTGGCGACTTTGTTGGGGATATTAAGAAACCTTGACTCGAACTCCATGATCTGAAATTGTTTTTTCAATTGCATTGGTGCACTTAAAGTCCCTGTGTTGCCTAGATACTGGTGGGAGCACATGCAAGCTTTTTGTGACACTATACCTATCTCCACATTACTTTTGAGACGTGTTAATACTTTTTAAGATCTATCAAAAAGGTAGCTCCGTTATCTAAGGTTATCGAACTTCGAAGAGAGGCTATATTGACTCTTTTGACTTCTTGGGATATTAACTAAAGGACTCTTTGGTAACGTCACCTTGACTTCAACCCCTAAGAATAGAGCTGACTTTGGACATATAGTGAGCTATAGCACCTTCCCAACTTAGGATAGAATGCTCTCCCATTCCTAGGATGTATGATACCACTTGTTTGAATAATGAAACCCTAGATCATTTCAAAACTAAGACAGGGTAACCTTACCCCCTATAGAGGTGTTTGTTTTCTTTCTTGCTATGTGCTATGTGGAATGTATGAGATCTATACAGGGATTCTCAAATTCAAATGAGTAGTTTAGATTTTCAGTGGGGCATATAGTGATCAGTTGTGCAAATTGAGCCGAAGTGCTGTCGGAATTCTGATTGGGGGTCTTGTTTTTGTTTTCCTTTCTGTTTTCTTTTCTGTTTGCAAGATAGTTGTAACACCATAGTTTTAGAAAAGTATGATATCCCACAAAGTCTACTAGTGTGAATCCCTAGAACTTATGGGATATCAGGCCATTTCTGTGATAGGAGAATGACCACCTGTTGATTGCACAAGCTTTATTTTGAACGCGGTGGATGGCCCACACTTAAATTGGCAATTTGAGGTTTCATTTCAAGTTTTGAATCGGATGTTGAGTCCGAGTCTGATTCCATCTAATTTGTGGAGTCGGAGTCCAACTCGAGTTAGTCTAGTCAGCCAGAATATGTTGATTTCGGGAGTGCTAACCTAGACATCTCTGTCATGTCTAGGTCTTCTTTGTCATTTTCTTTTGAGTTTGTTGTCATCACTGAGTCGGAGTTTCTTTTGAATAAAAATGCTATAGATTCTGCCTACTTCTTTGTGCCTTTAGTTTATTGCATTGACCAAAATTTTTGAAAACTTCTTCCAAAACTTTGATAAAAATGAAGAGGAAGAAATTCCTTGGGCTTTACAAAATTTGATCAACTGGGAGAAAGAAAGGCGTGCTAAGCCCTTGATGGATGAGATTATTTCAATTCATGTAGGTATTAAAAAGGATCCTCTCTTGGTCTAGATTGGCTCCATGTTGTCTTCAGAAAAAACGTGAGCAATTAGTTTCTTTATTAAAAGGTTTCAAAAATTTTTTTTTTTTGCGTGGTCCTACGAAGACATGCCTAGAATTGATCCTGAGATTATATAACATAGGATCCCTTTCGACTTGAGGCTCGACCCCCTAGCTTTCAAACTTTGATACTAAGTGTCCAATAATCAACCAGAGTATAAAGCTTGCTTAACTGAATTGGAAACAACCTTAGAACTAGAGGTAATAAGGTTAGATGTGATCAGAGATTCAAATTGGATCATTTCTCAAGCTAATGGAGATCGGAAAGAAAGTCAAATCCTAGAATCTGAGAGAAGAAGATTTAATGTTAAAGGACAATCAAGTTCTTATCCACGACCCTAGGAGAAAATTCACACCCAACTAGACGGGTTCTTACATCATCAAGTCTATCTAGTTAGAAGGAGCAGTCATTCTCGTGGATTTAAATGGCCTAGAGATCTCATAACCAATCAACATGGACAAGCTAGAAAAGTACTACCCTTGAGAGGCTCGCTGGCCCGAAAACCAGAAAGGCCGACCCAGGCAAAAGTTAAAGCGTGAATGAAAAATAATAAGATAAAATAAGAAATAAAAAAATGAAAAATAAAAAAATAAAAAAAGAAAAACTGAATGAACGAATGAAAAATAAAAAATTGAAGAAAATCTCACAAAGTCGAAAACCTAGAAGGACAGCTTTAGCAAAAGTTAGAACACAAAAGGAGAGTGCTAACACTCAAGTGAGCCTTACCCAGGAACTACGTAAGGCCTAATTCCTATCTTTGGGATACGTAGGCAGCTTCATCCTGAAGTTCGGCCCCGACCATTTTCAACTTGCTTGTCTCATCCATGTTTGATTAGTTTATCCTTATTCAACTCAGTTACCCTATCCATATTCAATTGGGTTATCTTCATTCAATTTGATTATCCTATCTCTTTTTCATGGAAGGCTCGATTGCAAGATAGATCAAGTGGTGCATCATGCTCAAGTTATTTGATTTTACGGTTGTACATCTCAAGGGTTGATTTCATGTTAGTCGGGTAGTGGCCATTTGTGAAAACAGGTTTTGATGATTTTTCATGAAGTTGACTGATTTTCTTGAAAATTATTTTATTTTTGCAAAACTAGATCATTCTTTGGACTAAAAAGGAAAAAAATTTCGTGCTCATAGTTTGGCTTACATGATTTCAAAACAGAGAGTGGAACAATACTAATCTAACTCTTATGTTGATCAAAACCTTTTTACAAGAAAACGAAAAAAATAGTCAAAGCGATAAACTAGGGACACAGTCGAGTCAGGTTTTTTGTCTTTCCCCCATATTCTCAAAAGTCTCCATTTACATTGTCAATCACTCGCCAGAAAGTGCATAATCTTTGTAACAGAACCCTTCAGTTGGCCGGTGATTTTTTTTTTTTTTTGTTTTGAATCTTTTTTCTTTTGACATCGCGCCCCTGATATTGTAAACCATGCCCAAGAGTGTCGTGCCCACGGTGTTTATCATTGCGCTTGTGATGTAGTTTTCTATCATTTCCATTTCGGCAAGTGTAAATAGGTGTGTTTGGATTGCTTTTGCTTTGTTGTTTTATTGAGTCATTTTTTTTGTTTTTTGTTTTTTTTTTTATTTTTGGTCAATTGAGGGCTCAATGTCTAATTCAGAACTCATTTCAATCATTCTCAAATTCAATTTTAAACAAAATGTTTTCATGGTCAAGTGCTGTGCCATTCATGCCATGATGTGCAAACAACAGAACTCATTTTATTAAACTTTATAGTGAAGCCCCGATAAACATTACAAAAAAAAAAAAAAAAGAGAAAAAAATTTCAAAAACAACAAAAAATACATCTGAAACATTAGTGCTCCTTCCCAAGCAAAAAAAAAAATGAAAAAAAAAAGAACAAAAAAAAAAATTGAAAATACAAAAAATATAGGGACTTTTTCTCAAATTCCAGTAGTAGCCCGACAGCAAAGATAACCGACTTCATTGGCAAACAACTTCGTCGTTCGACTCTAGCGTCAGCTGCCTCACCACATTTTCACTCTTGAGAGGCTTTTGAAGACTCTGCCTCGACGTTGGCAGAGCTCCTGAAGAAATTACTCCCCGCCGACCGTCAAATGAGGAATACGAAGGAACTTCGAATTGGACCATGGAGGTGGCCTATCGTTTTAGTTCTTTATTTTTCTTTTTCATTGCACTAATCTCTTCTCGAGCATCTTTGTACATATGCTAGAGCAGAGAGAGTTATGCGTTTAATCGATATACCTCACTTGTCCTGTTCTACAGCCAGTGGGACAAATTGGAGACCGCAATCACCGTCTCTACGCAGGACTTTAATGTGAAATGGTTGGCATCAATATTAGACTGCACTACCATCAGTTGATCTACTGACAGAGTAGGAAAGTTGAGAACAAGGACAGTTGCAGGGGCAATCTATCGAGGCTCAAAGTTGTTGGCCTCAGCATTCTCGATTGGGGAATCGTTAAGGTCGGGGAGAAAATGAGAGGACGGCAAGAAGAGGCCATGTCAGAGGAGAGTAATGCCTTAAAGGAGAAAATTGGTAGAGTAATGGCAGAGAGAGTTTGCAGCTTTTCTACTCTGCTCTCTCGCATGCTGCAGTTTGAGAAGAGAATGGAAACGAAGAAGAGGCCAAGAGAAGAAAGATTGCAGAGGCAATCTTTGACAAACGAGGCCGTTCAGTTGCTATCTGTCAAGCGCCGTGATTGTTGAAATCGCATGCCAGACACGGCGCTCAACGAAGACGAACTAGGAGAGAGAGACAAAACAAGGGAGAGAGAGTGACATGTATATAATATATATATATAATTTGTATATATATACCGTATATGTATCCGTATGTGTGTATGTGTCCGTATGTATATGTATTTGTGTATACATATGTATCTATATATCCGTATGTGTCTGCATATATATGTATATGTATGTATGTCTTCGTATATGTATATAGTTTGTGTGTATATATTTTGTATGTGTATGTGTATATACGTGGTATGTATTTTGTATATTGTTTGTATATGGTATGTATATAAATTTGCAAAAAAAAAAAAAATCAATTTGTGTATTCATTTGTTGCATATTGTATGTCTCACATTGCCCCTTCGTGTTTTCGGGATAACAATACTATCCCTTTCGGGATAACAATACTATCCTTTCTCGGGTTGTCGGTTCAAACCACCATCGTTTAATACCTCTCCTGTTTTGGGTTATAGATTAAAACTATTCATCGGTTACAGTTCCTTTTATTATGTGAGTACGTTTGGATTGTATCTCTTATTATGCTTCATATCATTTGCACGAGGCTTGCCTCGCATATTACCTGTTGCATTGCATTGACCATAAACTTTCAAAAAGAAAAAATGACTTCGTGAAACGTGTAAGTCCAACTTTCAATTAAACTTTTGAGCATATCATTTGTATGTTGCCCCTAAATTACGCTGGTTTGATTCTTTGCAAAGGGATACGTAGGCAACCCTCGGGTTCAACCAACTACATTTGCATCTTGTTTGTTTGCCCAAGTCTTCCGACCTTGTCAAAGGATCGTCTTCAGACTTTGACATTTATTACGTTATGAAATGATTTTGAGCTTTGTCAAAAGGAACAAACTGTAGACACCCCATTCTTATAGCCTTAAGGCTTGGGTGCTTTCTTTTGAACACCCAATAATGAAAATTGGAATGTGCTATTTTAGGAATTTCTCTACAAAAAATCATATTTAAGCTTTAATTCTAACCTTACACCTATTTTGGCCAAATTATTTTAAACCTATTAAAAAATAACTTTCTAAATTTTTTCTTTTCCAAAAAATTTAGCAGTTTTTGAAAATTGGCTCTCATACCACATGGCTAGCCACATGGTTTGGACATACCACATGGCAAGCCATGTGTTTTTGAAAATACCACATGGTTAGCCATGTGTTTTGGATGTTTTGGAAGTCTATAAATATCCCTCATTTTGTTGTTTGAAAAAAGAGAAAAAAATTTGAGAAAAAAAATTGTTTAAAAAAAGAGAGGAAAAAAAAAAAGAGAAAAATTTGTTTCAGAAAATTGGTTTCAAAAAGAGGAAAAAAATAGAGAAAAATTTGGAAAAAATTTGTTTCACAAAGTCCTGAGAAGAGAAAATTTTTGAAAAAATAATTTTGTTACAACAAATCTTAAACATTTCTATCCACTGATATATACCACTCAAAAATTTCATTAAAGCTTAAACTTGCAATTTCTTATTGAGATCTCAAAGCATACTATATAATCGTGAGGGTGTTAGGAAAAAAGTTTGATAATAAGAAAATTGATCTTTTCCTCCAAAGGTGAGTTTTCGCACTTTTCTCATTATTTTCTTTTTATTTCTTTATCTTTAAATATAATAACAACATGGTAAAAACGATTAGCTGATTTATCTATGTAATTTCTTTATTTTCTTGCATTTTTTTTACTGTTTTAAATATGTAGCTTTTTATTTAATAATAATGTAAATAATATATTAATTATACTATGTTGTATATTATTATAGTATAATAATATTATTAATTATATTATATATAATTACCATGCACTTCTCTAATGTATATATATGTTATTTATTAATTATATTACATTTATCAAGAAATAAAAAAAAAAAGAAAGGAAAAGAATATATATATATATATATATGTATCATATATATGTTGTGTGAGGCGTCTATGTCTTTATTGCTTCCTGCTGGGTTACAGTGCTCAAATATTATTTGAGAGGAAACACAATACAAGGTGAGACTTTGGCAAAATGGTTAAGGTTCATGGTAAGTCCTAGGTTAGGGTTCAAAACCCCTCTCCAGCATTATTGACTTTATTTTTTGGGCAAGTCTAGTCAGAGCCACGTGTCAGCTATGTCAACGTCACAATTAGCACTGACGGAATATTCTGCATTGGAACATGAACATATAAGTAAATAAAACTTATATCATGGTTTAGTAAAGGCTGATCTTTTGATCGGGTGAGTGGGGGTGCTCAATTAATGATCTTCCCCTCTCATACCTAAGGTTCTGAGCCAAGCATCCTTGGTTATGACGAACAATGGCCTTGGCACAAGTCACGGGTTTCCTAATTTCTCAAAATATTAGGTGGCGACTCTGAGATCTGGTGATGCAGTCCATTTCTAGCAAAAGTTTGCAATAAAATGCATTTTCTGTAAAAATTGTTGAATTTGGACTCTCATCTATGTTTCACATTGCACTCATGAGACTAGATCAAAGAAATCGAAGATCTGAACTGTTATGCGCGCACGGGTACCCCCGGCTATGTGACAATCTTTCATGTCCGCGGTCTATTGTTCACTACCGTGACTAGTCCATCTATATATACCACCAAAAGTTACAAATATCTACTTTTGCAATTATCTTCTTTTTTTTTTCTCTCTCTCTCCATACCGCCATTTTTCAACCTTCAAGCTCTGAACTCTTCATTTTCATTTAGCTACACTAATCTCCTACCCTAGTGCTTGAGCATTTAAGGTAGAGCAAGTTGTAAGCTATGCTTTGATCATAAAATTTCAAGTTTTACGCAATGTTGGTTTTCAACTGTTGTTCTCCACTTCTTGGGCTTTGAGGTAGGGATTCTTTAACATTTGTGTATGTTTCTTGGCCTCGTTATGTGCTTTCGAATGGAATAGTGTGTTGGTTGAGTTTTTGTTAACTTGTGGATTATTGTACTTGGATTTGATTTTGAAAATAGGGATTTTTCATGAAAATGGCACAATAATGATTTTGGTATTGAGAAATTTGGGAACTTATTTTGAAGGTGTAAAAATGTTGAAGGGATACTAGTTTGGGAGTATTTGGAAATTTTTAAGTGTTCTTGATGAGAATAAAAGATAATGGCAAGGTTGATATTGAAATGTTATTATGATAATCTTTGTTGAGTTGGATGGGGGAGTGGAATATGTATTGTTATTCCAAGTATTGGAATTTATTGAAGTTCTATATTAAATTTATCTCTTGAATTTATTTCTTTCATAGAGATATACGTTTTAGGCTATCAGTGGATAATAGTTTTGCTTGTTGTAGAAGTTGTATGAGGACTAGGTGAATTAAAACCTTTCACTTTTGCATCTCTCATTTGAATATTGTTTCATACTCATTCATTGAAATTTATTATTTTTGAGAAAAATGGGTGAATATCGTGGTGATTCTGGTTAGGGGGTGTTGTTCTGGTTATTATAATTATTGGTTTGTGTGTCCGTGGTGAAAGTCCAGAAACCTAAGTAGTTAGGTGCCGGTCCTTCTGGTTAAGTACCAGTAAAATGGCTTTGGTAGTACTTGTATAGCCTACTAGCAAATACGTACCTAGAGATTCTCAGTGTGTGTATCCATTACGTTGTTTTCTGTTTTGGAAATAAAAAGTTATGAAATTAACTATAAAACTTGGCATTGCATTATTTGAAAGATAAAAATATGCATCATTTTGGAAAGGAAATCTATGTGCATTCACCATATAACCTTGTTAAGCTTCATGTAGTTTATTAAATTAATCTCTACTAGGCTTTAGCTCACCTTCTGTGGAAATCAACTTTCAGGTACTGATGATATGCCTCCGCTAAGGAACATGGCCGGCCCTGAGATTTAGGGAGCCCAAGGCTAATTTCGAAAATGGGGCCCCTCTTACATTGAAAAAAAAAATTATAGATAAAACGATAAGTTATAACTTTTTTTATTTGTTTGTAGTTACAAAAAAATTTATTTGCAAATATAATCATTAAAATTATAAACAAAAATTTACTTTCATATATTAAGATAGAAAGCAATCATTACAAATACTCAAAAAAAAAAAAATATGGTCTTATTGCTTTATAGTTTAGCAATATCCAGTTTACAATTAAACCAACTATCACAAAAACATTACCCTTCTCACATTTTTAGCTACAAAATCACTAATGAAGCTTGCATAATCGAATTTATCCACCATATCCTTTTCAATGGATAATAAAGCTAACCCATTCAATCTGTGGACTATGTTTCTTTTTTTCTTTTTTTTTTGGCCCCATATTCAATTGGGCCTATAGTATTTGTGTTTTTTTTTATTTTTTTTATTTTTTTATATCTAAAACACAAAATTATATTTGAGGCCCCTATTTTCAACCCAAATTTGACGGCCCAAGGTGCAGGCTTCTCTTGCCTGCCCTCAGGGTCGGCCCTGCTAAGGAATTAGCTTGGAAGGAAAGTGGAGTCGAAGGCTCACCTTTTTTTATTGTTTTGTGAACATTTTGTACAAGCCTAGAGCATATATGTATTGGGTTTCTATCCCACTTTTGTTGTACCCAAGTTTCATCTTGGAAACGTATAGCCAATAAGGCATATAGTTGTAATAGTTTAGATATTCATGCTTAACCATTACATGTTATAGATTCAAGATGTAAAATCGATGAATGTATTATGCATGTGAATTGGTTTGGGGTATTAAAGGATGCAAAAATGTGGGAGAACTCGTATATATATGTACACATGGTTTTATTTTCACTTGTTGAATGGATGAATGATAGATTATGGATGGTTTGAATCTTCTAAATTATCGAGGTGTTATAGGTGCCAACCACCCAAACCTCCACCTTCAAGCAAGGAGAATTCATGGTTTGAGTGATTAATGACTACTACTTATCAGGATTTAGACTACCTCAATAGTGGATCACTAGCCCAGTGACCCATCCAACCCATCCATCCCAATCTCTATTTCAAGAGCTTGATATTTATGTTCTAGTCCATATAGAGTTTATATAATTCTTTTTATGTGTTTATTAAATGGACAAAATTGGGATGAATTTTTTGGCCCATTAATTTATTAAATAAGTGAAATTTAGAAATATGATTTGAAGCCTAACTTGACTCAATTATTATTATCTATTATATATAAATTCTATGTGTTATATATATGTATACATATTAGTGTGTATAATACATTATATAATTTATTTAGTTTGCTTTTTAAAAATAAAATAAATGCATTCAAGAAGGAAAATGTACCCACCAATAGGGTGATTAACGAATCGAACGATATGAACAGTTAATTATTCAAGCTTGGTTTGATAACTTTAATGAGCTTCAAAATTTGTTCAAGCTTGGTTCGTTAAACTTTTGAGCTAATCTCAAACGAGCTTTTATCGGGTTGAGCTCAAGTAGTATGGTATTTTATATAATTTTAGGCTTATTAAATTGAGTCAAACGAGCAATTGGTTGTTCAAGCTTGGTTTGAAAACCTTAACGAGCTCTAAAATATGTTCAAGCTTGACTTGTTTTTTTAACAAACCGAGTTTGAATAAGCTTTTAACAAGTTGAACACGAGTCGTGTGATGTCCCAAGTCTTTTTCAAACCAACTTAACATTCTTAATCCAGAATTCCTATTCCATATAGGAATTTTTACTACTTCTGAACTCTATGAATCACATGTTGTCACCAACTCTCTTCTTTATTATTATTCATTCTTGTCTCAAATTTACTCCCAAGGTGTCGACTTGAGTCTTTGGGTGTTGGAATGAGTCCGGGAACGGTGGAAGTACTCTAAGGTTGATTTTAGCCTCACTTGAAAATTGAGTCAGCTTGAGCGGTCCTTTGGTCGCTCAAGTAGTAAATCCGTCCACCCAATTCTGTGTTTTGAAGTTTGAAATACTAGGAGTGTGATTTCACCGCTCGAGTGAAGGTTTTACTACTCAAACAGTCTATCTACAGAAGAGATAGATTCGAGGAGTTTGAATTTACTGCTCGAGCATAGGATCCACCGCTTGAGTGGTTTGTCTGGAGTCAGGTTTGAAAAGTATATCCAATCACTTAAAATCTGAGGCAATAACTCTCTCTTTTTCACTTTTCCATCTACACTTTCTCTCTCTACACTTCACTTTACTCTCTTTTCTCTCATCTTTCTCTAGAAAACACCCACCAACCTTCATAAATTCTTGATTTCTTCAAATTCATTGGAGATTTGACCCTAGTTCCTTTATCAATTTTGGAGAGCTCATCAAGGGCTACATCTTATGCGGTGGAGATTGATTTTCGATACCGACGAATTTTAGGGCTTTCTCATCTTTCCTCTCCAAACTTGAGGTAGGGCTAATCTTTGAGTTATATATATGGTTTTGGCATGTCTAGCTTGTTTTAATAAATCTATGATCATGTGAGTTGAGTTTTGGATTGTTGAGTTTTTTTTTTTTTGGAAATGTTTGAGAAGTGATTTCTCGCAAGATTTTGTACAAATTGATTTGGTTTATGAACTTATAAGGCTCTTGGAAGTCCCTTAATGAAAACATCTTTTGAAAATGAGAGAAATTTGTTTTTGGAGAAAACCCTAAATTTGGAAAATTTTGGGGAAAAGTCGAGTCTTGTGAAAACTCTTGAAATGATGGGTTTGTATTTGAGAAAAATTATGAAATTTCATTCGTTGATATATTGTTGAGATATCTATGACATGGGTGGATTGTTGTTGGGAAATTACCATGAATAGCATGATTGAAATATGCTTAGATCATGGAATTTGTTGTTGATTGTGAATATGGAATATTGCCATAAGTCACATATATATTGTTGGATGATATTCGAGAAATGTTAGTAATTGTGATGATTTGAGAAATGTTGAACATTGTGTTAAACATTGTGTTGACATTGAGAGAATGTTGTAAATGTTGGGAATTTCTTATTAAGAATATATTAAATTCCATTCCATTTCATTCATTGCATGGCTTTTGAATAATGTTTTATTAAAGCTACGATTTTTGAAAAAATTGAGTTATTGCTTTGAGATAACCTTTGAACTTGAATTATTTGGGGTAAATACGTTTGGTAAGTCCGGATAGGGGGTGTAGTTTGGATAGTGCTTGATATGCCTACTTGACATCGGCCTAGGGATTACCTAAGTCGTATTTACTACCCTGTATCGTAATTCGATTACATTGATATATTATTGTTTTCAAAATGAGCATTTGCATGAGATTTCAAAGAGATTAAAATAAATAAATAAATAAATATAAAAGCTCATGATTTTGAAAACTATAGGGACTATTTTCAAAATTGAAGGTCAAACGTGTCACAATTGAAAAGTCAACGACCAAAGCGACACGAGTCCCAAACTTTAGAGACTATTTGTGTAATTTGCCCTAATTTTAACTTATAAACTGCTATGGTTAGTGTCAGTGTCAGATTCACAAACTCCATAGCATGTCTCAACAATAAAAACTGAAGTTGGAGTCTTTACTTCGGAAAGTCCAAAGACCTAAGGGAGATCCTCATCCAAATATACATGGTTTGATGGAAAGTTTTCATTGTACAGTCTCAACAAGTTAATGTCCTCATCTTTCTCTCTAAATTCTGCCTAATTACTCAACTTTTCATAATTTTTTTTTTTGTTTGGTCCAAAGCTATAGCTAGTGGTGAAGGCCACTTGTGATCTCAACAGCGCTAGCAAAGATGGACTAACCAATCATCTTATGCTGATTATTTATTTATTTATTTTTGCTCCAGACCAACACTTTTTTTTTTTCTTTCTATTTCTTTTCTTCTACTTTTTTTTTTTTTTTAATTTGGGTTACTTAATTATGAATGTATGGACAGGAGGGAATTGCAACCCCTGCAATAAAGAAAATTTTGAAAAATATTTTAGGTTTCTGATTAATTTTTTCCTATGTTTGTTGTTTGTTTGTTTTTTTTTTTTTTTTTTTTCTGGGAATAGAAGTTGAATATAAATGGCATGAACATCTCTATGTCAAATTTGGATACAAGGGTACATAGATGCTCTTGTAACAATGATATCAACTAGTGGGATGAAAGTGATTAATTAATATCAACAAGTGAGATGAAACGCCATGTTTGTTTAGATGGACTAAACAAGAAAGAGATTATAATTTATTGGACTATTGATCTTGAAATATATAGTTCTTGAACTATTTGGTTGGAAATGATGTGTATCACATATTTGTTTTTTCATGAGAGTAAATGTTTGCAAAGAACTATCTTATTAAATCAATATTTGATTGGAATATTATGAAGAAGATTAAATGCTCAGTAGACTATTTTACCCTTTTAAATTATTTACTAAGTAATAGCAATACTAAACACTACAAGAAAAATCAGTTTTGGCGACTAAAATTCAATTTTTCATCTCTGAAAGTAGCACAATTGGCGACTAAAATGGAATTAGTAGCCAAAAGTGAAGACTTTTGGCGACTAAAACAGTTTAGTAGCCAAATGTATAGTTATTGGCAACTAAAAATCAATTTAGTCGCCGATTGTATGGGTTTTAGCGACTAAAGGTTTTTTAGTAGCCAAAAGTGAAGGTTTTTGGTGACTAAAATAATTTAGTAGCCAAAAGTATAGGTTTGGCGACTAAAAAATAGTTTGGTCGCCGATTATACGTGTTTTACGGACAAAAATAAATTTTGTAGCCAAAAGTGAAGCTTTTTGGCTACTAAAAAAATTTAGTAGCTAAAAGTCTACAATTGGCAACTAAAATTCAATTTAGTAGCCAAAAGTGGAGGTTTTTGGCGACTAAAAACAAGTTTAGTCGCCAAAAGTGGTTATTTTTAGGCGGAACTTATTTTTTTAGCGACTAAAAAATAATTAGTAGCCCAAAATTATAGAATGGGTGACTAAAAAATAGATTTAGTCACCAAAAGTCGCCTCAATTTTTTTTTAGTAAATAATTTATTTTTTACATAAATTATATTGAATAAAAATAATTATATTTATATATATAGTTTTATATTAATACGGGTCAATATACTATATAAATAATATATATTACATATATATTCATGTGGTGTTGTAGTGGCATGGTGGAGGGAGTGTGTTGCTAAAGCTCTAGAAGGTAGAAGGTCCGTGGTTCGAATCTCAGAAAAAGTAGAAATGTTAGTTTTTTTTTTCCACCGAACAACCTTTGGCGACTAAAACTATTAGTCGCCAAAAGTGTTTCTTTTGGCGACTAAACAGTTTGGTCGGCGTTCATTGCCTATTGGCGACTAAAACAGTAGTCGCTAAATGTATAATTTTAAAAAGTGGAATTGACTATTGGCGACCAAAACTTTGGTCGCTAAAGACTTGTGTTTTTGCCAACTAAAACCTTTTTGGTCGCCAAAACCTCCGGCGACCATGTTTTCGCGACAAAATCGGCGACTAAAAAATTTAGTCGGGGAAACTAAAAACAAGGTTTTTGGCGACTAAAAGTGGACTTTTGGCGACTAAAAATTTAGTCGCCAAATGTGATTTTTCTTGTAGTGAAATCTGTCTTTAATATTTTAATTTTTTTGGCTAGATTAACTAAAAATATATTTTATTTCATTTTATTTTTGAAAAATTAAATAAATAGCACATCAATAAAAATTTATGTTATTTTTTAAATAAAAAATTAATAAAATTTTAAATAAAATATCAAAAAACATTTAAAATAAAACATCTATACAAATTTATTAAAAAAATTAAATAAATATACATCAATAAAAATTTAATTATTTTATTTTATTTTATTTTTGTGTCATTTTACAACTTAATTCCATGGTATTCCAATCCCACCATTTCTATCACACATCATCTAGGCACAATAGTTCAATATATATGAGATTCATAGTCCGCTGGGACTCCTAATCTAGACTATAAATTTTCAACCAAACAATAAACTCCATGATGAATTAGACATGGAGTCCAATCCCTCTACTCTCCAATCCTTGAAAACCAACACCCCCGAAGTGATTAATATTTAAAATCATTCAATTATGGAATGGGAGATTATATTAATCAAATATGTTAAAGATGGTGAACTTTCTATGATGGATGTGTTTTACTTTTTTTTCTTTTTTTTTTTTTTTTTTTTTTTTTTTTGGGAAGATGGGAGTCTGGATTTGGAATTTTGTTTGGTGAGGACAAAATTATACACCTTTTTTATTATTATTATTATTTGACAATCTCATATCCAAAATCTTATATATAGAAAATGGCTAATATATGCAACTAGTGTGGAAATTTTAAAGTATTAGAAAAAGGGGTACTTACCAATTAGTCCTATTAACTAGACTTATTTACCTACAGGTCCTAACTAATAAATTTAACACTATAAAAATAAGAGAGTGATAAATTTATCACTAAAAATTTATTCATAAAAACAAAGAGACTGATAAATTTATCACTATAAATTTATTCATAAAAATAAAAGACTGATAAATTTATCTTTATCACTTAATAAATTTATCCATAGGACTTAATGGGTAATAAGTCTCCAAAGTAGGACCTATTGGGTAATAAGTCTCCAAAGTAGGACCTATTGGTAGTTTACCCTTAGAAAAACAAAATGTTAGATGAGTGAATGTATATATATATTTTAAATGGAATACTTTGAAGTGTGATTTATTATTATTATTATTGAAACAATAATAGAAATTTTGAAGAAACAATAAAAAATTTTGTCGTGAAACATTAGCTGATCAATTTTTTTTTTTTCTTAAAACTTCAACTTAAATAATAAAATGAGATCTTAAACGATAAATTAAGTGGCCTAATTGTTAAATTACAACTTTTGGCATTTGAGCAATGTTGGGACCTAAAAAATTATATATATATATATATTTTAGACAATACTCATATGGGCATGAGATCCATAATTGTGTAAAATTTTTAGTAATTTTTTTTTTCTAGAGTTTCTAGCATTTTTGGGCAATAAATAGTATTATCCATCCAATGTATAAGAGATATTGAAAAAAAAAAGAGTAATGTTACATCTACCGAATTTTAATCGCCTGAATTGTCTGAATTTGTGCATATCAGTCATCCGGGCGGTCGTCCGGGAGGATGCCGATCATCCGGACAGATGCCAATTGACACACTGATTGACAAGGGTAACAACCGCAGTTTACAACTGCAATTGGGGATGTAAATCTAGCCTACCAGCCCATGACCCACACGAAGCCTGCTCGTGGCCCAGCTTGAGATCCTGGGCTTGGCCTATTTGTTTTGAAGCCCGGCCCATGAGCCATGCCCAATAGGCCCGATTCTTCTATAGGTAATGCACCGATAAATCCTAGATTGTGGACTTATGCATTGTTTGGTCCTGAAAGATTTCTTATAGACAGAAAGGTCCTATTATACACAATATTACCAATATGGGTTGTAATGTGTGCGTGTGTTACAAAGTAATGGACATTAATGGTATTTTACATAGTGGCAATTTACGAAAGTGGGTAATCTTCATTTCCTTCGTGGTTAGTGTTGAAGCTGGGGAAATGGAAAGATTATGAGGATTAATGTTTAGTCAGTAAACGTCGGAGTGTTCGAAATGGAATGGTGATTGTAACGTTTGTATCTTCGAAAATGAAGCATGGAAACCCTAGATGTAGGGAACCCTAAAACATTAGATGTGACATCGATTCGGTCACTGTGTATGCGATTGACGAAGCGTGAAGGGCAAATTGAACGGCCCTTGCAATACCCTGATTGTGTTTCAAAAACATAGCGTTAATGTGTGTAGATTTGGGACATCGTAACATGATGCAAAAGCAAGAAGGTATCTATTTTGTTATGTGGTTTGAGTTTTCTGTTTGTAATGTTGTGTGATCTGGGTTTACGTTATACGTATGGTGATTGTTATTATGATATGTATAGGTTTGTGAAGTTGGTATATTGTTACTGTGATGTTTGTTATAAAGTGATGTTAGCTTGATTTGTCACGTAATGTTGTTTGTTGTTGAAAGTGGGTAGTCACTGAAAAGAAGACATTGTTGAAAATGAAAGAGTAGTTGTCATGTGTAGGTGTGCGAAGATATGATTTGGTTGATGATGTGCTTCCCTATTTTAACCCGTTAGAGTGGTGCTAATGTTATGTTGAATATGTGTTAGTCTGAATGATTTATATAACATTAGAATATGGTTTGGTGTAAGTAAGCATTGTTGGTTCCTCTGTTTTCAAGAATGGATTTTAGATGTTGTGTATCGGTCTTTTACTTGAATACATTTCTATTGACATCAAACACGTTGGCATCGTTGGAAAAAGAAGAAGTGCAGTAACATTAGAGAATTGGATACTGGATTGCATATGTGTGTGACGTCGATTTGGGTACTTGTTTTTGTTTCCAGTATGTATGTTTAGTAGCATTGATGATGGGTGTAGTTCCGATTGTGCCAGCCAAATGTAATACAATAACACTAAGGGCATTCTTAATGTCATGGTATCATTTGGCGATGTGGTGGTTAATGTGTAATGTATGGCGATATGGTGGTTGGAGAGTCGTGTTTGTTGATGTTGACAATGGAGTTGTTTGTCGAGATTATATTTACTTTATATGTTGTATTACATCTCTATGTGAATGAAATTGATTGTGTACTTGATGTTGTCAAGGTTACGCCACAAGGTTCACATCAATCAAAAAAATATCAGCCAAAATGATAAACACGAAAACCCTTACAAACGTTGCCCTCCCCACTCCCAGTTAATGTTACACAATCAAAACCCTTGCACACGGTACCATACTAACACAAAAATCGAATCACCCACGATAAGAAAATAAAGTCACACCAAAGGTATTAATGTAAACTAAAAATCAACTAATAAATCTTACCCAAAAAAATAAGAGTAATTGATGCATAAAAAAAACTCTCAGGACTAAATGGTGCAACTTTCTCTAAAATGTGATTTTGCGAACTGTTCAGTCCTTCCTTTTTCCTCACAAACCCAAAAGTCCCATTAAAATGAAAATTACACAAAAAGATAGTCACTTACATATTTGGGTTTAAATTTGTAAGGATAGAAGTGAGTTTCTCCAAATGTGAAATTACATATTTGGTGTATCTGCACTATAGAGGTTTTGGATTTTCCTTCATTTTAGAACAAATCTCACATTACGAATAAGAACGTAACAACACTCTAATAATGTAACATACTAAAAAATTTCGTAATGTACTTTTCCCAAACGTAACAACGTAACACTTTGAATTTTTTCCAAACGTAATACTTCAATATAACACACTCCAATGTAACACACAAAAAACTCCTTAGTTTACTTTTTTTCAAATGTAACACTCCAATCAATATAATCTCAAACATAACACTTCAATATAACACACATAAAAACACTAAAAAACTACCTAGTGTACTTTTCAAATGTAACACTCACAGTTTGAAATTATACATTTACCTAAAGCTTACTGAGGAATTTTTGTACTCCTTTTGGAATAGTTTGAAAAATCCCACACTATTTTAGAATGGTTTGAAAAATCCCATATCCTTTTTTTGGAGTGTTACATTGGAATATTACGTTTAGAAAAAGTACACTAAGGAGTTTTTTTAGAGTGTTACATTGGAGTATTATGTTGAAAAAAGTATAATAATGAGTTTTTTTTGGAGTATTACATTAAAGTGTTATGTTTGGAAAAACTATAATAAAGAATTTTTTCTTTTTAGTATTATATTAGAGTGTTACGTTTGTAAAAAGTATAATGAGGAGTTTCTTCTTTTCTTCTTCTTTTTTTTTTTTTTTTTTTTTAAGTGCTATATTGGAGTGTTACATAGTGAAACTATACATTTGCTCAAAACTTATTAAGGAGTTTTTGTACTCCTTTTGAAATATTTGAAGAATTTCATATATCAAGTCTTTCCAAATAAAAAAGATTTTTATATAAAAATTTATCCCAAATTTGATTATCATAAGTTGTATATATTACCTTTCTAACACAAAAGGAAGGAAGAAAAAAAAAAGAAGAAATAAAGGTAAACCGTAAATTTAATTTTTAAATAATATATTAACCTTTCCAAAATCAATGAAACTAATTGATCTATTAGAAAATTCTTGGGACTAATCGGATCATCATTCCTCAAAATGGGATTTATAGGTAAATTTTTCCTAAAATAATGACATAGCAAAAAAAAGAAAATTATATAACTTTATATTTTTTTAGTCATAAACTAAAAAAAACATAAGTCATAACTAAATATCACATAAAATATAATTAAATATCTCATTAATCATAATTAAAATAGTATAATATATATATATATATATATATTTGTGACTTTTTATCACTCATAAATAATCTCTATATATATAATATATCTATCAATTATTTTTTGAAAAAAAAAAAAAAACTCGCCAGGCCAGGCCAGTCCCACGGCCTTATTGAGTACGCTTGGGCCTATGTCTAAATTTTTGTCATTTGGTTTGGGCTGGGCAGACCCGAATTTCGAGGGGTGCCCGCACTGGCATACTTCAAATAATTCATCTTTTTATCTTTTTTTCATCACATTACCTCTCTATTTTTTTACACATCTTTTCATGAAAAAACAAAAAATACACTTATTTAGGTCATCCCAAACAACCATAATTCACCACATGGTAGTGGCATTTACACCAGTAACAACCGACTTGATGAGGGTTTTTTTTTTTTGTTTTTTAATTTTTTTTTTAAGTAATTAGACCACAAAACAGATACTTCATTCTGTTTATTTTTTTTATTTTTTATTTATTTTTTATGTCTTTTTTTGTTCGTAAAGTACTATTCAGTGTATTTAGTTTTAATTTTCTAGAAATTGAATATTTTATTTTTTGTATTTTTTTCAGTGAATATTTTTTTAAGTTTAATCATTTTTTCTACTTTTTTAGATGCACCTAACTTAGATGTATCTAAAAAATAAAATATTTATAAAAAATATTTTAAAATATCAATAAATACACAAGAATACGAAAAATATACTGAATTCTCATTTTTTTTTTTTGTATTTTTTGTATTTAGTGAATTTTCTAAAGATTTTTTCATAAACATTATACTTTTTAAGTATATTAATGTTAGGTTTATCTAAAAATAAAAAAAAAAATTGCTTAGAATATTAAAAAAAATTCAGTGAAAACAAAAAAAAAAAATGAAAAAGAAAAATTTCAATTTTTTAAAAGGTGAATTATGAAAATAGGAACCAAACAAGCTGATTAGTCTTACTTTTATTATTAGTTTTTGAGTAATATAAAAACAAATAGATTCGTACATAATTTTAAGAGTAGTGTTAGGAATATAAAAAAATTTATCATATATTTTATCAAATGTCTCACATGGTGTGAGTCTCATATTTGATAAAACTTTTGGTAGAAATTTTGAAATCTCTAATTTTAATACATAATAATGTGACTTAAAGATACTTGTTATCTAAAGTAACATTATTCTTGCATGAATTTTTATGTATGAATGATGGGAAATTCAATGATACATATGCCCTCTAATTATGGCCTTTGTGGTATTTGATTATGACGTACTGGGGTATTAATTATGACTTAATTGTACACACATTGGTCATTATATTATTTTGGTTATGATCAATGAACTTTTTTATTATACTTTAGGTGTATTAGTTATAATTTTTTTTTAAAAAAATTATGACTGCCATAAAATTGAGTCATAATGTCATAACTTGTACATGGATACCACAACATGACATTACCCATAAATAATATTTTGGATAAATTACAAATGTATCTCTTGAGATTTTCTTAAATAATGAATTGCTTCTTGTGATTTGAAAAATCACAAATATCCCCTTGCCATAATTTTTTATTTAACAAAATTAATTAAAAAAATAAAATTTCTAACTGTTCTTCTACACAATGATAAAATTATCTGAATTATTAATTGAAATAAATTTATGACATCATTAAAAATTATTAATTAACTTGATGATTTATTAATAAAAGTGACTATTTGTTATAAAATTAGAAATTTAAAAAAGCGGAATGTAATTTTTAGAACTATATAGACAGATAGTATTTTAAACAAATTTCGGGGCGTATTTGTAATTTTACCATTTTTTAGGTATTCTATTTACATAACCATTAATACTCTCAGTACACACCATTATTTAGTACATAAACAAAATAGTTTTGAAGGTTTAAAAAATATCTTAGTTTATACCTTAACTTTCCATTGCTAACCTTATATTAACACACTACTAACTATTTGAATACATACCATTGCACACACCAATAACTCTTTATCTTCACCACTATATACAATAAAAACCCCACAATCTTCAGAACAGATACTAATAGAGGCCATCTTTGTTATCTTGATCTCTATCATCAGCGGAGGTTTCATTCAGCCTCCATATTTGCTGGTGTTGATTTTCATAGTTGGATTGAACTCTTTCAATCTTATTGTCTTGTCATTTCAAATTGCCGGCAATGTGTTTCATTCGGCCTCAATTTCGATGGGTTGATATTCATTATCGTCTTGACTTTGTCTCTCATAGTCGTTTCAAATTCATCAAATTAGTTATGTTCATAAATACAGAGTTGAACAAACTTAATGTGTTTAAAAATTTATATCTAAACAATGAATAAAAATTTAATTTATTTTAATCGAACTAACTTAAAAGATTCAATTTTTTATGTATGAATATTTAATATTTGGCCAATCTTAATAATTTCGAACAAAATTGTTTTGTTCAAATATAAATAATCGAATATTATGTAAAAATTCAACTCTAATTATCTGAACACGAGAATAACTCATCTTTCCAACATACGAATCAGATTAATGTTGGAAAAAATGGTTTTATATGGCATATTTAGCCCAAATTGAGTGGCCCCAAACGTTGTTTGGGGTGGGTCCGAAGAGGTGAAGTGGTTCCTTGCGCGTGGCAAGTCACCACTGGTGAACGGAACGTTAAAACCATTTATGAATGAATGGGAAGTTGACGTCGTTTTCGGGTCTAACATTAATTTTTAGATAAAATTCATTTGAATTTTTTCAATAAAATTATTGTGAGAATTTAATTTAATTCTAAATTCAAATTTTATTTTAGGTTCTTGAGTGGTTTCCTAAATTTGTAATTGAGGGAATTTAATTTAATTCTAAATTTAAATTTTGGGTTCTAAGTGGTTTCCTAAAATTTATACCTCTTTTCTTTATTTATTAAACTATTCACTTTGTTATAAATATATATATATTTGAAATAGTTTACATAAGTAAATGAGCCTACTTTTCCGTTGTTTGACCAACGGAATTGTTTTTTTCAAACTTGTGTTCAAAGGGCTAACGGTCAATCAAGGGTGCATCTGTTTAATTCTTTAGTGCACCGGTTGATTGCGGATTGGTACCTGTTTGGCTTTAGAAATTTGCCTATAAATACTTTCTATTCCAGTAGTCTTAAGAAACTAAATTTTCTGATTCCAAAATCAGTCTGCATAGTGCCTTTGCTGTCCAAATTTTTTACTGCATTATTTCTACATTTTAGATTTAGAATAAATATTTCAGAGAGTATAGAACACAGGTTTGGTTCGCCGAACAATTGTTTGGAGTACTACTACAATTTGTGAAGATCATTGTATCCTGGGAGATAGACGCCACTCAACCGTAAGTACCGTAGCGGGGCGAATCTGTCTTAAGGACAGAATGTCACACACTCGACTTGGTCTTAATTTTATTCGGTTCAATAAATAAATCGGTATGTTTTTATTTATTTTGTTTTGAATTTATTTCAAGTTATTTTATTTACACAGATTTGTTCCACAATCTTAAGACAGATTCGAATTATTCTGTTTACAGAATTTTTCGTTTTTTCCCTTTTTCTTCTTCGTAAATAATTTCGAAGAAAATTATTTTCTGTGGATTTACAAAATAATATTCTGGTTAAAAACAAATAGTGATTATATGCTATTTGACAGATAGTAGTAATATACTGTCTCTTTTCTTTGAAACAACTAGTAGTACGATACTGGTGTCATTAACAATTCAGAATATATTTTTGTGGAATTTTTTCAGAAATTAATTTTGGTTTTAGAAATTATTTTCTGAGTTTTCATTAATTAAAATTCTGTTTTCAGTATTTTAATTATTGGAGTGTAACAAGAGATTTAAATTTCTGTGTGAAATTAATTTGGTTAAATAAAATTTTATTTTTCCAAATTAATTGAAAAATAAAAGTTATATTTTTATTTCTTTTTTTACAGAATTTAATTTCTTGTGTGGAATTAATTTGGTTAAATAAAATTTTATTTTATTTCCAAATTAATTGAAAAATAAAAGTTATATTCTTATTTCTTTTATTTTACAGAATTTAATTTCTGTGTGGAATTATTTTGGTTAAATAAAATTTTATTTTATTTCCAAATTAATTGAAAAATAAAAGTTATATTCTTATTTCTTTTATTTTACAGAATTTAATTTTCTGTGTGGAATTAATTTTGGTTAAATAAAATTTTATTTTATTTCCAAATTAATTGAAAATAAAAGTTATTTTTATTTTTTTATTTTCTGTTGGAATTAATTTGAAATAAAATTTTACAAATTAATTGGAAATATTATATTCTTGTTTCTTTTTTTTTACAGAATTTAATTCTGTGCATTTGGTTTAATTTTCTGTGTAGTGTAAATTCTAATTATAATTTTGTTTTATATATTAGAATTGATGGCTACTGAAACAAATGCCCAAACAAGTACTACTGTGGTGGCTGCATTGCACCAACCCCCTCTCCTGTGATGACAGTACCAATAAATCATGGTGAAAAGCCAGAGAAGTTCTCAAGAACTGACTTTAAAAGATGGCAACAGAAAATGTTGTTCTATCTTACAACTCTGAACCTGGCTCGTTTCCTCCGTGAAGATGCTCCTATCCTGAAAGAGGATGAAACCGACCGGCAAGTGGTTGCTGCGGTTGATGCTTGGAAACATGCCGATTTCCTTTGCCGGAATTACGTCTTGAACGGACTTGACAACACATTATACAACGTCTACAGTCCAATCAAGACAGCAAAGGAACTTTGGGAATCGTTGGAGAAAAAGTACAAAACGGAAGATGCCGGCTCAAAGAAATTTGTGGTTGGCAGATTCCTGGATTTTGTAATGGTTGATTCAAAAACTGTGATCAGCCAAGCTCAAGATTTCCAACTCATTCTGCATGACATTCACGCAGAAGGTATGTCTCTCAGTGAATCCTTCCAAGTTGCAGCCTTAATTGAAAAATTACCAAAAGGCTGGAAGGAATTCAAGAACTACCTCAAACACAAGCGCAAAGAAATTTCTATGGACGAGTTAATTGTGCGTTTGAGGATTGAGGAGGACAACCGCAATTCTGAAAAGCGGGCTGGTAAGCTCCTATGGAGTCTAAGGCAAATGTGGTGGAACATGCTTCAAAAACCAAGAAACGAAAGTCTTCTGGAGAAAGTTCATCACAAGGCTCTAAAGGGGGGATAATAAAAAGTACAAGTTTAATGGCAAATGTTACATCTGTGACAAAGAGGGACATCGGGCCAAAGATTGCCGTAGCAAAGGCAAAAGCAAAAGAAGAACAAGCAAGAAGCCTGCTCAAGCCCATATGACCGAAGTGGACAAGATTTCCAATGGTGTAGATGACATCAATCTTTCTGCAGTTGTTTCCGAGGCAAATCTTGTCGGAAATCCTAAAGAATGGTGGGTGGACACTGGTGCTACTCGCCATATTTGTGCCGACAAAAAGATGTTCACATCTTATCTACAGTGGACAATGGTGAACAACTTTTTATGGGCAACTCCTCAACTTCCAAAGTTGAAGGACAAGGAAAGATTGTTCAAGATGACATCAGGAAAGGAACTCACTCTCAACAATGTGCTGCATGTACCGGACATTCGCAAGAATCTTGTTTCCGGATCTTTGTTGAGTAAGAATGGGTTTAGGCTAGTATTTGAGAGTGATAAATTTGTACTTACTAAGAATGGGATGTATGTAGGAAAAGGTTACATGTCTGATGGCCTTTTCAAGTTAAATGTAATGACTTGTACCCTCAGTTATTAATAATATACATCTTCTTCTTACTTGCTTGAGTCTTCAAATTTATGGCATGGTAGACTAGGACATGTTAATTATGGATCTTTGCGTAGATTAATTAATATGGAATGTTTACCTAAATTTGACATTGATTCAAATCATAAATGTGAAATTTGTGTTGAGGCAAAATTATCTAAAACTCCTTTTCATTCAATTGAAAGAAGTACGGAACCACTTGAATTAATTCATAGTGACATTTGTGATTTTAAATCAATTCAAACCAGAGGTGGGAAAAAGTATGTAATCACTTTTATAGATGACTATACTAGATATAGTTATATTTATTTAATTCGAACCAAGGATGAAGCTTTGGAAACTTTCATTCAATATAAGAATGAAGTTGAAAATCAACTTGGTAAGAAAATCAAGAAACTTAGAAGTGATAGAGGTGGTGAATATGAATCACCTTTTGGTGAATTTTGTAAAGAACATGGAATAATTCATCAAACCACCGCTCCTTACTCACCTCAGCAAAATGGAATTGCTGAAAGGAAAAATAGGACTTTAAAAGAAATGATGAATGCCATGTTAATCAGTTCTGGATTACCTCAGAACTTGTGGGGGGAAGCAATACTTTCTGCTAATTATATTTAAATAAAGTACCCCGAAAGAAAGTAAATCAAACACCTTATGAATTGTGGCATGGAAGAGTACCATCCTACAAATACTTAAAAGTGTGGGGGTGTTTGGCTAAAGTGGCTATTCCTAGTCCTAAAAAGACTAAGATAGGTCCTAAGACCATTGATTGCATTTTCATTGGTTATGCCAAGAATAGTAGTGCATATCGGTTTTTGATTCATAAATCAGAATCATACCGAAATGCATGTAAATACTATTATTGAGTCTCGAATGCATCATTCTTTGAACATGTATTTCCAAAAAGACTGGACAAGAGACTAGTAAAATAAAAGATCTTGATGCTATTACTAGTCAGGATCAAGAACATGATCAAGAACAAGAGTTAGATCAAAATGAGGAAGAGGAACCTAGGCGTAGTAAACGTGCTAGAACCTCAAAATCTTTTGGTCCAGATTTTCTAACATATTTGTTAGAAAATGAGCCTTTAACTTTTAAAGAGGCTATGTCCAGTCCTGAAGCTCCTTTATGGAAAGAAGCTGTCAACAGTGAAGTTGAATCCATCTTGCAAAATCACACTTGGGAATTAGTGGACTTGCCACCAGGTTGTAAACCTCTTGGGTACAAGTGGATTTTCAAAAGAAAATTGAAAGCGGATGGATCAATAGACAAATACAAGGCAAGACTTGTAGTCAAAGGTTTTAGACAAAAAGAAGGTCTAGATTACTTTGACACATACTCACCGGTTACTAGAATAACATCCATTAGAATGCTAATTGCCATTGCATCTCTATACAATCTAGAAATTCATCAAATGGATGTTAAAACCGCTTTCTTAAATGGTGAGTTAAATGAAGAAATTTACATGGAACAACCAGAAGGGTTTTCTGTTCCAGGGAAAGAAAAGAAAGTGTGTAAATTGGTTAAATCATTATATGGTTTAAAACAAGCGCCAAAGCAATGGCATGAGAAATTTGACAAGGCAATGATGTCAAATGGATTTAAAATTAATGAGTGTGACAAATGTGTTTATATTAAAAACACAGACAAAGGTTATGTCATTGTATGTCTTTATGTAGATGATATGCTCATCATTGGTAGTAATAATGACATGATTAAAACTACCAAGAAAATGTTGAATAAACATTTTGACATGAAGGACATGGGCATTGCTGATGTAATTCTTGGTATGAAAATTACCAAAACATCAGAAGGTTATGCTTTGTCACAATCTCATTACATTGAGAAAATACTTGACAAATTCAGCAAAGATGATGATCATCTTGCTAGAACTCCTGTAGATGTTAATTTGTATCTTTCTAAGAATGTACAGGAAAGTATTTCTCAATTAGAGTATGCCCAAATTATTGGAAGCTTAATGTACTTGATGAACTGCACTCGCCCAGATATAGCTTATGCAGTAAGTAAATTAAGTAGATATACGAGTAATCCGGGAGTAGAACACTGGAAAGCAATTATAAGGGTTCTAGATATCTCCGATTTACTCGTAACATTGGGCTTATTATACTAGATATCCAGCAGTACTTGAAGGATACTGTGATGCAAATTGGATATCGGATACTAGAGACTCGAAGTCCACCAGTGGGTATGTCTTTACTCTTGGTGGGGCGGCTGTATCTTGGAAATCTTCCAAACAGACTTGTATTGCTAGGTCTACTATGGAATCTGAATTCATAGCTTTAGACAAAGCAGGGGAAGAGGCAGAATGGCTTCGCCACTTCCTTGAAGATATTCCAATATGGCCAAAACCGGTGCCTGCTATATGCATACATTGCGATAGTCAATCAGCTATAGGTAGAGCACAGAGTCATATGTATAACGGTAAGTCACGACACATTCGTCGTCGACATAACACCGTAGACAACTACTCTCTAATGGAATTATTTCCATAGAATATGTTAAGTCTAAAGACAACATAGCGGATCCACTAACCAAAGGGTTAGCAAGAGAGTTAGTTGAGAATTCATCGAGGGGAATGGGACTTAAGCCTATTAAATAAGAGTTACCACAACGGCAACCCAACCTAGTTGACTGGAGATCCCAAGATCTAGGTTCAAAGGGACAACCGAGTTGTGATTGACTCAGAAGGATCACTGGGGAGTCTAACTCCTACCCATTTCTTTATGAAATAGTGATGTCTGCAGCGTTTAGGTTAAGTAAAATTTTAATGATTCTTATATCTAGGTAAACCTAGTGGAGTATGGCAGGATACTCTTTAAGAATCACCTATGTGAGTGTGAACTGGGCCGGTTCTATGAGATTTGTGAAGGGCTACAATTCTCTAGAGCACTCATGAAAGACCAGGTTGTTCAGGGCCAAAATGAACACAATAGTGAGAACTAAACTGTGTCTGGGAATACTGTGTGAGTTCTATTGTCTTGGTTTACACAAACGGCTGAACAGTTCAAGACATCATGTTCACTGGTTAGCTAGTAAATCCGATAGTGTCTCACAAGGGAAGGTTCAAAGCCAAAAGCTACCTATCCTTTGCAGAATATTTCCAATTTCTGTACTCTCTGTATTAGATCATGTTGTTGCATTTTCTCTCCGTCAAATTCCATTCATGTGGGGGATTGTTGGAAAAATGGTTTTATAGGCATATTTTTGAGCCCAATTTGAGTGGGCCCCAAACGTTTTTGGGGTGGGTCCGAAGAGGTGAAGTGTTCCTTGCCGCGTGGCAAGTCACACGGTGAAGACGGAACGTCAAAACCATTTATGAGTGAATGGGAAGTTGACGTCGTTTTCGGGTCTAACATTAATTTTTTAGATAAAATTCATTTGAATTTTTTCAATAAAAATTATTGTGGGAATTTAATTTAATTCTAAATTCAAATTTTGGGTTCCTAGTGGTTTCCTAAAGTTTGTAATTGAGAATTTAATTTAATTCTAAATTCAAATTTTGGTTCCTAAGTGTTTCCTAAAATTTGTACCTCTTTTCTTTATTTATTAAACTATTCAATTGTTTAAATATATATATATATATATTTGAAATAGTTTACATAAGTAAATGAGCCTACTGTTTCCTTTGTTTGACCAATGGAATTGTTTTTTCAAACTTGTTTCAAAGGGCTAACGGTCAAATCAAGGGTGCATCTGTTTAATTCTTTAGTGCACCGGTTGATTGCGGATTGGTACCTGTTCGGCTTTAAAAATTTGCCTATAAATACTTTCTATTCCAGCAGTCTTAAGAAACTAATTTTCTGATCCAAAAAATCAGTCTGCATAGTGCCTTTGCTGTCCAAATTTCCTTTTACTGCATTATTTCTACATTTTAGATTTAGGAATAAATATTCAGAGAGTATAGAACACAGGTTTGGTTCGCCGAACAAATTGTTTGGAGTACTACTACAATTTGTGAAGATCATTGTATCCTGGGAGATAGACGCCACTCAACCGTAAGTACCGTAGCGGGGCGAATCTGTCTTAAGGACAGAGTGTCACACACTCGACTTGGTCTTAATTTTATTTCGGTTCAATAAATAAATCCGGTATGTTATTTATTTATTTTGTTTGAATTTATTTCAAGTTATTTTATTTACACAGAAGATTGTTCCTACAATTAATAAAAAATATAAAAACTAAGTTATAAATTAAAATTTTCAATGTTCCAATCAACGTTTTCAATGTTTATAAATCTTCAAAACTAATTTATTTCAATATTCTTTAACCCTAAATATTCAAAGGCAATAATGTTTTGATTTTAAAAAATAAATATAATGAAAAAGAGAATGAAGTGAGCTAATTGATAATAATTGGTATCATGAATGTATGTTAATGGTGAAGATAATGAACAAATACAATGTTGGCAAATTTAGCCAAAACTCCTCCCTTAGACCATTGTTTGGTGAAAAGGATAACCCAATTTATTTTGTTTCATAAACCCCTTAAGGAGAAAAAACACATAATTAATTAAAGACAAAATAAAATATTTTTTCTCTTGGACAATATTGCCAGAATAACATGTTACTGTCAAACATAGTAGCATATTACTGTTACTATTTACATCAATTTCGACAGTAATAATTTTTTTTAAAGAATTTCGCAGTCAACATGGATCTTATTTGATAAATCTTGATCAGAGAATTCTAAAATACAAATTTTATTAAAAATCGACATTTATATCAAAAGTTATATTATTTTAAAGATTAATATTTTGATAATAGTGGTATGTATTTGGACTTTTCAAAGAAATTTTTTTGTACTTGTCCTTATTGTATTAAAATTTTTACTATGAGGAGATTTTTAAATCTCCTGCATTGTATTTATATGTTAAAACCCTAAATTTTAAGGAATAATGATACGCAAAGAATATTTTGTATTTTCAATATATGAAATTTTTTAATGAATAAAAATATTTTCATATTGCTCACAATAGTCATTTCATCGGAAAATTATTGAAATATAAATTTAATTTATTAATAATGTGTACTAATATTATTGATGAGGTGTAGATAGAAGCGTACTTTCTTTTTTTTAACAGTAATGCTAGGTATCATGAAAAACCTTTCATGAAAATAATCATGAAAGTTTTGTGACCTTTGGATTACACTTAGAATTAAGCACCACACACTAATCAAGGTAATCCAAGGATCATAAATTTTTCATGATCATTTTCATGACAAAATTTTCATGATTCCTAACTTTTCCCTTTTTTTAAAGAGATTTGGCGACGGGTTCAGATTTCGTTGTCGCAACCACATCATGTTATGTGTATAGTAATTTTGCAACGGCGTCGTTTTAGTTGTAGTTTTTCTCCCTCACTACTCTCTCTCTTTCTCAATCTCACACGTGCATCATCACCAGTCCTCACCTCCATTGCCGATCGACCACCACCGCCAGCGCCGCCACCTTCTTTGCTGATCAAACACCAACAAAGTTCCTCTATCACCACCGCTAGCTACGTCTCAGGTTCTCTCTCTCTCTCTCTCTCTCTCTCTCTCGTCTCTACTAAGTCACCGTATCTTTGTCATTTGGGCCACCGATTTTTCAAAATTTGTTGAGTTGAATCTGTTGGTGGCTTTATTTATTTATTTTTATTTTTTTGTTATTTTGTTTGAATATGTTGGTGGCTTATTCTGGTTTGAATCTGTTGGTGCCTCCATCTTCACTTGCCCACTAAGTGTTCGATAGAATGCTTTGGAGTTTGTAGTGGCTCATTAGCATAATGATATACACACATTATAAATTGCCCCAAAAACATTTTAATGTAAACATCTGAGTTCAACATGTTTGAGTTTTTACCAAGTTAACAAGAAAACTAACATTGTTTATGAGAATTTACATACTCCCTCCGTCCCAAAATAATGGTCCCTTTTGGAATCCAACTTTTTTTTGGTAGTACAATTATTGCATTTGAGAAAAGTTGATTTTCCAAAATTACCCTTTTGATAGTACATTTTTTTGGGAATATCAATGTCATAATTGTACTTTTTATATTGTTTTATTAATTTAAAAGAAGGGCAAAATAGGAAATTTATATTATTTTTGTACTTGATTTTTGAAGAGGCTAATATTTTGGGACAATGAAAATGGAATAAGGGACTAATATTTTGGGACGGAGGGAGTAGCACAAATGGAGTTAATTTACAAAAAAAAAAAAAAAAAAAAAAAAAAAAAAAAAAAAAAAACTATTTTTGTTAGTTTGCTACTTACGCTTTATATGGTAAATCTATTAAAATAGAAAGCAATCTTGATAAACTTTAATTGAATAGAACTTTTGTGTGTGTGTGTGTGTGTGTGTGTGTGTGTGTGTGTGTGTGTGAGAACACCAAGAAACGAACAACGAAACCCCCCCAGCAGAGATGAAACCCTGATAGCTGAAGCTGGTACCCATTGAGTAGCTAATTTATTTATTTGTATTTTTAAGAAATTTACAATTGAAATGTAATATTTTGTCCCAAATCACACTGAATTGTATCTGATTAAAAAAAGAAAAATCACAGTGAATTGTATTTTCCCTTTCAATTTCCATAGATCTAATCCCTCTTTGATAATTGATACAGGTTGAATAAGATTGTAAATCCTCTGGAATTAGTTGTTGAGATCACTCATGTAGTGCATGGTTGTCAAATCGTGAATCGTATTGTGAATCAAAATCCTAATTTTATGAATTATAAATCGAACAGAATCAAGTCGTTAAGATTCAGTACACAGTCTAAAAAACGATGTTAAATAATCGTATATATAAAAAATAATTATGAAACAACATGATTTTGTTATATGTTATAAAATAGTTCTTATATAAGGACATGACTACCCTTTTTAATTAGGAAGACATTGGCTTTATATCAAGAGATGTAGGTCCAAATCCCACAAACTATAAAATTATTCAAGAAGTATAATATAATTTTCCTTGACATTCAAAAAATGGAACTACAAACCCAATATGGGGTATATTAAGAGGGTATATTAAGTGAATATTTTGTTTTTTTAAAAATACCTCTTTTCAAGTGATCAAAATCATCTTTTTCCATTTAAACTCATAGAACTAGGTTAAGTTTGCCACCTAATTCCATCCCATTTGGTGTTCTTAACCTGCCCATTTTGAAGGATTGATAGTCCAATGAAATTATTTATTCGGTCTCGTTTTGCAAGCAAACATGAATTATGTTGGAATCCGTGAATTGCCAATTCAATCCCAACACCTAGGCTAGCAAACACATGTGTAAAATGAGTTTTTGCACCTATCGTTTCCTAGGGCAAGCAGAAGCTGCCTTGAGCGGCCCATAAGTTGAGCCTTTAAAGTAGACGTTCCCAAATGGGTTTGTTATAGTTTTGGCCAAAAGAGTGGCAATATTTATGACCATAGAATTCACCCCAACTTGTACCAAATGTTGCTGTTTGTGGTTCAAGTTAGTGAACGACCACAACACACTAAACCAAGACTAAAGTCATATAGTTAGCTACTCATAAAAATACCAACATTCGTTCTGAACCAACAATCCTACAAACATAATTATACAACATAACCAAAAGAGTGACAACATTTTCTTCCTTATGGGGATTATTATTTTAAGGGTAAATTACAGTTTACCTCCTTGAACTATAATCTTTTACTATTTGGCCCCCCTAATATTTAAAACTCAAACACTTTGCCCCTTGGAAATATATGTAACCTAAAAGCCATAAATATACACTTCTATTATCCTATCTTCTTTTTTCCCCTCCGACATTTGACAGTTTGTGGAACATGTCACACTATCAACACTAATGGTACCATTGTTGCTCCTCCCCCCCAACCTACTGTCACGACCCCAAACCCGCCCCTATAGGTTTGGCACCGTAACCGCCAGTAATCCGAGGATTACCTACGGCCTCTGAACAGATTACAAAATATAAGGGGCTAGCGGAAGCAAATATACAAAGTAAACAAGGTCCAATGAGCTGTGATGACGTACATGGGAACAGAAAATAAAACTTATTTATATACAAAACATGCTAGTCGGGTACACCCCATTGTAGTAACAAAAACAAAATATGTAACACCAGTACATCCCAAATCCAACTTAACAAAACAGGTACAAAGGACTAGCATGAGTGCAAAACTGCTATGGCATCGGACTTCAAGCGGAACCTCCTCGGAGGCGCAACAGGTGGCTGACCAAAAGAAAATAGAGGGCCATCAACTCTGGCCAGGGTCTTGTGCCGGCTCACCTACATATATATAATAAACTGTGAGCGAAGCCAGTGAATAATAACAGAGTAAAGGGGTTAATGAATGATGTTCATCACAGAGTTTATATCATCAACACAGTCTTATCAGAAATAGAGTCTTATGCACATTCAGATTTCAAATCAGATATAGTTCAGATACATGTTCATATTCATATTCATATTCAGATTTTGCATAAGATCATACGTGGTATACCCATTAGCTAACAGATCCATCGCCACGGTATTATTACCCCTGGCAAGGCCATCGGCCACGGTATTGTTACCCCCGGGAGGGCCATCGGGACTAAGGGTGCCACAAATACTTTTCAGAAAAACTGGACATTCATTCATTCATTTCCAACATATCATAGCTTTTCAAAGAATCAATCATTTCGTATCATAGTATACTGAAAATAGATAACATTGAACATAACTTTACAAAGTTATTACTCACAGTGGGCGTTGATACAAGTAGACGAAGTCAAGAGGGTCAAACGGATTACGGCACGTGACCTACATAACACATCACGGATACACACTTTGAAACACGCTCTCCAATCGTACAAAACTTACATCAACGATTCTAAGTGTGTACCTAACCCCTTACCCTTAGTATGGAGTCTTAATCATGGCCTAGGAATGCCTAGGATGGAATGAGGGTACAAAATTGCCTTAGAAAACATTTTTCAAAAGTTGCTGAAAATAGGAGCCTCGCTCGAGAGCTTCGCTCGAGCGAGCTTCCAAAATCAAAGGCTTCGCTAGAGCGAGAAATCCTTCACTCGAGCGGTCTGTCGAAACAGTAAAAATACTGGATGCTGCGATTTTACGCTCGATGGTCGCTCGATGCTCGCTCGAGCGGAGCCCTGGACAAAGGTGCTCGCTCGAGCTTCGCTCGAGCGAGGAAGCCAAATCTGGAATTTCCAGATTTGCCTTCCAAGTTCGAACCAAGCATTCTTCAACCAAAAACTCAACCTCTTGGGCCCAAATTCTGGAAAAACTTTAAACACAGTACATCAAGTTTCAAAAGCCAATTTGTAAATTCAAGGGCCATGAGTGAGTCAATTGAGCATCATTTTCATCAATCTTTAAGAACATGGGTTAAACAAACATGCATGAGTTCAATTCCATTTCAAAGCTTCAAACATGGTCCAAAGCAAAATTTAAACTTAGAGTCTTGATGAACTCATGGACTTTAGCAAAACTATGCACATGCATGTGGAAATTTGATACAAAACAACTTCCCTTTCTATGAACACGTACATGCATGCACTAATTAAGCTTACATTCAATATGTTAAACCCAATTCCAACCTTACATACCAAATTAACCAAGAATCATGCAAAA
The DNA here is from genome assembly GCA_030407325.1 of Camellia japonica. Classification (NCBI taxonomy): domain Eukaryota; kingdom Viridiplantae; phylum Streptophyta; class Magnoliopsida; order Ericales; family Theaceae; genus Camellia; species Camellia japonica. Next base: position 105,406,009 of record JAPPVO010000036.1, read on the forward strand.
GTGATCTTAAACTTGAAATTAAAAGGACAATCCTCTACCTTAAACCTTGGATGCAAGATGTGTAAGGTTGAATATGCAAAACTCCAACAATCTTCCTAATTTTCCAAGCAATTCCTTGATGAAACCAAGTTTTCTCCTATCTCTCTCTCACTAGTCGGCTAGGAGACCCAAGAATGAGCTGAGGGAAGTGTTTAATCTCATGTAATCAAGTCTCCAAATGTGCAAAGTAGTAAGCCACCCAATGGCACTATCGTAAATAAGTGAAGTTCATTATTAAAACGTTATTTAATCTGATTTAAACATTCCAAATCGAATTTTAATTGAACCTACCATAAAATCACATAAAATCTAACTAGTCCAAAACACTAATCAATTTCGGAATCGGGCGCCGATAAGGCTTCCAATTTACAAATTAAAGTGTAAAACACGAATAGATATTCCGACACCGCACAGATAAAAACACATAATTCATGCAATGCACATGCAAATTAGTCCCGGATTTCCTCTTAATTATTATTAGGCTTAATTAAGTTCCAATTAGCGTTAATCAGGGTCGGGGTTATTACAGTCTTCCCCCCTTAAAAGAGTTTGGTCCCCAAACTCAAGTTACCTTCATTCGAAGCCAACATCGGGTCTAGAGGAAACAAATCCGGATATCTTTTCTTCATATCTTCCTCGGTTTCCCAAGTTGCATAAGTTCCCCCGTGGTTCTGCCAATCAACTTTCACTAACGGTATCTCTTTGTTTCTCAGTCTTTTAACCCTTCGATTCACAATCTGGATAGGCCTTTCTTCATAGGTGTAGTCATCCTTCAAGTACATGTGTCGGTTCGATGACGTGGAGTGGATCTCTCAAATATTCCCGTAGCATCGATACATGGAAGACATTATGCATATGTTCCATCACCGGAGGTAAGGCTATTCGGTAGGACACCGAATTGATCTTTTCGAGAACTTCATAAGGTCCAACATACCTCGGAGCCAATTTTCCTTTAACACCAAATCGGGTTTGACCCTTCATCGGGGTCACCTTAATAAACACATGGTCCCCCACTTCATACTCCCTTTCTCTTCTTCGAACATCGGCATAGCTTTTCTGCCTACTTTGTGCGGTTTTCAAACGCTGCTGTATCAGTTTCACTTTCTCAGTTGTTTCTTGTACAAGTTCTGGTCCCAACAAAGGTCTGTCACCTACCTCAGCCCAACATACTGGAGATCGACACTTTCTTCCATATAATGCTTCGTAAGGAGCCATCCCAATACTTGAGTGGTAACTGTTGTTGTACACAAACTCAGCTAATGGCAAATAAGCTTCCCAATTCCCCTGAAAGTCTAATACACACATTCTGAGCATATCCTCCAGAGTTTGATTAGTTCGTTCAGTTTGACCATCAGTCTGTAGGTGATAAGCATTGCTCAGTCTCAATTCTGTTCCCAAAGCCTGTTGCAAACTTTGCCAGAATCTTGACACAAACTTCGAGTCCCTGTCAGACACAATAGACACTGGCACTCCATGCAATCTCACAATTTCAGTCATATAGATGTTGGCCAATTTATCAGCATTATAAATGGTTTTGACAGGCAGAAAATGTGCAGACTTAGTTAAACGGTCAACTATAACCCAGATAGAGTCCATACCTCGAGAAGAACGAGCAATCCCACTATGAAATCCATGGTGATGTGCTCCATTTCCATTCTGGTATTGGGAGTGGTTGTAGCAAACCGGCAGGTCGTTGATGTTCAGCTTTTACCTGTTGGCAGTGTAGACATCTAGCCACAAAGTCTGCAATACTCCTCTTCATTCCAGGCCACCAAAAATTCTGTTTCAAATTGTGGTACATCTTCGTGCTCCCCGGATACATAGCAAATTTACTACTGTGAGCTTCAGTCATAACACGTTTCCTCAAGTCATAGCAATCAAGCACACAAAGACGGTTCTGAAATTTCAGCACACCATTTTCAAACACAAATTCGGGCCTCGGTTTCGAATCAAACTCCTCTATAATCTTTTTCAAGTGTTCATCTTCACATTGTTTCTGTTTAATCTCATCAAGAATAACAGGTTGAGCAGAGATAGCAGATATCAGTCCATCTTGTTCATAGCCAGTTGACAACTCTTTTCGGCTAGATAGCAAACACGACACAGTTGCACCAGATTTTCGGCTCAAGGCATCCGCCACAGTATTAGCCTTCCCCGGATGGTACAAGATTTGCAAGTCATAATCCTTGATTAGTTCCATCCAACGTCTCTGTCTCATATTCAACTCCTTTTGGGTGAAGAAATATTTCAAGCTTTTATGGTCGGTGTACACTTCGCAAGTTATCCCATACAAGTAATGACGTCATATTTTCAAAGCAAACACTACGGCTGCCAATTCAAGATCATGTGTTGGGTAATTCTTTTCATGTGGCCGGAGTTGTCTAGAGGCATAGGCAATCACCTTTCCATTTTGCATTAGTACACACCCTAAGCCTTTATATGAAGCATCACTGTACACTTGAAACCCATCAGTACCATTTGGCAAGGTTAAAATTGGTGCAGTCACTAATCTGGTTTTCAACTCTTGGAAAGCTGCCTCTCTTTGATCATTCCAGTCAAATGGCATGTTTTCTGAGTTAACTGAGTCAATGGCAAGGCAAGCTTTGAGAAGTCTTTCACAAATCTCCTGTAGTAGCCTGCAAGTCCCAGAAAACTTCGTACTTCTGTCACATTTGTAGCCGCCAATCCACAACAACTTCAATTTTCTGAGGGTCCACAGAAACACCATTTTTGTCAATCACATGGCCCAGAAACGCCACACTGTCCAGCCAGAATTCGCACTTAGACAATTTAGCATACAACTTCTTTTCTCTCAATATCTGCAAGGCGGTTCTCAAATGCTTTTCATGTTCTTCCTGTTCTTTAGAATATATCAGAATATCATCAAAATACAACAATAAAATCATCCAGATATGATTTAACACTCTATTCATAAGATCCATGAAAGCAGCAGGTGCATTAGTCATCCAAACGGCATTACCAAATTCATAATGTTCATATCTAGTCCGGAATGCAGTTTTCTCTATATCTTCGGCTCTAACCTTTAACTGATGATACCCAGACCTGAGATCAATTTTTGAAAACACTTGGGCACCCTGAAGTTGGTCAAACAAGTCATCTATTCGGGGCAAAGGATATTTGTTTTTGATAGTCACTTTGTTCAATTCCCGATAGTCTATACACAATCTCAAAGACCCATCCTTCTTTTTGACAAATAACACTGGAGCACCCCAAGGTGAGGTACTCGGACGGATAAAATTCTTGTCTAACAATTCCTGAAGTTGGGTTTTCAATTCTTTCAATTCAGAGATAGACATTCTATAGGGAGTCTTGGAAATAGGTTGTCCCGGAAACACCTCGACAGTAAATTCAATTTTCTCTGTCAACTAAGTCCCCCGGTAAATCAGTTGGAAACATATCAGGAAAGTCACAACAATAGGGATTGTTTCTACAGTAGGGCTGTCAGATGATGTAGTCAATATGCAACACAGATAACCCCTATAACCCTTCCTAAGTAGTTTTACAGCTTTCATAGCCGAAATTAAGTATGGGGGAGGAACTACCCCATTCCCTCTAAAGGTAAATTCAGGCATACCCGGCGGTCTAAACACCACAGTTTTGTTTGCACAATCAATAGTAGCACAGTATTTAGTCAACCAATCCATCCCCAAAATGCAATCAAATTGATGAATGTCCAAAGGTAGTAAGTCCACATACAACATCATATTACCAACCGCAACATGACATGCTGGATAAACATGAGTACACATCATAGAATCCCCAGAAGGTGTAGATACAGATAATACACATGTCATATGTTCTAGTGGCCTAGTCAATTTTCGAGAAAAAGCACGTGACACAAAAGAATGCGTGGAACCAGAATCTATCAACACGCATGCATTTTGAGAACATACAGAAAGTGTACCTGACACTACAGTGTAGGTGTTCGGTACATCACTAGGCACTAAGGCAAACACTCGGCCCTGTCGTAACGGTTCCTTCCCTGCATTGGCTTTGACATTGGTCTTGGCTACAGAAGCAGATCCCACTAAACTCACTGCCGGACGGCTAGTAGTCTCAGATCTAAGCAGACAATCTCTCATCATATGGCCTGTCTTGCCACAACTGAAACACGCACCTAATGTTCGGTGACAAGTACCTTTGTGCCTTTTTCCACAATCGGGGCAATTTGGCGTAGAGCCACTACCTTGGCTTGAGTTACTGTAATACCTTGTGTTACGCTTCTTATTTTCGGAAAATGAACGGCCCTTTTTAAAAAATTCCAGATCTTTTCCCTGCCCAATCAGTCCGTGGAACAAGAGTTTTTTCTTTGCTGCTAGAATGGATTCTGCCATTAATGCCCTATCCAAAACGCTCACATATGTGGGTAGATTCAGAACTCCCACCCTATCCAGTATGTCCAGATCCAATCCATCCTCAAACTTGCGGGCCTTCTTGTCTTCTGTGTCCACCATATGGGGAGCAAACCTGGCTAGCTCAGTGAACTTGGCCTCATACTCGGCCACAGACATTCTGCCTTGTTTAAGCTCCTGAAATTCTGAGACTTTCCGGTTTCGAAAGCATTGGGGAAAATACTTGTCATAGAAGATTGCATTAAACTGGGTCCATGTCATATTTTCGTGACCATTTCGAATCAATAACCACCACCTTCGGGCTTCATCTTTCAGAGTATAGGTGGCTAGGAGGACTTTTTGGGTTTCGGAACACGGAAACACCTCATACAATTTCTCCATTTCAAGTAACCATGTTTCTGCCTTCAGTGGCTCGATCCCACCATAGAATGTCGGCGGTTTCATCTTCATGAATTTCTGTGTCAGATTTATGATGTCATTGTTATCTGCCTCAACTTGTACCGGTGGAGGTGGAGGAGGTAAGGGTTGCTGCCTCTGTTGCTGTGTTAAGGTTTCAGTCAATGCTGCCAGCATTTGTTCCATTCGGCCCATGTGAGCCTCCGATGATTCACTTGCACCACTTCCCCCTGAGTTCTCCATTTTACTATACAGACATCAAAGGATGTTAAGCATAGGTATATTCAATGTACATTCAGTTTTAATATTCAGTTGCTTTACCACACACTCACACTGCAAATGGAATGCCCCTAATTCTACTAGACATCCTAAGCTCATACGGACCTGTGTGTGCGGTACAACTCGTGCTCTGATACCACTCTGTCACGATCCAAACCCGCCCCTATAGGTTTGGCACCATAACCGGCTAGTAATCCGAGGATTACCTACGGCCTCTGAACAGATTAACAAAATATAAGGGGCTAGCGGAAGCAAATATACAAACTAAACAAGGTCCAATGAGCTGTGATGACGTACATGGGACAGAAAATACCAAACTTATTTATATACATAACCATGCTAGTCGGGTACACCCATATGTACAAAATATTAGCACAAGTACATCCCAAGATCCAACTTAACAAAACAGGTACAAAGGACTAGCATGAGGTGCAAGACTGCTATGGCATCGGACTTCAAGCGGAACCTCCTCGGGAGGCGCAACAGGTGGCCGACCAAAAGAAAACAGAGGGCCATCAACTCTGGCCAGGGTCTTGTGCCGGCTCACCTACATATATATAATAAACTGTGAGCGAAAGCCCAGTGAATAATAACAGAGTAAAGGGGTTAATGAATGATGTTCATCACAGAGTTTATATCAGCAACACAGTCTTATCAGAAATAGAGTCTTATGCACATTCAGATTTCAAATCAGATATAGGTTCAGATACATGTTCATATTCATATTCATATTCAGATTTTGCATAAGATCATACGTGGTATACCCATTAGCTAACAGATCCATCGGCCACGGTATTATTACCCCCGGGCAAGGGCCATCGGCCACGGTATTGTTACCCCCGGGCGAGGGCCATCGGCCACGGTATTGTTACCCCTGGGCGAGGGCCATCGGCCACGGTATTGTAACCCCCGGGCGAGGGCCATTGGCCATGGTATTGTTACCCCCGGGCGAGGGCCATCGGCCACGGTATTGTTACCCCCGGGCGAGGGCCATCAGGACTAAGGGTGCCACAAATACTTTCAGAAAAACTGGACATTCATTCATTCATTTCCAACATATCATAGCTTTTTCAAAGAATCAATCATTTTGTATCATAGTATACTGAAAATACATAACATTGAACATAACTTTACAAAGTTATTACTCACAGTGGGCGTTGATACAAGTAGACGAAGTCAAGAGGGTCAAACGGATTGCGGCACGTGACCTACATAACACATCACGGATACCACTTTGAAACACGCTCTCCAATCGTACAAAACTTACATCAACGATTCTAAGTGTGTACCTAACCCCTTACCCTTAGTATGGAGTCTTAATCATGGCCTAGGAATGCCTAGGATGGAATGAGGGTGCAAAATTGCCTTAGAAAACATTTTTCAAAAGTTGCTGAAAATAGGAGCCTCGCTCGAGCGAGCCTTCCTTCGCTCGAGCGACCTTCCAAAATCAAAGGCTTCGCTCGAGCGGTCTGTCGAAACAGTAAAAATACTAGATGCTGCGATTTTACGCGCGATGGTCGCTCGATGCTCGCTCGAGCGGAGCCCTGGACAAAGATGCTCGCTCGAGCGAGGAATCCTTCGCTCGAGCGAGGAAGCCAAATCTGGAATTTCCAGATTTGCCTTCCAAGTTCGAACCAAGCATTCTTCAACCAAAAACTCAACTTCTTGGGCCCAAATTCTGGAAAAACACTTTAAACACATAGTACATCAAGTTTCAAAAGCCAATTTGTAAATTCAAGGGCCATGAGTGAGTCAATTGAGCATCATTTCCATCAATCTTTAAGAACATGGGTTAAACAAACATGCATGAGTTCAATTCCATTTCAAAGCTTCAAAACATGGTCCAAAGCAAAATTTAAACTTAAAGTCTTGATGAACTCATGGACTTTAGCAAAACTATGCACATGCATGTGGAAATTTGATACAAAACAACTTCCCTTTCTATGAACATGTATATGCATGCACTAATTAAGCTTACATTCAACATGTTAAACCCAATTCCAACCTTACATACCAAATTAACCAAGAATCATGCAAAAGTGATCTTAAACTTGAAATTAAAAGGACGATCCTCTACCTTAAACCTTGGATGCAAGATGTGTAAGGTTGAATATGCAAAACTCCAACAATCTTCCTAATTTTCCAAGCAATTCCTTGATGAAACCAAGTTTTCTCCTATCTCTCTCTCACTAGTCGGCTAGGAGACCCAAGAATGAGCTGAGGGAAGTGTTTAATCTCATGTAATCAAGTCTCCAAATGTGCAAAGTAGTAAGCCACCCAATGGCACTATCGTAAATAAGTGAAGTTCATTATTAAAATGTTATTTAATTTGATTTAAACATTCCAAATCGAATTTTAATTGAACCTACCATAAAATCACATAAAATCTAACTAGTCCAAAACACTAATCAATTTCGGAATCGAGCGCCGATAAGGCTTCCAATTTACAACTTAAAGTGTAAAACACGAATAGATATTCCGACACCGCACAGATAAAAACACATAATTCATGCAATGCACATGCAAATTAGTCCCAGATTCCCTCTTAATTATTATTAGGCTTAATTAAGTTCCAATTAGCGTTAATCAGGGTCGGGGTTATTACACCTACCCCCCATCATCGCCCTTCACCCCACCCCTACCGTTAGTCTTCCTTTAACCTTTGGTTGACTGACAATGGCGTTTTCAGATTCTACTATAGTTACCCTCTATAGTCGGACCACCACACTGACCGACCCCTTTCACCTCCACCACCAACAGCTAACCAAACACCCACCCACATCAACCAATCTCTCTTTCATTGTACTTGGCCCAAAGCACCCTACCTCCCCTTACCACTGATCAGAATCCCTCTCCATCTCTTAATATATATAATATTATATTTTTTTTTTTTTTTGATAAATACCATCTCCATTTCTTATATTATAGTGCCCCCAATTGCAAATCCCCCCTTTCTCCCCGCCATTACTGACCAACTAAATAAGGAAGTGGCATCAAGGCTGAATAAAACCATTTCCCTCAACCACGGCCCGTTGGATCACATTTCCCTTCCACGATGACACGCCATTTCACACCATTTTCCCTCTCTATAGCCATACTCAGCCCAGATCAAAACCATCCCTCTCTCTCTCTCTCGTTTTCAACTAACCCTAATTCACCATGGCTGTTGATACAGAGCTTGATAGAGGAAATAAGGAAGAGATACGAATGGGTTGAGATGGGATGCACAAAGGAGATGATCTGGAGCCTGTGGTTGAGATGCAATGCAGTGTATGGCCAGAGCAAATGGAGAAGGTAGGGATGTTTGATGAATATATAGTGCGTACATGTAATGTGTATAAGGTCAAAAGGTATATGCAATGTCTATACATGTGTATATGCAATGTGATATGCAGTGTGTATATACGATGCAGTGTGTATATGCATTATGCAATGCATATGTGAATAAGGTTATGCTTGGTTATAAAAATTAAGAGTCAACAGTGCTTAAGTCCTAAATTCTCAGTTTTAGCATCACTTGCTACTCACATGGTATAATTCCGTCCAACTATCTAATGGTGCAGTGACGGAAGGGCTTAGTATCACAAAATGGCACTTGGAGGGATCGATCCATCGGGTTTTAAAGGTTTAGAGGTGCAAAGTGCAAAAGGGTTACAGCTCAAAGGGGTTTATCGTAAGTTTCCCCTGTTTTAAAATAATTTTTCACATATATCGTTGTCTCCTATTCTTGATTTATTTATTATTTGTGATATTATACATATATATATGTAATTGATAAATTTAAATTGAATTAACTGAATTGATTAATACAGGAGTTAGTAATTTTAATTGAGAGTTTCTTGTATTGGACCGCTCTAGGCATAAATGTGTGGTCTCATTCTTTTCAGTGAGTGTCTTTGGTTTATTTCAGACTCTCTAAGCATATTTGTTTCTCAATTTCATATTTTCCTTATATTTGCATGGTATACTTCCTCATAATTTTTATTACCTTATTTATTTGTACAAAAATAATTTTTCTTTGAAAAAAAAAAGGAGATTGACTTTCTTAGTACTTAATAGCATGCTTATTGAATGCACAATACATTTGTGTTCTGTAAGCTCTTTTTGGAACTGTTTAATGATAATGCATGAACTAAGGTATAGTAGTGAATAAGATGAAGGAGCTAACAAATGGACAGATGTAACCCTTTTTTCGGACTCATTAAGTTTAGGAATACAGAAATTTACTATAGAATTGGATGCAAAAATATATTAATTAGTAGAATTTTTAAAAATTGGATTCCAGTAACACATTTGTTAAAATCTTATATATTTTTATATTTTTTTGCATATGATTCTGTGTTTAATTTTATGTTCCTAACAATCTTGTTTAGGAATGCATGTAGTTGAAAATTTTTTGTTGCAGTTGTGATTTGTAATATTATCTTATCTTTATCTTTGCAATGAAGTCTTACATTTGTGAAAATGTAAAACTACTATTTGATTTTACATGGCTTTGTTCATTTTTTCCTCATACCAAAAGAGTAATGTTATACATCAATTAATTTTTTACTAGATTTTCTTATCACCAGACACAAAAGTAGTGAAGTCTATATTAATTAAGACATGTGGGATGTATTGTGTCTAGTGATAAAAAAATAAAAAATAAAATTCGTTTATATAACATTTTTCATAATAAAATATTAAAAGCAATCGATTAGGCTTTACCATGTAAAATAAGTCAAAAGATTTGTAAAAATCAAACATGGTTAACACTGCATGAATCTAATAGAAGAGCTCGTTTACATTATATGTGAAAAATCTAGAAATCTCCTAGATGTTGATTTGTGATTATGTATCAATTTTAAGCAGTATATAACAATCTCAATCAAACAATCAAGACAAATTGACACAATGATTTTACGTGAAAAAATCACAATTTGACACCTCCAATTGTGATAAAAAAACCACGGGCAAAAGTCACAAAACAATTCATTAAAAAGACATAAAGGAATTACACATGTATACTCTCAATTACCTAGCGAATCCACGCCCGAATTGAACCAACCCCTATGTGCCTCTTCCAACCCCGTCTTTACCTCGGAATTGTCTTGACGATGAGCCACTCCAGAATCCGCCAAAGCTTCAGGCTCAAATTCTTCAAAATTCACCGAATAACAACTCTCTCTTTTGTATAGAATGAACAAACAAACCTTTGATGTATTCTTCTTAACCCATGAGTTGAATACTCAATTAAACATCAAAGAAAACTAGCAAAATATCTCCAAATATAAACCTTAATATCCAAAAAGAAGATCTGAAGCAGTAATCCTAGTTTTGGGCTGAAACAAATACTTATAGAAATCTAGGACTGCGAAGCTCGCTCGAGCGAAGACTCTCTCGCTCGAGCGAGGAACCAAAAACGCGTGTTTTCCATAAGTGGCTTCGCTCGAGCCACGCACCCTTCGCTCGAGCGTACATTCATCTCTTTCAGGTTTTTACACAGACGCAGCCTTCGCTCAAACGAGAACTCCTTCACTCGAGCGAGCAAGAGCGGATAGGCAACTTCGAATGCAATTTTGTATTTTGCTTCGGGGGTGCTGCCCCTCGACCTTGCTTGGGCGCTGCCCCAGACCCGCCAAGGGGCGCTACCCCCTGGACCCCCGCGAGCTAACCGGGCAGCTCGATCCCCGTCATAATCAACGAAGTGGCAATCTTGAAAGAATTAACATCACAAACTTCTCTGCAAGGCACAATTCGGGTTGGATTCACATCTAACAAACTCATAGCCTCACTGAAATAAAAATGCGAAAATAAGTACAGCTGAAAGGAGTTTTGTCAAACGGGATTGCCAAGAATAAAAACCTAACAATCTCCCCCTTTGGCAATGCCGTGACAAAACACACCTAACAAATAAAATCCTAATTACCTCAACCCATTATAGCCAACAAACACAAACTTCTTTCTCAAGGTCAAGATCTGCAAAACAGCTATTAGTGCCACAATCTTCAAAACAACTATTAGTCCCACAAGAGTATATATATGAAAAAAATAATAAACATATGACTAGATTATCTTGAAGCATTAGATGAAAAACATGAATAGATGTGACTTGGAGATTTTAAGAACATGTAGCATGACTAGATGAAAACTAAGACACATGCACCCGCACCTAACACAACATAACTCCCCCTTTTTGTCACGAATTGACAAAGGAAGCTCAAACAACAAAAGCAAGATCATAAACCACACAGGCAATAATATGATGACGTAAATATCAGGAGCATGCAAGAAGGAAATAATGAACAAATAGTGCATAGCAACATGCAAAACAACTATAGCCAATCTCCCTTACCAAACAAATCAAAGTGTTCATGCTAGCAAACTCTTGTAATGATAAACCAAACTCCCCCTCACTAAAAACAATGAACAAGAAGAAAACGACAAAAAAATATGGTGGAGTAAGCAAGGAATTTCAGGTTTGTACCTTGAAACACACAAGATTATCCAAGAAGCACAATTACTTGAAAACACAATGCGCACAGCCTCTAGAAGATTCCTCATAAAAGAAAGTGATGCATTATGTGAAAAGCGTAGATCCCATGATAAAAGTGTGTGTGTGACCCTTGGAGTTCGACAAACACAAGATTTAAATCCTAGCAGTGATCTGAAAGCTGGACCTCCGGCAAGAGAATCTAAGCACAACAAAGAAAAGTCAAATCACTAGGAATCAAGGGGTATTTGGTGAGTAAAAGCGGAGGCTCCCCCTCAATCAATGAATCATTTTTTTTCTTTCTTTTGCACATTTTTTTCTTTGTCTTTTTCTTTTTCTTTTTCTTTGACTTATTCTTTTGCACACTCATTGGCGGCTGACATGCTCAAGAGTATGGAAACTGAACCAGAGAAGCATGGATATAATAAGGATGACCTGGTTGGTGACTCTGAGATAACCTTTTCCTCATGGCTAGACTACAAAGAACAGAGGGGAAAGCCGTGGAGATGCAAAAAGATGGAAGGTGGTTTAAGAGACTCAACATCACCCATGATATGCTAGTATAGGTTAATTCCTCTAGAAAAACAAAAGATACAATGCCAGAAGTCCATAGAAAAAAATAATCACTAAGGCGGAAGACTCCAGAATTTGCTAATCCAAGAGTGTGTACAGAATAAGACATACTAATCAAAGAACACACACTCCAAAATAAGTAATGACCACAGAAAGCACACACATATTAACAAGTAATGGATATTCTTATCAATTACAATATGCACCAAGGACCACTCAAAAATTTCAAGCTTGCAAAACCATACTAAGAAAATCTTTTTGGATTTTTTTTTTTCATTTTTTTTTCTTAACCAAAGCAAGACAAAAAATGAACATGCACACATTTTTTTTTTTTAAAAAAACAAAACATGTCAGAAAACGAACAAGCACACATTTTTTTTTCTCATTAAAAAAAAAAAAACACAGAAACCCAAAAACTAAAACAAATAAACAAATTAACACAAGTCAAGTTTTCGCACCCAAATCGCTTTAGTATGAAGAAAGTTGTGAGAATTGCGGTTCTTGGGTTGTGTCTTGACGTTGCGGTTCCCTTTTCCTTCAATGGGAACCCGTCTCGACTTGGTTTCCAACTTCCTATTTCTAGGTTTAGGCAAATACAAACTCGCTCCAAGTTTGGTCTCAAGCTGATCAAAATAACGAGCTTTAATATGACCTTTAACCTCATTACTATCAATAAAGTGTCTCCTACCCCACGAGATGTTGGAATTTCTTCCATCTCTATGAGACACTCTCCCATGCAACTTATAACAATAAGGGCGAATATGACCATGCATACCACAGTGATGACAAATAAAAACAGGGTGTACAGGATGTACCTTCTTTTCTTTTACCTTACTAACTTTAGGAAGTTTGAAAAGTCCATCCTTATGTTGAATTTTTTATTCTCCCTTTTCTTAAGTTCTTGTATCATGAGATGTAGATGCACTCTGTTTTTGCTCTTTGTTATCACCAAAGCCAATGCTACTCTTGTCGGAACAAATTTGTTGAGACCCAATGATATTGTCCAAAGTCTTTGATCATCTGTTCCAAAGACCAATGGTAGCCATAGCACACTTGAGTTCTTCCTCTTTCTTGATCATTAGTTCTTTCAAAGCAACTTGAGACATCTCGAGAGTTTCAATCTTTTCTTCATATGTTGCATAGATTTGCTGTAGCTCATTCCTCTCTGTCTCACAAGTCAAGAGCTTTGCACAAAGAGCTTGTCGATCATTAGAAATCTTAAGGGCATCATTCCTAGCCTCGGAAATCTCTTTCTTTAATTTGACATTCTCACTTTCACATGCTTTGAGTTTCATAGTGAGTTTGTCATTCAATTTGGATAAGTTAAGAGATTCCTTATACAACTTTTCATAAGCTTGCTCAAGCTCTTCATCATCACTTCCCGAGGATTCATCATCAGTGGCATTCTCAACCGACCTCTTCGGATACTCTATTCGTCCTTCAGTTTCAGAAGCCGCCATGAAATGAATTGTTTATGTCCCTCTTCGCCTTGATCTTCGTTATCACTTTCATTTTCATCAGATTCTAATTCATCATCCCAAGTGATGGCGAGGGCTTTCTTCTTCTTCAAACGAGTGGGGCATTCTGAAGCAAAGTGGCCAAATCCTTGGCATTCATAGCATTGGACTCTTTCAGAGTTCCCTTGTATCTTTCCTTTCTCCTTCTTGGCTATAGAATTAATTTTGAGTTTATCTTTGCCTTAGATTTATGAGTATGAGTAGATTCCAAAAGATTAGGATTCTTTTTTAAAAAAGATTTTTTAAATTGTTTAACAAAAGCAGCCGTAATCTTGGAATCTATCTCACAATCCTTATCAGAATCCTCTCCAACTCTATGAGCACTACTAAAAGCAATAGCATCTTTTTGTTTCTTTTTGAAATTTCTATGTGCCTCATAAGTTTGGAGATTTCCAACCAAGTGATCCAGCTTGAGGTTGTTAACATCTTGAGCCTCCTCAATAGCCGTAACTTTTAGTTGGAACCGATCGGGCAAGGATCTCAAAATTTTTCCCACAACTTTGGATTCTGGTATTTTTTCACCTAAATTGAAGTTGGAATTTACAATGTCACTCAACTTCGCATAAAATTCATCAAAGGTCTCACTATCGTTCATTGAAAGGTTTTCGAAACAAGATGTGAGCCTTTGAAGTTTTGAGCATTTAACAGAAGGAGTGCCCCTCATGAATAGTTTGTAAGATATCCCAAGCCTCTTTTGCGACTTCACAATTGCAAATTCGACTAAACTCTTCAGGTGTGACAGCGCAAAAGAGAGAATTGATAGTTTTACTATTCCAGCTACTATTTTGGTAATCAATTGTGTCCCATTTATCAACTGGTTTGGGGAAAGTTACTCCATCAACTGTAATTGTCGGTTCAGTCCACCCATACATGACAGATTGCCAAACTTTTTCATTAATAGATTTTAAAAACGATCTCATCTGAGCTTTCTAAAACGAATAATTGGATCCGTCAAATAGGGGTGGTTGAACCATAGAATTTCCCTTACGAATTGTATCCATTATCACAAATCAAATAAGATCTCGCTCTAATAGATTTGTAAAACAAAAAAATAGAGCGACCCGCTCCAATACCAATTGAAAAATCTAGAAATCCCCTAGATGTTGATTTGTGATTATGTATCAATTTTAAGCAGTATATAACAATCCTAATCAAACAATCAAGACAAATCGACACAACGATTTTACGTGAAAAAACCACAATTGGACACCTCCAATTGTGATAAAAAAACCACGGGCAAAAGCCACAAAACAATCTACTAAAAAGACATAAAGGAATTACACAGGTATACCCTCAATTACCTAGCGAATCCACGCCCGAATTGAACCAACCCCTATGTGCCTCTTCCAACCCGTTTCATCTGGAATTGTCTTGACGATGAGCCACTCCAGAATCCACCAAAGCTTCAGGCTCAAATTTTTTAGAATCCACCGAGAACAACTCTCTCTTTTGTATAGAATGAACAAAAACCTTTGATGTATTCTTCTTAACCCATGAGTTGAATACTCAATTAAACATCAAAGAAAACTAGCAAAATATCCCAGATATTAATCTTAATATCTAAAAAGAAGATCTGAAGCAGTAATCCTAGTTTTGGACTGAAACAAATACTTATAGAAATCTGGGACTACGAAACTCGCTCGAGCGAAGACTCTCTCACTCGAGCGAGGAACCAAAAACGCGTGTTTTCCACAAGTGGCTTCGTCGAGCCACACACCCTTCGCTCGAGCGTACATTCATCTCTTTCAGGTTTTTACACAGATGCAGCCTTCGCTCGAGCGAGTAAGAGCGGACAGGCAATTTCAAATGCAATTTTGCATTTTTCTTCGGGGGCGCTGCCCGTCGACCCCGCCTGGGCACTGCCCCGGACCCCCATGAGCTGACCGGGCAGCTCGATCCCCGTCATAATCAGCGAAGTGACAATCTTGAAAGAATTAACATCACAAACTTCTCTGCACGGCACAATTCGGGTTGGATTCGCATCTAACAAACTCATAGGCTCACTGAAATAAAAGTGCGAAAATAAGTACAGCTGAAAGGAGTTTTGTCAAACGAGATTGCTAAGAATAAAAACCTAACAATATGCATATGCACAGCTAGCACCAAAAGAGAAAAAAACAATAATATGTCCCTTTTGATTGTCAATTTTAACACTCTAACACTATAGTTTTATTTTGTTTTGTTTTCTCTATCCAACTCTAACACCATAGTTGAACATTGCAAAGTGTAAGGGTTAAACAGGCCAGGCAAAAAATATTTCCTCCAATGCTAAGGGCGTAAGAAGTGCCACCGGAATTGAATTGATTGCTCAAGATTGACTAAAATTTCAATTTTCATTTTTCATAACGTACGGTCTGCTTCGAGTTTGAAAATTTTACACCAAAACAAACTGAATCGATTGAAATATTATATTTAAATACTTTTATATTTTAATTTTGTAAGCATTAGAAGATAAGTGACTAATAATACACGTTTTACACCGGAATTGAATTGACCGCTCAAGATTGACCGAAATTTCAATTTTCAGTCTATTTTGTATAATATGTGGTTTGCTTCGAGTTTGAAAATTTTACACCGATACAAACTGAACCGATTGAAATATTATATTTAAATACTTTTATATTTTAATTTCTTAAGCATTAGAAGATAAGTGACTAATAATATAAGTTTTGTAATAAAAGTTAGGGAGGGAGACACTTTTAGAGCAACTTTTTCCCTTTTTCTTCATTTATTCCAATGTGGAATTCTACAAGTTTTTATAAGCCTTTTAAAACATCATGTGAATCCCTCCTCTACACCAAATTGACAATTTATAAAACTAGACCGCAGTATACGGTCTGTTTCGGTTCCTTAATCAACAAAATCGAAATATTTGGTTCAATACCAAACTTTCCCTCAACCTAGTCCGACCGTACCCAACCACTTACACCCTTACACAATGCATTGTGACTAGCACCCATAGTTGAATCCACCAACTCTCAAGTAACCTGAGTATGCACCCTTACCATACAGACCGAGGCAAGCCCACTCGAGTGGTGCGTCAACTGAGCCCTAGAAGTAGTCATTTCCAAATGGGTTAATTAGAGTTCTGGCCTAAAGACTGGCAATATTTAGAATTGTGCCATCGACCCTGACATTTGCATTTGGTGCACCTAGTGGGACAGTTTGAGGTCTCTAAGGTCATGTTTGATTCACAAGATTAATAGTGAAGTATTAATAATCCTATTAAATTAGTGTGGTATTCACTATCCAATAGGATTAATATTCATTGGATTAATAATCCTAATCCATGCTCTAATCCACCCAATCAAACATGCTCTAAATGTATTAGTGAAGCGACCAAGCGCATTGACCCCGACATTGGGTCGGCGAGTTACCATCCTGGATAAAAGCCTATTTCTCTTGGGCGTTTGACTTGTGAAACCCGTAACTCATGCAAAAGCCCTGACCCCAACTTGGAATCCAACTCCAAGAACACTTAGCTTCATCTTTTGTAGCCTCATTGCTCCATGTTCAAATCCTTGGACAACTGGGGGAAGTGGATTTGTACAGGTGAATAAACAACCTTCATTTACTATGAGGACATGGACAAGTTCAGAAGCTGATAAGACAAATTGTGAGGCTCAATTAATCAATTTTTCTAATCTCCAACACAAGCAGGCCGCAGATTCGATGATTACAGTGGAAGAAAGGGAGCAGAAAAGAAAAAGGAAAAGGAGTTTTTGAAAGGAAAATGAAGAGAGGGAGAGAGAGAGAGAGAGAGTTGAACAGGATTTAGGAAAGTCAAATAGGGAAAGAAAAGTTGGAGACAGAGGGACGATGTGTACACTTATTAATGTGTGTTTTTTTTTTTTGCGCCATGAGGCAAGCATTCATTTGGTTACATCAGTCATTTGATGAACTAGATCCTATACGACAGTAGCAAAACTGAACCCACTTATTTTAACCATTACAAAAGTCAAAAAAATCACAGCTATGCAAAACAATAAGATTTATTTGAGACTTGATTTATTGTTAACTTGTAAGTTTACGTATAAGTCGCAGACAAGAAGCGCAATTATTCATACATGTAAATATCGCCTACTAGTTTTGTGTTATAGCTAGCACTTGTATGAATCCACCCATTCTGTTTGATAATTGGTACATGTTGAGTAGAATTATGAATCGCATGAGATAACGTGATGGGGTTACTAGTATGGTGTGTATTAAGGCCCGTCAGTAAGTCACCATGTTACCACTCCAGATACAGATCCAATTTACATGCAGAACCAACAAGGCTACAGACACAGAAATAGTATCACACAATATTGTTCAACCCTTATTATTGTTCAAAATTACTTTTTACATATATCCTTGTGTCTCTTATTTTTGGTTTATTTATTATTTCTGATAATATGTGCATAAAATATACTTGATTGATATATTAGAATTGAACCAATTGGGCTAGCTCATTGTGTTTCTTAGTTTTATTCTTTTAACTGAGAGGTCAGGGCTCAATCACTGCCAAGGGAAATTATGGATTATTTATTCTCTATTAGAGGGTTTTCCTTTTGTTGTTTATTTCTTTCCTATTACGAGGCTCTATCTTGTAATGATTGTTAGTGTTGGTCTTGTAGCTATGTGTTGTTTGACTTTCTTATATAGTTGATTGTCGTTTAATGCAATTCTCCTAATATTTATAAATAATCTCTTACCGATTGAAAAAAAGAAAAAACTCTAGTCACAAACATGTTTGCCTCCATCTTTTTGGTGATCCATGATTGTATGATTAAAATTATAACAGGACAAAGATTTGAAGATAAAAGAGTTTGAGAATTGATAATCCGACTTGATGAGTTGAACAGTGGCATATAGCATTTTATTTTTTTATTTTGGGTAAATTACACTTTGCATCTTTGCACTTTGCACCAAATCTCACTTTGGCCCCTACACATGAAATTATAGTAGTAAACCCCCTGCACTTTTGGTTAAATCCCACTTTAGTCCCGGCATATGAAATTGTGATAGTCAACCCCCTGCACATTTACTCAAATCCCACTTTAGTCCCTACACAAGTGTTATTGTTCCTCTTTTGTTATTTTATTTTTAAATCTTTAACAAAACCCAGTCATGTGACAAAAATGTGACTACAAAATGAGGATAAAAGAGGAAGATTATTCATGTTTCCTACCAATACACTTTGTCCTACATGATAACCACATGAAAGAAATATAATACAGTATATATGTTTGTATGGTAAAAGTTGGTACGAAAAGACAAGTAGAGCTTTTGAAATAAAAAAAATGTAACAAAGAAATCAAAGAGAAAGAATGATGAATAGACAAAAGACTGTGTTACTGTGAAAAATAGAGTTTCGTGATTCTAATTTATGCAAAACCTTAGTTTATCTTCTTAATTGTTCACAATCTGCATTTTGTTTTAGCCTAATACCATAGTTCTAAATATCGGCCGATACGCTACGTATCGACCGATACGTATCGGAAAAATGGGGTACCGCGACGGATACAGGCCGATATACCACTGAGATTGAAAATCGCAGGAGTATCGGCCGAGTCCCGGTACGTATCGGCCTGTAAGCGTTACACAAGCCGTTACACAAGCCGCGACGAGCCGATACTCACCGGTTTGGACCGTTACGGGAAAGAAAAAGTTGAAAAACCTTTGAAATGATTTTTAAAGTTTCACCGCCGCGACACCCGATTCCCGATACGTACCGATCGATACTATCGATACCGATACTCCGCGATCGATACCGTTACGTTACCCGATACCGCGATTTAGAACCTTGCCTAATACAGTCATATTTTAATGTAATTTTGGGATAAAGTGTGTATTGGTGGAAAATATAGATGATTTTCCTTTCTTACTCTCATGTCGTAGTCACATTCTTATCACATGATTAGATTTTGTTAAAAATTTAAACAATTGAGTAACAAAAAATGAACATTGACACTTGTGTAGGGACCAAAGTGAGATTTTACCAAAAGTACAAGGGATTAACTGTCACAATTTCATGTGTAGAGATCAGAAGTGTAGGGGTTGACTGTCATAATTTTATGTGTAGGGGCAAAAGTGAGATTTGGTGCAAAGTGTAATTTACCTTTTATTTTTAAATTCAATGCCAATAACAAACAATAACCCTTAAACAACCCATCCCAAAACAATACAACATACTGAAATGGGATAGACAAAACATAGTTGTAAACTAGGTTCATTCCAATTACTCTATTGTCTTGGAGGGAGAAGCACTTGCTTAATCATTTTCTCTAGATTCAAAAAAGATGAAGCAGATGAACTCGCAGTGGCTTCTTCGGCCATTTTCCTCCATTCCATGGCCCTTTTCTTCATCTCCTTGCCCTTGTTTCCAGCCACCAACTCTCTCACAAGCTTCTCAACTTCATCTCTCTTAACATCATTGTCTATCTCTACCCCAATTCCCCACTTAGTGCAGCAGTACCAACAGTTGGTTTGTTGATCTCCAAAAAATGGCCAACAGATCATTGGCACTCCACTGGAAATGCTTTCAAGAGTGGAGTTCCACCCACAGTGAGTTAAAAACCCTCCGATAGACGGGTGGGCGATAACTTGCTCTTGTGGGCACCAACTTGCAAGTAGGCCTCTTTCTTTGGTCTCAGTCACAAACTCCGGTGGAAGAACTGCTGAGTCACCGGCAACAAGATCAGGCCTTATTATCCACAGAAAGGTCTGGTTGCTATTAGCAAGTCGCCAAGCAAATTCAACCAGTTGATTTGCTGTCATTACAGTTATGCTTCCATAGTTCACATAAACAACAGAGTTAGGTTCTTTAGAGTTGAGCCATTCTATGCACTCAGGTGCTTCTTTCCACAGATTTGATCCCATGGACTTCAAACTATCATCCTTGACCTGATTTGCAAGTAAGTGTAAAGGTCCAATGGTGTAAATTGGAGGGGACATGGATGAAAGTGCGTCCAAAACTTCATGCTCCAATTCCTCAATTGTATTATAAATAATTGCAGAAGCTTTAAGAGAGATCTCAGCTCCATCCAACACAAATTTCAGCATGACATCATTACGGTCAGTGGATCGAATAAAGGTTGGGAAATCCTTCAGACGTATACCTTGCATACCAGGTATCCAATCTATAACCATATCCAAATACCCATTTGTGAGATAGCTCGGGTCTGCACATCACAATAATGGTAATGTCAACAGTTGAACACCCATGGCTAAAAAAAAAAAGTGCAACACCAGACTGAAATTATATGTAGATATATAAATAATAACTTGGTATAAATATGTGCTCGTCATACTTGCTTATGCAGGGATGTACCTAATGGGTGAGTATGAGTCGTTTCGGTATGACTTGTTTAAAAAAAATCTCTAGAAAATTTCTTTAAATTCCTTAGTTCTTATGAAGCTTCTTCGGGGCTACTTATCAATATAGGCAAAAGTGCCTATATCTATCCAAGAAGATCTCATATGCAAGAAAATTGGTCATCCAAAATGTTAGAGCCAAACCTAGAAACAAATCAACCTTGATCAATTCTAAATTTTTGGCCCTAGAACCGCATCAATTATCTTTTAAAACCGAGAAAATCCAATCCAAACGAATTCAGGATTGTTTAGATTGTAGAAAAATTTGATATTAGATGATTGAATGTAACAATATTTATGGTAATAAATTATCACAACAAATTACGTAAACATGTGTTTGCTATTTATAACAATATTTATGGTAATAAATTATCACAACAAATTACGTAAACATGTGTTTGCTATTTATAAAAAATTTGTAAAATTTATTTTTATGTTCAAGTTAGCCTGAGGCCAACCAGAGAAGCAAATCGATTTGGTCATATTGGTCACTTTAAGATCCAGAATTGTGCAATGCCTTTCATGGACCAAACCAACCCATCCTATGAAAGCCGAGTTGGTTTTTTTCACAGGTTTTTCGCATCATTTGCCCACCCCTATTTTGGCTGGGGCAACACCACAAGTTTCAAACCTCTCTTGTTGCAGTAGTATTAGTTTATAATATTTTCAAATTGGAAAAATAATATTATTAATATTGTAGACCTTAGTTTATAATATATTCATATACATTAGTGTATAAATTTTTTTGATTGCATATACATTAGTATATATATAATTAAATTACATATATATTCATCCATAAATTTAGAGTGCAAATTTTAGTTTACCCCCATGGTTTAGAACTTGTGCAGAGGACTTCATTGTTATTTGGAAATAAACATACAAGCTTCCGTGGTTTGTAAAATAAAGTGCACTGTTAATTTTTAAGACAAATATCCTTTATACACCTTCAAATTTACAGGAACAAAAAAAACTTTATTTCTTGTTCCCGTCTCTACTGTTCTATGCCTTCTACTCCCTCTCTCTGTCTCTCTCCCACATCCTCTCCAACCGCTCCCGCATCCCGCACCATAATTTGTACTCCCTCCTGCATCTCCCGACAGCCCAACCTCTCTCTCCCACCACCACCGCCCTACAAAATAATCTCAAACTTAATGAACTTTAATGGCCAACAATAAAACCAATACGCAGAGTGCTACACTAGCATATGGTTAGCTCATAGATTGGTTGTCCAAATCTAGAACTTTTTTGATGCTTATATATGTCTTTTCTCAATTATTTTACTAGATTTTTGATCAATTGAGTGGTTGGGTCAGTGGGACATTGGTTAAAGTTTGGATATGTGATAAATTTTTGGTCTGCTATATATGGTATCTATATTTATAATATAATAGACGGAATAATTCTTTAGGTTGTGTGCATAATCATATTTGGACAAAGAAACATATCTGTGTAGGGATTGACCCAAGCCTATGGTGCCCACCCATCAATGCCAAACCAACCATCGTTGGGGTTCCTTGTGATCAGCTTTGTCGTGGTGGGTTTGCTGTTCTGATCTTCATCCCCCCTGCCCCAATGTTCCTATCATGTTTGTATGTTAGGGAAAAAAACAAAAAAATTCCCTTGGTGAAGCTTGGCTGGGTGAGGTTAATTGAAGTTGTGTATTTGTTTTGGTGAGCGATGGTGCTTTGTGTGTGAATGTATGTAACTATAACTATGTAGAGGTGGAAGAAGACGTGGTTATTTGGTTAAATTTACAGGTGCCGTTAGCAGAAGCTAATGGTGCACTTTGGTTTTCTTATTTCTAAAATGACGGGGTCATTCACAATGGGATGAAGTGAGATTTGCCTGTGTTAAAATTCTCTATTTGTCACTGCTTGCATATATACATGTACTCGTATAAACATGAAATATACATGTGTGTGCATTTGTTTATGTATGTAAGTATGCTTATAATTACTACCTTTGAGTGGTATGATACCCTTGTCGATTAGATTGCAGTATTGAAGGTAAGCCATGAAACTACAAGCACTGGCTGTCCACAAAAAAACATGGGGGATGCCTAGTTCTTCAGCAGCGGTGAATGTGAAGAACATGGAGGAGTCAGAGACTATGCAAGTGACTGGTGGGACGTTCAATCCAACATTGTCATTGAGTTTGGAGATGAGGTCTTTAAAGGGAGCTAAGCAGTGTTTGGAGGTGGACTCACAGAGGGAGGGGATGTCTTGGGTGGCTTCGGAATCGGATTCCGGGAGGCCGTCAGGTATGGTCTCAAAGCGGAAGGAGGGGAGGCCGTCGAGTGAGTCAGGGCCTTGGGATTTGAGGAGGCGTTTGTGGTTGAACTCTGTGTTCACAAAGGTTATATGGAAGCCTTTGTAATGGAGGAGTTTGGCTAGTTTTAGCATGGGGTTGATGTGGCCTTGAGCTGGGAATGGTATACAAACTGCATGAGGCTTCTCTAACATGGATCTGGAAGCCATTCTCTCTCTCTCTCTCTCTCTCTCTCTCTCTCTCTCTCTATATATATATATATAATATGGTGGGATTAATGCTTATGGCAAAGAGAATATGGAATAGTTTTATAGCCCAGCAAAGAGGTTCAACTCTCTCTCAAGCTAGTCTTCTTAGCTTTCCAGGTTTGAAGATTTAAGAAAGTGTTTGGATTTCTATTCTGTATCCCTTCCTTTACCATCTTATCACAACTAATTATTTTACACAATATTTCAAATTAATGAAGTAGCAAAAAATTTTATAATTGATATACATCGATTCAACCTTCTTGAGAGAAAATTTTGTTTACTTAGTGGGTGTTGTACTTGTTTATTTTTTAAAAGCACTACGTAAATATTATTAAAAATAGTATTTCAAAAATATTAAATAGTTTCTCTCACATGATCAATGCAATCTTGTCGTTTCAAGAGAGACCCAAAGGGCAATTTGCCGTCCAACAAGAAATTTCATAAGCTAAGAGACAAAACGGCAACTTGCTTTGGTTTTTTAATAAATAAAAATATACAAATAATAAATTGACTTGATATGTAATAATAAAATGTTGTGTCCAATGGTAGTGAATAAGACCGAGGAGCTGACATGTGCATCGATGCAATCCATATTTTGGATTCAATGAGGGATTTGGATCCTCTCCTGCAGTAATGAGATTGTGACACGTCGCCAAGAAGCAATCCAAAAGGCTAGAAGTTGCCACGTTGCAGAGAATGAAATGTGTTTAGTAGAACGGGTGTTTTGGGTCCACGTCGTTTTTTAAGGGATAGCACTATTGATGTTTGTGTGTTGTGTTGGTGTGTCTCATCACACTTTCAAACAAATTTCCAACTAAAAGTAATAAACTTTTCTCTCTTTTTGTTCTTGCTTACTGTACAGATCACAGATGCCCTTGGACAAATGACCATGGTGGTTTTGGGTTGATTCCAGTTGAAATGTTTGATTCAACAACCGAAAAAAATCAGAGTAATTTGTGAAAGTGATGGAATTTGTGAAATGTTGAAACCAAATTGTGAGAAGTTCTGGTTGCAGAATCTCTACCACCAAAAATGGTATCGTTCTCTTCATGATTTATTTCGCTGCGTCTTTCTCTCTTGAACTGGTTGCCGATCCAGCATGTTTGGTGCCGAAGGGGCGGAGGAGCCGGGTTGTCAAGAATTGGGTTGAATTTAGGTGGGTGGACTATAAAAGAGGATCCAAATCTGTGAGTCTAGTACTATGAAAATTAAATATAGTGTTGAACACATAAATACATTAATAAATTGAAATTTTTAGGATTGGATTTGACAATAAAATTTTAAAAATTTTATTTATTCATTTGTATCTCGGGTTTGATTTATATATTTTTAACATTATTGTTTAGGATCATTGGTAAATTTAGAATCTCTAAAACATTATCTCTAAATAGCCTATAATGCCGTAGCAGGTTATTGGATCTTAGGTGATTAATTTCTTAACAAATTAATCATTGTTATATAACATTTCATGTCATTTAAAACAAAAACAAAAACAACTATTTTTTGGAGAAAATTATGTCTTAAAACAAGAACGCCCACAACACAAAATCAACTCTTTACTTCTATTGTACCCAAAAAAATAAAATAAAATAAAATTTAGGAGGTGATATTTGAAGGATCTTAAGGCCTGGTTTGGCAAGAGGCTATTTTAGCCAAAAAGTTAAAAAGTTACTAAAAAAGTCAAAAAGCCAACAACCCATACCAAAAAGTGAAAGATTCCTTTTTCTCTCTACTTTTTGCACATCTTTTCGTAAAAAGCCAAAAAGTCATCCCAAACATACTAGTTTTTTTTTACATCACATTTTAGTCAAATAGCCAAAAAATTACTAAATTAACTTGTTCCCAAACGAGGCCTAAGTATTTTTTTTAAAAGTAATACTTGTAGCTGGCACTGCCTAAAATTTGCTGTTTAGCAATGTTAACGAAACTTTGATAATCTTTAAAAATGCCACAATTAGATAAGACTACATTCATTTCTCCTGTAGTGCGGAAAAAGATTTGTTGCACTTGTAATTTGTATAGTTTTGTATTATCAGTATCTTTCAACAATGAAGTGTAGTTTTTTGTCAAAATGTAAAATTACTATTTAATTTTCCATGGCTTTGATCACTTTTTTCCCCCAATAGAAAAATATTGAAAGCAATCATTTAGGCATTACCACGTAAATACGATCGAAACAATTGTAAAAACAAAGGTACATTAATCTAACTTAAGAACTCTTTTACATTAGATACAAACATGTACACAATTAGCACAAAAAAAAGAGAAAATACAATGTTTATGTGTCCTCTTCATGGTTCACAGTGAAAAGTTAAACAAGGCAGGTCAATCGAGTCGTGGAAGTAATTGTTCTTGAATGAGTTCGTTGCCAAAAGATTGGCAATAGTTAAAATGCCATCAACTCCAACATCCGCGTTAGGCACTCCGAGTGGGATTTTGTGGTTCATAAATGGGTTGGTGAAACGCCAACACATACTCGAGTATTGAGCAACTGAGTTACTGACCTAGAAGTAATTTAGAAAAAGAAATAGAGTTTTAGAGAGAGAGAGAGAGAGAGAGAGAGAGAGGGGAAATTCAGGAAAGTCAAACAGAAAGACAATGTGATCGTTTATTGATGTGTTGTTGTTTCGCGCCACGATGCCAACATTTGATTGACTTCATCATCCACCAGATGAACCATCGAACTTTTAAGGACATCTCTTTCAAGGAGACAGTGAGGATTTGAATTCTCTTGGGGGTAGGGTAAGGAAGTTGAACACGGAGTCCGTTCCGAATACTTCTCGTTCGGGAATAGAGTTTTTTAATAATTTTTTGACTTTTTAGTTAAAATATAATATAAAAAAAATTAATATATTTGAGATAATTTTTTGACTTTTTACGAAAAGATGTACAAAAAATAGAAAGAAAAGAGAATCTTTGATTTTTTGGTATGGATTGTTAGCTTTTTGATTTTTTTAGGAGTGGTGATTTAGAATACTAAATTTGAAGCTCTAAAAACACCACTAATGAAGTGGCAATGTAAAGAAAAAATAAATAAAACAAAACAAAGGCCAAACAACAATGATTCATCCCACTAAAAACACCACCACTAATAGCACTAATGCATTAAAAAAATAGAAAAAAAAAAAATACAACTCCAAGACCAAAACATCACATCATTTCTGGCGGGACCCACTACCACCTAATTAGTGAGCATTTTTCAAGGCCAAACTATCACATCAGTGGTGGAGTCCACATGATGCCACATCATTAGTGGTGCATTAGTGGTACTAAATTAGTGGTATGAAGCATTTTTCTTTTTTTAGTGACTTTTTAACTAAAAAAGTCACTTGCCAAACGAGGGATGCTGCTTCCTTTCCCTTCCCTTTGTCTTGTCTTGGGTATTTACATGGAGACCCCTTAATATATTGCCA
Source organism: Camellia japonica (assembly GCA_030407325.1). Lineage (NCBI taxonomy): Eukaryota > Viridiplantae > Streptophyta > Magnoliopsida > Ericales > Theaceae > Camellia > Camellia japonica. The sequence continues at coordinate 105,432,946 of JAPPVO010000036.1, forward strand.
AATATCAATTTGACACCTTAAATTAAAAAAAGTGTACAATCTCTTTAATTATCAAAATGTATACACCACTTCCATCATTGGATTGTTAGTAAATTGTAAGATTGAGGGTCATGTGCCAATATTTTGGTTGTTTGTGACCAAAGTATCCTTTAACACCTGGTTAATTACACTAAGACCTTCTAGACTATCATAAAATATTACTTTACCTCTTGAACTATTAGTAAGTATCACTCTACTCTCTAAACTATAAAATATTACAATTAGACCCATCAACTATCAAAATATCACAAACCGCTAATACCATTAATGGAAATGGTGAAATGACCAAATTGCCTCATATTTTCTATACCTCAGACACCCGTTCTCTATTTGAAATCCATCAAAAACCATTACAGTTTTTTTCAATTATAAAAATGGAAGACTTTTAATAAATTTCAAAAATTAATGGAGTGAGGAAATGAAGGGATAGAGCAAGGGTTCCTTAGAGAGTTATTTTATTTTAATTTTGTAATGGTTTTCGATAGATTTCAAAGAGAACAAGTGTGATGTATAGAAAAGGGGGGTTGATTTGGTCATTTCACTGTTTTCATTAATGACATTAGGGTGTGTGTGACATTTTGATGGATGAAAGGTCGAATTGTATTTTTTTATAGTTCAATAGGTAAAGTGATACTTTATGATAGTTCAAGGATCAAATTAACGGTACAAATTGTGAGACATTTTGGTAATTAAATTTATTCTGTTAACGTCGTTAAGGGTTTTGTGTAATCAATAGTTTAAGGAGTCAATTTGTATATTTTTTTAATTTATGAGATCAAAATAATATTTGACAATAGTTTAGGTGATCTCTTTATAAATATCCTTATTTCAACCATTACAAAAGTAAAAAAGTCATAGATATATACCCAAAAATATAATTTTATATTATTTTAGACTTGATATATTTTTTAACTTACAAGTTGACTTCATAAGCCCACTAGCTTTGGCAACATCATCCACCAGATCCGGATTCATTTGCCCAAGACACAATCCTAAACTTGATTGAGTCAGCAAATTCCTCCTAGTTAGGTTGTCCTTCGTTAAAAATATAATTATTTGTAATACCCCCATATTGACCATGAAATGGCAAAAGAATCACCTACAAAGCTTGGAGCCACCCAAAACAATCCCCACAAGTTAATCACTTTGGACTAACATTCTCAAGTTGATACTCCAATTATTGGTGAAGTTCAATCGGCCTTTGTTTGTTGGTGGGAAAAACTATTCAGGATGGTGTCCTAATAAGATAGTGAATTACTAGAGGGCTAATTTGAAAGAGGATATAGTGCTAAAGTTAGATTTTAAAAAGGGTCATGATTATCTTAATTGGAATTTTTAGTTATTTATTAAGCTAAGCAATTGTGTCTTCTTAGAGGAATAGTGTGGTCAAAATAGGATGAGTTTGACACAACTTTTTAATGACACAGTTATTTTTTGCTGAACAAATTGATTTGAAATTATAAATTTAAGAGAACCCTGAGATTTTTTGAAGTTACGTAAGGATTGAAAATCAACTTCAATAAAAGTGTTGTTTGTGGGCTGAGTGTTGAGGAGAATCTGGGGAAGGATTTAGTGCTTCCCTTTAATTGCAAATGTCAGACATTTTCCTTTGATATATCTTGGCTCATCTCTTGGGCTAGCCCAGAAGGCAATGTGTAATTTATCCATTTACGCCATGTGATTGTCAATATATTATTATTATTATTATTTTGGCAAATTGGATAGAAGTTGGTTTTCAGAGTAAATTGAAAAAATTACAAATGTTGGGGGCTGAAGTGAAAAACAAATATTTTAAAGACCAAAGTGGAGAAGTTAGAAAACTTAAGGGAGTAAAATGTAATTAGGTTTTGTTAACAAATGCCCTTAGGGTACTAGTTAAAGTTGCATTAAATGAAACCAACCACCTGTCCTAGTGTGAAAATTGGAAAATCTAATTAATGTTTGACTAGAAAAAATTTAATTCTTTTGTAACAAGACCAAAACATCTTCTCTTTTTGTAGTCAATTTTTTTTTTAATATAATTTTTTAGTTATGTTTTTTGACTATAAAATTTTAAAAATTAGAAAAATTGAGTCAATTTTTTTTTCATTAAAAGTGAAAATAAATCAAATTCTATATAAAAAAATCTTGCAAAAATTAAACCATTTTTTTCTTTTTTAAACCTTTTTCAAAAATTTCAAAAAATTAATAGACTATTCGAAAATAATAAATAAATAAAAATTGAATAAATTTATAAATAAAAAAAAATTTGGTAAAGAAAAAATAAACTCTTTCTTTTAAAAATCTAACCAAATTAAACGCTTATATTTAAAAAAGAAAATGTACATTTTTAAAACATTATGTTGTTCATTGAAACACATTATGTTGTTCACTGATTACTTTTTCTAAATTCTATGCTAGTGGTAGTTAGATTTATTTAATGCAACCTTAACTAGTGCCTAAGGGCACTTGTTAACAAAACCTAATATAATTTATCCTTCAGTGGTAGGTGTTGATATCGATTATCAAACACCAACTAAATGATGAGATTACAAGTATGATACTTTAGGTTAGTCGAACAGCCACACAAAGGCCCGTCACTAGTCATTGAGTTATTACTCGAGATAATATAGAAACAAGAAGGCTACAAATATACAAATATTATATCATGTAATATTATTCAACCATATTATTGTTTCTGACTATTAATTTAATTATTTTTTGTGATATTATGTGCATAAAATTTACATGATTGATGTATTGATATTGAACCAAAAGGGCTAACTCACTCTCTCCTAATTGTACATTTTCAATTGAAAGGTTAAAGTCAATCACTACCAAGATTGATGGATTATTTATTTTTTGTTAGGCCATCTTCAAAGCTGTACCAAATCCATCACCAAATTCAAATTTGGTGAAAATTTTCCTTTTTTTCTACTCCAATGGTTTCATCAAACCTATATGAAATTAAGAATATAAAAAATATTTCACCAAACTGAGGATGTCTAGCACATTTTAGCATTTTACTGTGTATAGCAGTTGAGGATTTGAGCCACTGGACGTTCGACCAAATGTCCACCCGATCATCCTCTTACTTAAAAAATTCCCACAACAGAGCAATGGTTTGGATGATCAAGGGGATGTTCTCCCAGACAACCAATGCGTCAATAGGCTTGCAAAGTTGTTTGCTTTTTGTGGCACCAAGACCAAATTCCTTACTAAGAGTGATGCATGGATAGCAGAGGCAAATGCATTGCATATAGATTCAAATTTGTACTCAAATTAGCCGTTGATTTTACAGGGTGCAACTCCAATAAGGTTACCATGGGTTTTGCAGAGGATTTCACAACATTACTGTTGTTGTGGTTTATAAAATAAGACTGATTTGTTTTTTAATTTCACAATATCGTTACAAATTTTTTTTTTTTTAATATTCACTTTTTCTTTCATTTGTCAGCTGTTTCTTTGACAATATTCTCATTGTGTGATCTTCAATCTTCAGTATTTCTTGAATTTTTCACTTCTTTCTTTAATTTTTACTTGTTTCTTTTACAATATTTTTTTACTGTGTGTTGAATGTTATATCCTATTGAATTTTTTTAACTTGTTTATTTGTAAAAATTTTACCTTCAAATTATGGAAGATTTTAAAATGTTTGAGTAATCACAAACTTTAGAGCAGAACACTAATGTTACTTTTATTTCTGAAACTTTTTCGTGTTTCTCGTGGTAAAGCATTCACCATTACAGAAGATAAAACTTTATGTAGATCTTGGTTGGCCGTCTCTCATGATCCCATTGTTGGTAATAGTCAGACCATGGCAATATTCTAGGAACGAGTACTCGTTTATTTTAATTCACAATTGAATGGTCAATCAAATCAAAATCGTATTTCTTTCTCTCACCATTGGTCTGTGATATAAAAGGCAATTAATAAATTATGTGATTTTTTTGAGCAAATCCAATTGAGCCAACAAAGTGGGACAACTGAGGCAGACATTGTAATTTTCATTTCTTTTGTAGCATATATCTATTTTATGATTTGTATCTACACTTTTTATCGAACTGATTATCTTTTCAGTTTTTTAGGTCACTAAAGCTAAACCCATGTATCATGCAATACAGAAAAAACACTTTACATTTGATACAAGTCCAGATATTTTGCGCTAAAGTTGTAAGTGGGATGGAATTAGAACATAATGCAAAAAACCCACACCACTACCTTGTCTATTTTCGAATCCAGCAACTGAAGGTGAGGCTTTTCAACCTAACAACAATATTGAAGAGGACCAATAACCGACTAATACATCAATACGACCAATTGGTACTAAGGCTACGAAAGAAAAGTTGAAGAAATAAGCAATTCACGATGTTAGATTTGATGAAATGGCTACCAACCAGTCTAAAATTGTTGAAGTGTTATCAATTATGTCCTCTAGAAGTGTTGAGCGAGATGAACAAAATGTGATAGAACATGAACAAAAGGCTTCAGAACGTTGAAGAAAGGCCGTGGATAAGGAGGAACAGCTAAAAATATTATCTATGATGAATGAAAGAGAACAACGAAATGGGGGTTATAAATTAATGTCAATGGATATGACCAATTTAAATCCTATGTAAAGGGCCTACGAAGATCTTCAACAGCAATCTTATTTCAATTAACAAATAGATTTCCTTGACTGTTTTATGAAGACCACTAATAGACTTGAAATTTGTTACATATCAATTTTCTTAATTTTTTTTCTCAGTTATTATTGTTTTAGTAATGATGTTCAATTTGTTTTATTAATGATCTTATAAAAATGATGTTAAATTTGTTTTACTAAGGGCATGTCCAATAGTGTATCAAATATTTCATCAAATCTGAGTGAAAATTTGAGGAATTCCTCTATCTGATATTCAGCTCTCCAGCGGTGAATTTTTGGCGGTCAGCAAAATGCAGGTTGTCCGGAGGGATGACTGGCCGGTCAACCGATAAGAGTAAACCCCAAAAACCTGTTTCCCTCTATTTTTGTTTTCCTCAATTCCTTTGCCATCTTGATTTCGATTATGAAATATCATCAACCAACTCAATAGTAGTTGTTTCTGCTAGCAGCAATAATGACTTTGAATCATTTATGTCCCGTCATTTAGGTATTAGAAATAAGAATGCATATCATGCCCTCCGCAATAATGTAATAGAACATATGTGGCATCTTTATGGTGAAAAGTAACTTCACCACGTGGACGAGATGATGAACTTTTGGTTGGATTTTTTGATTGTGAGGTGATTACGCAAATGATACTGTCAGTGTTTGTTGTTGAGCTTAAACCTATACACATACTTCATTTTTGTTGTTACTCAAATGCTGTCAGTGTTTGTTGTTGTTGCGCTTAAACCTGTACACATCTTTTTTGCTAGTGTTATTGGTCCTTCAATTTTGTTTATATCCAATTTACTGTTAATATCAAATTTACTGATGTATTCTGTTTACTGATGTTCTAGTTTCATGCTGCTTTACTATTAATATTAAATTCACTGATGTTCTAATATCCAATTTATTGTTAATATCATTTGAGTGATCTGTTTAAATGGCAAGCAAACTCAAATTTGTTCTTAATTTGATCTTGAAAATACTCTCTCTCTCTCTCTCTCTTTTCAAATTTTTTTTTTTTCAGTTAGGGAAATTGGTTCATAGCCACATAATGATTACTATTGTCAAATAACTTGACAGTAGTATCTAAAATGCTACAAATTAATTAAGAGGAACTTTTGAGGCAATTATAATTTATGGTTTTTTTTTATAATAAATTTGATAAATGTCGTGGAGTCATCCAAGTGTGAATTGCTTCAAATGCATCATTTTTCAACGCTTGCGGCCTTGAACTCATGAATACATCAGTTAAACATATAACCATTTAACTTCATCAAACATGCAACCACCTCATTTAATCAACTACCTACCTCATTCATTCATGATCAAAAAGCATCTATGTACTCTATAAATCAGTATAGAAGCTGTGTATTTGATAAAGTGTAGAGGAAGTCTTTGGAGCAAGACCAAAACAGAAAGTCGAAAGAACAAACTACACAAAATCAGTCGACCGAGAGGTCATCCGGCCGATTAACTAGTGTCTACCTTGTTTTGTGAATTGCAGTCAGGCATCAACCAACGCATCTTAAGTTTTTTATATTTCTTTTTCTGTTGCTTACCTTTTCACACCATTTTGCAATATTTTATGTTGCCTCACACTGAAATTTAGCACCTCTAATCGAGCCTTTCACATTTACCTCTCCCAATCAAATGCTTTACATATTCACATAGTCATGCCTATAACCAAAAGAGTAAGACCGGAACCTGGACAGTCCTCAAACCCTCCACTACGTCAACAACAACATCAAATTCATGCTTATCCAACTCAAGATTTTCTGACTTATAATCATGAACAAGACTTTCAACACTTCTGTAGCCGACCTATTGTCATCGGGAGAAGGCTCAATCTTCCTTCTCAAAATGATACTCTATTGGTTACCAAACTTAAGACTATGGGTGGATAAATTTGATAAATTAATCAAAAGAGCAAGACCAGAACTTGGATAGTCCTCAAACCCTCCACCATGTCAACAATAACATCAAATTCATGCTTGTCCAACTCAAGATTTTCTGACTTATAATCATGAACAAGTCTTTCAACACTTCTGCAGTCGACTTATTGTCACTGGGAGAAGGCTAAATCTTCATCTTCAATATGATGCTCTGTTGGTTACCAAACTTGAGACTATGGGGTGGATAAATTTGATAAATTTACCATAGAAGGTATATCCTCATCTTGTTTCTCTATTTTATGTTCACTTGAGATGTACTTATGAAGAAGATGGAGACTTTACTATTATGTCTTATGTAAAAGGTAAGCACATTGAATTTGGCATCTCCACTTTGGCATGAATTATTGGAATGGAGCAAGGGGAGACGCAAATCTACTTTCACAATGAGTCTGAATTGCTTGATATTGTTGGCAACATAAATGAAGTATATTATACTATTTGTGAGAGTAGATTTACTGTAATTAATTTACAAGCAAGACAATTGAAACCCCACCTTCGTATTCTTCATCGATTTATAATAAAAAATGTCACTCCCAAAAGAGGACAGTTTGATGTTGTTCCAATTTTTAATGATTATTTGCTATATTATTTTGAAGTTGGACACAAATTGGATTTGTGCTATACACTCATGAAATAAATGGTGGTTGCAAATCTTGGTTATATCATTGGCCGGTCATTAGTTCTTGGAGCTCTACTTGCAAAAATTTTCAAAGCTTTCAAGATCAGACTTGTAGGTGAAGCAGAAACAAAAATATATTCTGCGATTTCGGAGTACACATTCACCCGAGCTAGTGGCGGTGAAAATTTATTGCAAAGTATGAATGCTCCAAATGCACTAACAGATACTCCCGAAACCCCATGACAATGCCATGCCACTGGGTCAACAACCTCAATACTGGACTGATTTTTTGTCTACGAAACAAGAACGACAAAATCAGCACCTTCAATGGGAATAACACCTGGCTAATCAGTTCAATGCATTTGCCACCACTTAGAACTCATTAATTTAACAATTTGGTGAGTTTCGTGTGGACACTGAAAAAGGTCATGAAGCTACAAGCAATCACTTTGATCAAATTGAGCATCAAATCAGTGAGATCTACCATCATTACTTCACTCCACCCCCCCCCCACCACCTGACACTGACCTTCAAAGTTATTGAGGAAGAGATTGGAGACCACATAGTAGTAGTACATCCAATCTCTACCTCAGTAACTTCAAAGGTCAGTGTCAAGTGGTGGTGGATGGAAGTAGTGATGGTAGATCCAACTGACTCGATGCTCAATTTGATCAATGCGATTGCTTGTAACTTTATGACGTATTTCAGTGTCCACATGAAACTCACTAAATTGTTGAATTAATAAATTCTGAGCGGTGGCAAATGTATCAAACTGATTAACCATGTATTGTTCCCATTGAATGCGCTGATTGTGTTGTTCTTGTTCCGTAGACAAAAAATCAGTCTAGTATTGAGGTTGTTGAGCTGGTGGCATGGCATAGTCATGGGGTCTTCAGGAGCATCTGTTAGTGCATTTGGAGCATTCAGAATTTGCAATAAGTTTTCACCGCCACCAGTTCAGGTGAGTGTGTACTTCGAAATAGCAAAAAAAAAAAATTTTATTTCTACTTCATCTACAAGTCTAATCTTGAAAGCTTTGAAAATTTTTGTAAGTAGAGCTCCAAAAACTAATGACCAGCTAGTGATTTGACCAAGATTTGCAAACACCATTTCTTTCATGAGTATATAGCATAAATCCAATTTGTGTTCAACTTCAAAATAATATAGCAAATAAGAATTAAAAATTGAAATAGTATCAAAATGTCCCCTTTTGGGAGTCTCATTTTCTATTATAAATCGATGGAGAATATGAAGATGGGATTTCAAATGTCTTGTAAATTACTTCCAATAAATCTACTCTCACAAATAGTAGAATATACATCAGTTATGTTGCCAACAATATCAAGGAGTTTAGACTCATTGTGAAAGTAGATTTGCATCTCCACTTGCTCAACTCCAATAATTCATGCCAAAGTGGGGATGTCAAATTCAATGTATTTACCTTTTATATAAGACATAGTAGTAAAGTCTCCACCTTCTTCATAAGTATATTTCAAGTGAACATAAAATAGAGAAACAAGACGATGATATACCTTTTGTGGTAAATTTATCAAATTTATCCACCCCATAGTCTCAAGTTTGGTAACCAACAGAGCATCATATTGAAAAGGAAGATTTAGCATTCTCCCGGTGACAATAGGTCGACTGCAGAAGTGTTGAAAGGTGTGTTCATGATTATAAGTCAGAAAATCTTGAGTTGGATAAGCATGAATTTGAGGCTTTTGTTGACGTGGTGGGGGGTTTGAGGACTATCTAGGTTCTAGTCTTGCTCTTTTGGTTCTAAGCATGTCTATGTGAATATGTAAAGGATTTGATTGGGAGAGGTAAATGTGAAAGGCTCAATTAAAGGTGCTAAATTTCAGTGTGAGGCAACATAAAATAGTGACAAAATGGTGTGAAAAGGTAGGCAACATAAAAAGGAACACAAAAACTTAAGATGAGTTGGTTGATGCTTGTCTGAAATGTGTTTAGTAGAACGGCGTGGTTGTTGGTGTGTTCTCTCATACACTTTCAAACAAATTTCCAACTAAAAGTAATAAACTTTTCTCTCTTCTTGTTCTTCCTTACTGTACAGATCAAAGATGTCCTTGGAAAAAAACTTTACAACGAAGTGGGTTTGGTTGATGTTTTTGACAAATGACCATGATGGTTTTGGGTTGATTCTAGTTGAAATGTTCCACTCAACAACCAGAAAAAAAAAAATCAAAGTAATTTGTGAAAATGATGGAATTTGTAAAATGTTGAAACCAAATTGTGAGAAGTTATGATTGTAGAAATTGTTGGGTATACCTCCTTATTGGAGTGTGGGACCCAATTGGTTTATTAAAAGAGTTTAATTTAATTTGGTATTAGTTATAATATATTTTTATATATTATATCTAATTTTGTGGTGACCCAATTCAGTTTGGAAACAACTAAGGTTTTGATAAAAAAAAACCCTAGATTCACAATATTTTAGGTATTACTTTTTGCTCAACCCGAAGTGGTAGGCGGCTGCTAAACATTGGGGCACATCAATTCAGTGGAAGTAAAAGTTTGGGTCAGCTTCACTTATTTCGTTGACAAATTCGGCTAATTTGGTGAAGTTGTTTTGGGTGATTATTTTTGGGTCTTCTACAACTTTGTTCTGAAGATTTTGGTTCATTTATTTGGTGAGGTGTTTCCTCTTGTTTATTTGTGATTATTTGGAATTCACCTAAGGGTGGTTTATGAGACCATTCGTGTCTCGTTTGTAATCGTTTGGAAACTTATTTGATTGATAGTGGAATCGGATTTCGATCCCGTGGACGTACCTCACATTGAGGGAACCAAGTAAAAATTCTTGTGTTGCTTTTGATTTAATTTTTCCACATTAGTTTTTATTCCCATTGATTGATTTACTTGTGGGGAATTATAGATTTTCCCTAACAACTGGTATCAGAGCTTACGATTTATTTGGGTTTATTTATTTGTGTAAATCAATGGAGGGAAATGTGGGTCGTATGTCTAGCTTCAATGGAAGCAATTGGGTAACTTGGAAAACTAAAATGGAGGACCTATTATTTTGTAAAAATTTGTATGGACCCATTGAGGGTGATAGTGGCAAACCCAAGGGTATGAAAGATGATGAATGGAATAGGCTTAATCGAAAAGCCGTCGGTGTTATCCGTCAATGGATTGATGACAGTGTGTTTCATCATGTTGGAAAAAATTAAAAGGCCTTTATAATAGAAAATCAGCCACAAATAAAGTTTTTCTGTTTCGTAAGTTGGTTAATTTAAAATATAAAGAGGGCAGCCCTATTCCAGAACATCTGAATGAAATAAAGAGTATTGTTAATCAACTTGCTTCTATGAAAATTATTTTTGATGATGAGCTGTAGGCTTTGATGCTACTTAGTTCTTTGTCCGAAAGTTGGGAGACTTTGGTTGTGACAGTTAGTAATTCGGCACCCGATGGAGTTGTCACAATGGACCAAGTCACTAGTAGCTTGTTGAATGAAGAAACTAGAAGAAAATCAGCGGGTTCCTCTCATTCGGAAGCATTCGTTGTGAGAGGCCGAAGCAAAACAAGGAGGAGGAGTAAGACTCCTCATGGTCGTGATCAAAGCCGTGACAAATCAAAAGATGGTTCTTTTTCAAAGAAAGACATTGAGTGCTATTATTGCCATGAGAAAGGGCACATGAAGCGAGAATGCCGAAAGCTCAAGAACAAGGAGAAAAGGCGTGACAAAAGTGTGGATAAGAAGCAAAAAGACACAACGGCAGTTACTACCGATGATCTCATGGTCGTTTGTGAAGATGATTGTATCAATTTTGTGGGCCAAGAGAGCAACTGGGTGATTGATTTGGGTGCTTCTTTTCAATGTGACTTCTCGAGTTGATTTCTTCACTACCTACACCGAAGGAAATTATGGTTTTGTTCGAATGGGTAATGAAGGTTTGTCCAAGATTATTGGCATGGGTGATGTTTGCTTGGAAACAAATTTGAGCTGCAAGTTATTACTTAAAGATGTGAGGCATGTTCCCAACATTCGCCTTAATTTGATCTCTACTGGGAAGCTAGATGATGAAGGTTTCAACAACAAATTTGGTGATGGAATATGGAAGCTCACAAAGGGTTCTTTGGTGGTGGCTAAGTGCAAGAAGACTCATACACTTTATTCGATGCAAGGAAAAATTTGTAAAGGTGTTGTCAATTCACTTCAAGATGATACTTCTACCGAATTGTGGCACAAGTGGCTTGGCCATATGAGTGAAAAAGGGCTACAAGTTTTGTTCAAGAAAGAGCTTCTACCCGGTTTGAAAGGTACACATCTCAAAACTTGTATTCATTGTTTGGCGGGTAAACAACATAGAGTTTCTTTTCATAAAAATGTTGCTTCTAGAAAAGAAAATGTGTTGGAGTTGATTCATTCGGATATTTGTGGTCCTTTAAAAGTTAGAACACATGGTGGTGCACTTTATTTTGTTACTTTTATTGATGATTATTCAATGAAAGTTTTGGCTTTTCTACTAAAAACGAAAGATCAAGTTCTAGAAGTATTTAAGCATTTTTAGGCCATGGTTGAAAGAGAAACAGGGCAGAAATTGAAGTGCATCCGATCAGACAATGGTGGTGAATACATTGGGCCATTTGATGAGTATTGTTGCAGCCAAGGTATTCGGCATCAAAAGACAGTTAAGAGGACTCCTTAACAAAATGGAGTTGCTGAGAGGATGAACTGCACCATTATGGAAAGAACAAGGTGTTTGCTTTCACAAGCTAAATTGCCAAGATCTTTTTGGGTGAGGCAATGAAGACAGCGGTTGACGTAATCAATTTGTCTCCTTCCTATCCTTTGAATAGTGATGTTCCAGAAAGAGTTTGGACCGGTAAAGATGTATCTTATGAGCACTTGAGAGTGTTTGGTGCCGAGCTTTGTTCACATTCAAAAGATGAGAGGTCCAAGCTTGATAGCAAGTCAAGACAATGTATTTTTCTTGGCTATGGGCGTGATGAATTCGGGTATACATTATGGGATCCGATCGACAAGAAAATCATTCGAAGCCGTGATGTTGTGTTTCTTGAAGACCAAACAATTGAAGACTTTGGCAAAGGTGATCAACCGGAGCCAAAAACTAGTGATCTCATTGACATGGATCCATCTCCTTCATCTTCGGTGGATGATGAAAATGGGGGAGATATGCAGCCACCTATTGAAGATGTAGATGATGATGCTAATCCTAATGAAGTTGAGCCAGAAATTGAGGAAGAGCATCCAACTCAAGAACCGCCACCACAACTTGAGTTGAGGAAATCTACAAGGGACCGACAACCTTCAAGAAAGTATCCTCCCAATGAATTTGTGTTGATTTTCGATCAAGGGGAGCTTGAGAGCTACCAAGAAGCAATTGAGTATGCAAGAAAGGTGATTGGAAAAAGGCCATGGACGAGGAGATGAATTCCTTGCTTGAAAACCAGACTTATGATTTAGTGAAGTTGCCTAAAGGAGGAAAATTCAAAAAATAAGTGGGTTTCAAATTGAAGAATGATGGCAAGAATCTGAGGTACAAGGCACGTCTTTGTGAAAGGCTTTGGGCAAAAGAAAGGTATTGACTTTGTCGAGATTTTCTCACCGGTTGCAAAGATGTCTTCTATTCGGGTTGTACTTGGCATGGCTGCAAGTATGAACCTTGAAGTTGAGCAACTTGATGTGAAGACCGCATTTCTTCATGGTGATCTTGAAGAAGAAATTTACATGGAGCAACCAGAAGGTTTTGTAGAAAAAGGGAAAGAGAAATTTGTTTGCAAATTGAAGAAAAGTTTGTATGGTCTCAAGCAAGCCCCGCGACAATGGTACAAAAAATTTGACTCTTTCATGATGAATAATGGTTTTTCTAAAACCACTTCGACCATTGTGTGTTTGTGAAAAATTTCCCGGATGGCAAATTTATTATTCTTTTGCTTTATGTTGATGACATGTTAATTGTGGGTCAAGATTCTACCATGATAAACAGGTTGAAATTGGAGTTGAGCAATCTTTTGCTATGAAAGATTTGGGACCGGCAAAGCAACTACTTGGTATGAAAATTGTTCGTGATCGCAAAGAGGGGCTGATTTGGTTGTCTCAAGAAAGCTACATTGAGAAAGTTCTTGAGAGGTTCAATATGAATAAAGCAAAGCCGGTTGGTTGTCCACTTGTGGGTCACTTCAAGCTTAGTTCGAATCAATGTCCTACAAGTGAGAAAGACAAAGAAGAGATGTTGAAAGTTCCTTATGCTTTAGCAGTTGGTTCTTTGATGTACGCCATGGTTTGTACAAGGCCGGATATTGCTCACGCAGTTGGTGTGGTGAGTCGTTTTCTCTCTAATTCGGTAAAGAACATTGGGCAGTGTAAAATGGATTCTAAGGTATCTTCGAGGACTTCGAAGGTGTGTTTGTGTTTGGAGATGGTAAGCCGATGCTTGATGGGTTCACAGATTCTGACATGGCCGGTGATATTGATTCTAGGAAATCTACTTCGGGGTATTTGATGACTTTTGCAGCGGGAGCTATGGCATGGCAATCTAAATTACAAAAATATGTTGCTCTCTCAACTACCGAAGCTGAGTTTATTGCCATTACGGAAGCTTGTAAAGAAGAGTTATGGTTGAAGAAATTTCTGCAAGAGTTGGGTTTAAAGCAAGAAAAATATGTGCTTTATTGTGATAGTCAAAGTGCTATTCATTTGAGTAAAAATTCTACTTTTCATTCGAGATCGAAACACATTGATGTGAGATACCATTGGATTCGTGATGTGTTAGATTCGAAATTGTTGCAACTCGAAAAGGTTCACACAGATCATAATATTTCGGATATGTTGACTAAGACTTTGTCAAGGGACAAACATTTGAAGTGTCGAACTTTGGCGGGTATGGTTGATGTCTCCACCTAAGTCGGTAGGGGGAGAATTATTGGATGTACCTCCTTATTGGAGTGTGGGACCCAATTGGTTTATTAAAAGAGTTTAATTTAATTTGGTATTAGTTATAATATATTTTTATATATTATATCTAATTTTGTGGTGACCCAATTCAGTTTGGAAACAACTAAGGTTTTGATAAAAAATCCTAGATTCACAATATTTTAGGTATTGCTTTTTGCTCAACCCGAAGTGGTGGGCGGCTGCTAAACATTGGGGCACATCAATTCAGTGGAAGTAAAAGTTTGGGTCAGCTTTACTTATTTTGTTGACAAATTCGGCTGATTTGGTGAAGTTGTTTTGGGTGATTATTTTTGGGTCTTCTACAACTTTGTTCTGAAGATTTTGGTTCATCTATTTGGTGAGGTCTTTCCTCTTGTTTATTTGTGATTATTTGGAATTCACCTAAAGGTGGTTTGTGAGACCATTCGTGTCTCGTTTGTAATCGTTTGGAAACTTATTTGGTTGATAATGGAATCGGATTTCGATCCCGTGGACGTACCTCACATTGAGGGAACCACGTAAAAATTCTTGTGCTGCTTTTGATTTAATTTTTCCGCATTAGTTTTTTTTCCCATTGATTGATTTACTTGTGGGAAATTATAAATTTTCCTTAACAGAAATCTCTACCACCAAAAACGATATTGTTCTCTTCATGATTTATTTCTCTGCGTCTTTCTCTCTTGAACTGGTTGCCGATCCCGCATGTTTGGTCCTGAAAGGGCGGAGGAGCCGGGTTGTCAAGATTTGGGTTGAATTTAGGTGGGTGGACTACAGTAGAGGATCCAAATAGTCTAGTACTATGAAAACTAAATATAATGTTGAACATATAAATATAAATAAAAAAATAACGCCCAAGTAGTACACATTAATACGTATTTGGGAAATTGGGAGGGAAAAGATTGAATACACACCTAACCTTTGGCATAATGTATAAAGTGATAGTCCCAAGACTTAAACTTATAATCTCAAGGTTATTAAACCAAGTTTTAACTATTGAACCAATAGTCACCCCTAAATATATTAATAAATTGAAATTTCTAGGATTGGATTTCACAATAAATTTTTTAAAATTTTACTTATTCAGTTGTATTTTCTCTTTGATTTATATATTTTTAACATTATTGTTTAGGATCACTGGTAAAGTTAAAATCTCTAAAATATTATCTCTAGCCCATAATGACATAGCAGGTTGTTGGATCTTAAGTGATTAATTTCTAAACAAATTAATAATTATTATTAGCTCCGATTCGTAGCTCAAATTCGGAGGCTCGAATTTGGCTCGAATTCGGAGCAGAGGAAGAAGAGAAGAAGAAGAAGGAGGGAGGAGGAGGAGGAGGACTGGAGGGAAGGGGGCCATAAAAATGGGGCTGGAGGAGGAGTCGGGGCTGCGACGAGCTGCGGCGGGGTTGCGACGATCGGCGGCGTGCTGCAACGATCAGTGGCGGCAGGGGCCCTTCTCTCCTCTCCTCTCCTCTCCTCTCTCTCTCACCTGTGTTGCCTGGTTCAACGAAGAAGAAGAAGAAAAGAAAGAAAGAAAAGGAAGAGAAAGAAAAGAAAGAAAAAGAAAAAGAAAAAAAAAAAATTGAAACCCAAAACGACGTCGTTTTGGGTTTCGAGCCGAATTCGGGCCACGGAATTCGAGCTACCAGGAATTTTTCAATTATTATATAACATTTCACGTCATTTAAAACAAAAACAAAAATAACTTTTTACGTGGAGAAATGTCTTAAAACAAGAAAGCCCACAACACAAAATCAACTCTTTACCTCTATTGTACCCCAAAAAAATAAAAATAAAACAAAATTTAGGAGGTGATATTTTAAGGATCTTAAGTACTTATTTATTTGTTTATTTTAAGTAATACTTGTAGTTGGCACCATAGTTCTAAATATCGGCCGATACGCTACGTATCGGCCGATACGTATCGGAAAAATGGGGTACCACGACGGATACAGGCCGATATACCACTGAGATTGAAAATTGCAGGAGTATCGGCCGAGTCCCGGTACGTATCGGCCTGTAAGCGTTACACAAGCCGCGACAAGCCTTTACTCACCGGTTCGGACCAATACGGGAAAGAAAAAGTTGAAAAACCTTTGAAATGATTTTTAAAATTTCACCACCGTGACACCTGATTCCCGATACGTACCGATCGATACTACCGATACCGATACTCCGCGATCGATACCGTTACGTTACCTGATACCGCGATTTAGAACCTTGGTTGGCACTACATAAAACTTTGCTGTTTAGCAATGTTAACGGAACTTTGATAATCTTTAAAAATGCCACAATTAGATAAGACTACATTCATTTCTCCTGTAGCGTGGAAAAAGATTTCTTGCATTTGTAATTTGTATAGTTTTGTATTATCAGTAAAATGTAAAATTACTATTTAATTTTCCATGGCTTTGATCATTTTTTTCCCCCAATAGAAAAATATTGAAAGGAATCATTTAGGCATTACCATGTAAATACGATCGAAAAAAAATTGTAAAAACAAAGGTACATGAATCTAACGTAAGAACTCTTTTACATTAGATACACAATTAGCACAAAAAAAGGAGAAAATACAATGTTTATGTGTCCATTCATGGTTCACAATGTAAAGGTTAAACAAGGCAGCTCAATCGAGTTGTGGAAGTAGTTGTTTCTCAATGAGTTCGTTGCGAAAAGATTTGCAATAGTTAAACCCCAACATCTGCGTTAAGCACTCTTAGTGAGGTTCTGAATGAGTTTGTTGCCAAAAGATTGGCAATAGTTAAAATACCATTAACCCCAACATCCGCATTGAGTGGGGTTTTGTGGTTCTTAAATGGGTTGGTGAAACGCCAACACCTACTCACTCGAGTACCAGGCCACTGAGTTACTGACCTAGAAGTAATTTAGAAAAAGAAAGAGAGTTTTTGAGAGAGAGAGAGAGAGAGAGAGAGAGAGAATTCGGGAAAGTTGAATAGGGGAAAAAAGAAGAAGTTAAAGACAAAAGGACAATGTGATCGTTTATTGATGTGTTGTTGTTTTGTGCCACGAGGCCAACATTTGATTGGCTTCATCATCCACCAGATGAACCGCCATACTTATTTTAAGAACATCTCTTTCAAGGAGATAGTGAGGATTTGACTTTCCCTGGGGGTAGAGTACTATGAAAGGAAGTTGAACACGGAGCCCGTTTCGATTACTTCTCTGATCTGGAAGTTTTTGCAAAGAGAATAAGAAGTTGCTTCCTTTTCCTTCCCTTTGTCTTTTCTTGGGGTATTTACATGGAGACCCCTTAATATATTGTCAAATATCAGTTTGACACCTTGAATTAAAAAAGCGTACAATCTCTTTAATTATCAAAATGTATACATTCATCGCTTCTGTCCTTCGATTACTAGTAAATCGTGAAATTGAGGGTCATGTGCCAATATTTTGGTTGTTTGTGACCAAAGTACCCTTTAACACATGGTTAATTATACTAAGACCTCCTAGACTGTCATAAAATATTACTTTACCCCTTGAACTGTTATTAAGTATCACTCTATTGATCTTGCAATAGAAGCTTGTGTAGGTGTGGGGACATAATTTTTGAATGACAACATGTGGCCGAGGTGACACCGAAGTGTCAGCCGAGGTGTCACGTGTCCTGGCCATGATGCCAAGATGATCTCGGCTAGGCCGAGGTTATCTGCGAGAATACCGGAATCTGAGATAAGCGGATAAGGGACAAGAGTCCTAAAATGGGAGAAGACTTCAGTTTGGGTAAAGATAAGACTCTTAGAGAGTTCATCCTAATCCTACTGGGAGTCCAAGTTAGCAGTAATCCTAAGTCCATTAGAACTAGGCTTCTATTTGAGACTAGGATTATGTTGGCTATAAAAGGGAGGCACCCCCATGGGTCTAAGGTATGACTTTTGATATTCTGTCTAGTGAGTTAAACACTATTGGTTATCTTTGAGAGATATGGAGTACTGACTTGATCGTCGGAGTAGCCCCGGGTGGACGAGCCACCGTCGGAGACTCTTCTTTCTGTTGCAGGTCAGACAGGTGCCATCTATTCTGCTGGTGTTCTCCAGTTGAGTACTAAGTTGGCAGTGTGGTCAGAAATTGACACACACAATTTGGCGCCGTCTGTGGGAACGAAAGGAGAATAGATGGCCAACGACGGACAGAAAGAGAAGGTTGGGGACGACACCCCTACTGAGAGTGGGAAACATATTAACCTTGGCGTCGAAGAAGACAACTACAACGAAGAAACTCGTGATAAGAATCACAGAAAAGAGGACGTCGGCCAGGAGGGCGACGTGCCGAAGAAATCAGACCGAAGCGAGTATTATAACGAGGACGACCTCCAGGTATAGAAAGAAAGATGCTTACGAAGGGATGACGAGATAAAGGGAATGGCGAACAAATTGGTGGACTTGCAAACGGTTGTCGATTTCATGGTACAGAACAACGTCATGCAGCCACCGTTCCCGTCACAAGATACGCCGACTCCAGTAGCCAAGAAAGATGCCCAGGCAGGGGGGCAGAAGACAATTCCTACGACTCCTCAGCATGATAGGACCAAGGAACATTCTCACCGGCCTTCAAGGGAGGTCGGATGAGGAGAATCCAGAAGGGGACATTCATAGAGGACACATCGCACCAAGGAAGCTGACTCCAAAGAACATCGGCATGTTCAGGGGAAGGAACTCTGTTTCGACGTGACCAATGGAGGGAGGTCCAAAAGGACTCGCAATGACATAGGAAGTAGTGCACCAAAGAGGCTGAAATCCGGAGATAGCTGACCTCCTGGACGAACCACGGAGGATCTGAGGGATTACCTCCAAAGAAAGCGACAAGATGCCGAGGTGACCTCACCTGTCAAGCCGAGGACACCGTTCTCGATAGAATTGGACAAATTTGAGGCCCCGAAAAGGTTCAGTATGCCAAGGTTCTAGATATACGACAGTAAGTCGGACCCGAACTTTCACGTCGGCTTGTACCTGAACTCGATGGCATTGTACACCGAGAACGAGCCGTTGCTCTGCAAGGTGTTCCCCTCATCCTTCGGAGAAATTGCATCGGATTGGTTTCACAAGTTACCGAAAGGAACTGTGAAAACCTGGGAAGGCCTGACTGAGATGTTTGTAGCCAAGTTCATGACAAACAAGCTACAGCCATTGAGGGTGGACGCCCTAATGGCCCTGAAGATCGGTGAGGATGAAAGCCTTATGGCCTATGCTAAAAGGTATTATGAGGTATTCAACCGAATACCAGGATGCAACCAAGAGGTGGCGGTCGTGTTGTTTAAAAGTGGCTTGAAGGATGACTGCCTGCTTCGAAAATCACTGGCAAAGACATTGCCGAAAAGCATGGAGGAGCTGATGGCCAGGATAGAAAAGTATGCCAGAGCCGAGGAAGACACGCCGGAGACAAAGGCGTCCAAACCAGAGAAGAGAAATGGTTCGCCGTAGCGAAGCCGAGATAACACTGGATATGAGAAGACAAGAGCTCAGCCCAAGTAAGCAGATCCCGGATTCCAGATCTCGGATCCCAAATCCCAGAAGACAAGATCTCGGCCTAAGAGGATTAAGTCCGAGAAGAGAAGAGATTACCGAAATCATTGTTTAACACTTGTTGAAACTTGAGAAAAGTTTACAAGTTGAAGTTAAACTGAAATCATTGTTTAACACTTGTTGAAACTTGAGAAAAATTTACAAGTTGAAGTTAAACCGAAATCATTGTTTAACACTTGTTGAAATTTGTGGACAATTTACAAGTTGAAGTTAAACCGAAATCATTGCTTAACACTTGTTGAAATTTGTGGACAATTTACAAGTTAAAGTTAAGCCGAGGTTAAACCCTTGTTGAAATTTTATGAAAAATTTACAAGGTGAAACCAAGGTTATGCCAAGAAAAGGTACTTGGGTACTTGCCGAGGTAAATCATCAGTTTGTATAACCGAGGTGTGTCACCCCGAGACGGTTGCAAAGGAGGACGGTTTCGGCTGAGAAACTTGAACGAACTAGGTCATTGGTTCTAAGGCATTGATGAAAGCAGACTATAGGTCTTGGTCATATTGAGCTGACGAGTTCTGACTTCGGCAATAGATGATGAAGCGAGCTTAGCCGACGTGCTAAGTGGAATAAATGATATAGGTTCCATCACTTCAGGATGCCGAGGTAATAGAACCTAGGGGGCAGTTGTAGGGACATAATTTTTGAATGACAACACGTGGCCAAGGTGACACCGAAGTGTCAGCCGAGGTGTCACATGCCCTGGTCATGATGCCGAGATGATCTCGGCTAGGCCGAGGTTATTTGCGAGAATACCGGAATCCGAGATAAGCGGATAAGGGACAAGAGTCCTAAAATTGGAGAAGACTTCAGTTTGGGTAAAATAAGACTCTTAGAGAGTTTATCCTAATCCTACTGGGAGTCCAAGTTAGCAGTAATCTAAGTCCATTAGAGCTAGGCTTTTATTTGAGACTAGGATTATGTTGCTATAAAAGGAAGGCACCCCCATGGGTCTAAGGTATGGCTTTTGATATTCTGTCTACTGAGTTAAGCACTATTGGTTATCTTTGAGAGATATGGAGTACTGACTTGATCGTCGGAGTACCCCCGGGTGGACGAGCCACCGCCGGAGACTCTTCTTTCTGTTGCAGGTCAGACAGGTGCCATCTATTCTGCCGGTGTTCTCCAGTTGAGTACTAAGTTGGCAGTGTGGTTGGAAATTGACACACACAGTAGGTATTGCTTTACCCTTGATCTTGTTCTGTTCAATCTGGTTTATTTCTGTGACTAATGCTGGTCTTTGCTCTTGAATGGTGGCATACAGATTGATTTGAATCGTTTGTCATCATCGGTGGGCCTGCAACAGAAGCTTGTGTAGGTGCATTGTTTATCACCATCAGCTGGATCTCTTTTTTGAGGCTTGGTTGGTTTGTTGATTGGAAGTGCTGTTGGGTGGAGTTCATGGTAAATGGGTGAATTGTGTTTTAGTGTTTTTTTTTTGGTGTGTTCATGCTGGACTGTTATGCTCGGGTCTGTGATGGTCTCTGACCTGTGATGGTCTCTAATGGTTGTGCTGGTGTAGCTTTGGTTTGGTCTGTTTTTTATCATTGGTTTCTCACTAACTCTGGGGGTGCTAGTAAATGATAGGATGGGCTTTTGGTGCCAACTTAGTTAGGATGATTTAACTCATTGTGATGCTTTTGCACTCCCCTTTCTTTATTGATGTAATTTGCTTTGTACTTTGCTCTTGTTTCTTGCATCAATAAAGTTTTTTTTTTGCCCAAAAAAAGAAAAAAAAATATCACTCTATTCTCTAAACTATAAAGTATTACAATTAGACCCATCAAATATCAAAATATCACCAATCGCTAATACCGTTAGTGGAAATGGTGAAATGACCAAATTGCCCCATATTTTCTATACCTCAGACGCCTGTTCTCTATTTGAAATTCATCAAAAACCATTACAAATTTTTTTTTTTTAAACTATAAAAATGGAAGATTTTTAATAAATTAAAAAAAAATGGAGTGGGAAAATGAAGGGATAGGGATAGGGTGCCTTATAGATTTATTTTATTTTAATTTTTTTTAATGGTTTTCGATAGATTTCAAAGAGAACAAGTGTGTATGCATAGAAAAAAGGAGTTAATTTGGTCATTTCACTGTTTTCATTAATGACATCAGGGTGTGTGTGACATTTTGATGGATGAGAGGTATAATTGTATTTTTTTATTTTTTATAGTTCAATAGGTAAAGTGATACTTTATGATAATTCAAGGGTCAAATGATACAAATTGTGAGACATTTTGGTAATTAAATTTATTCCGTTAGCGTTGTTAAGGGTTTTGTTTAATAAATAGTTTAGGGTGTCAATTTGTACGATTTTTTTAATTCATGAGATTAAAGTATTATTTGATAATAGTTTAAGAGATCTCTCTATAAATATCCTTATTTTAACCATCACAAAAGTAAAAAAAGTCATAGATATATACCCAAAAAATATAATTTTATTTTAGACTTGATTTATTTTTTGACTTTCAAGTTGACTTAATAAGCCCACTAGCTTTGGCAACATCATCCACCAGATCCGGATTCATTTGCCCCAGACACAATCCTAAACTTGATTGAATCAGCAAATTCATCCTAGTTAGGTTGTCCTTCATTAAAAATATATTTATTTATAGTACCCCCATATTGACCATGAAATGGCAAAAGAATCACCTACAAAGCTTGGAGCCACCCAAAACAATCCCCCCAAGTTAATCACTTTGGACTAACATTCTCAAGTTGATACCTCCAATTATTGGTGAAGTTCAATCAGCCTTTGTTTGTTGGTGGGAAAAACTATTCAGGATGGTGTCCGAATAAGATAGTGAATTACTAGAGGGCTAATTTGAAAGAGGATATAGTGCTAAAGTTAGATTTTAAAAAGGGTCATGATTATCTTAATTGGAACTTTGTTTTACATGATTATCTTAATTGGAATTTTTATTTTTATTTTTATTTTTTATTTTTTAATTTTTTAATTTTTTAAGCTAAGCAATTGTGTTTTCTTAGAGGAATAGTGTGATCAAAATAGGATGAGTTTGACACAACTTTTTGATGATACAATTATTTTTTGCGAAAAAAATTGATTTGAAATTATAAATTTAAGAGAACCCTAAGATTTTTTGAAGTTATGAAGGATTGAAAATCAACTTCTATAGAAGTGTTGTTTGTGGGGTGAGTGTTGAGGAGAATCTGGGGAAGGACTTAGTGTGCTTCCCTTTAATTGCAAATGTCAACATCTTCCTTTGATATATCTTGGCACATCTCTTGGGGATAGCCCAGAAGGCAATGCGTAATTTATCCATTTATGTCTTGTGACTGTAAGTATATTATTCTTTATTTTTTTGATAAATTGGACAGAAGTTCATTTTCAGAGTAAATTGGAAAAATTACAAATGCTAGTGGCTTCTTAGAGCATCTCCAACGGTGGACCAAATTTTTCATCAAATGTGAGTAAAAAAAAGTCAATTTTCTCAATCTGATATGGCTTGCTCGAACGGTGAGTATCAAAATGGGAGAGGGTCGTCCGGTTGGTTGACCGGCGGGTCGATCGGTAAGGCCATATTTTTTTTTTTTTTTTGTTTCCCTCCCTTTCTGTGCCCAATTCTTTTCCTATTTCTTTTTCCCTCCATTACATATATTTTGTTTTGGTTTACCTCTAACAATGATTTGCTTATAAAATCTGATATAAACACATTATTCATATGCCAGACAAGTCTAGACAATTGATACGATCATAGCTGAAACAAAACAGAGCATAATGAATACTTTCAAATCCATGATGTTGACTTCATTTTCATCTTCTTCTTCTTCCTCCTCCTTTGATGATGTAATGCTATTATGAAAATTTATAATGACACAAAACAAATAAAATTCACAGCATATAATGTAATGCTATTATGAAAATGAAATACTCTGTCAACCCAACTGAAATTCACAACATGATATTACGAAACAGATATATTTTATAGAGCACATCAGCAACGGTAAATTTTCAAAATACTCTGTCCATCTAACGGTAAATTATTGGAACGGCTAGTTTTGAAATATGTATATCAGATGTAACTCTTTCAATTATATTTTCATGGGAATTTAAATTTATATCACCTTTCAAATTATTCATAGTCCACAAAATAACCTATCTCAAAATAAACCAGTTCAAACCAGTTCGCACCTGTCGAACAAAACAAATGGAGAATTGAGTAACCGGTCGACCGGTTGGTCAACCGGCTGGTTGACTAGTTGGTCTCCCCCAACGGTCATGCACAATAAAATAGTGAAATCTCCCCCCTGTTCTCACTCTGATGAATTTTTTGTTCCATTCTCATTTTGATACCAATTTGCTGAAACCATTGGAGCTCCAAAAATTGACTTTTTTACCAAATTTCAAATCTGATACAAGGTTTGGTGAACCATTGGAAATGGCCTAAAGTAGAAAAAAAAAACATATTTTAAAGTCCAAAGTGGAGAAGTTAGAAAACTTAAGGGAGTAAAATGTAATTGGGTTTTGTTAATAAGTACCCTTAGGGCACTGATTAAGGTTGCATTAAATGAAGCCAACCACCTCTACTAGTATGAAAATTGGAATCTAATTAATGTTTGATTAGAAAAAAATTAATTCTTTTGTAACAAGACCAAAACATCCTCTCTTTTTTTAGTCAAATTTTTTTTTAATATAATTTTTTAGTTATGTTTTTTGACTATAAAATTTTAAAAATTAAAAAATTGGGTCAATTTTTTTCATTAAAAGCAAAAATAAATCAAATTCTATATAAAAAAATCTTGCAAAAATTAAATCATTTTTGTCTTTTTCAAACCTTTTTCAAAAATTTCAAAAAATTAATGGACTATTCAAAAAAATAAACAAATAAAAATTGAGTAAATCTATTTAAAAAAATAAAAATAAAAATAAAAATAAAAAACCCTGGTAAAGAAAAAATAAACTCTTTCTTTTAAAAATTTGACCAAATTAAACGCTTATATTCTATTTAAAAAAGAAAATGTACATTTTTAAAACATGATTTTTGAAAACCAAGTATTATTATTTATTTATTTACTAATTTTTTTTCCCTTTTGTTCATTGAAAAACGTTATGGTAGATAAGTTAGATTTGAATGCAAAAAGAAGGGGAAAAAAAAGTTAAACGTTATTTTTTTTTTCAACCAAACATAAAAAGTCCTAAAAAGTAAATAAAAAAATAAAAATTTTGACTCAAAAGAGAGGATATTTTGGACATATTAAAAAAAATAAAAAATAAAAAATAAATTATTGTTAATCAAACATTGATTACTTTTTTAAATTCTATGCTAGTGGTTGTTAGATTTATTTAAGAGTGCTGCTATTACACCCCATAAATTATTTTGGACCCTTTAATTTCTGGGAAATTCTATTTCCACGCACCAAATTGTCTTTGTGTACATCTTTTCTCAATCTACACATTTAGTAATTTGATTTTTACTTCTTTATCTCAGTCCACACACTTAATATACCCTCACCTTCTTTATGCACATCCTCCCCCTCCTTCACCACGATCGATCAATTTCAATGTCCACATTAGAGGATTACACGGTTGCTGCTGCTATTATCTTTGTCACTGATTGAACGATGAAGAAGGTGCTTGCTAATGAAGAAAGGTTCGGCAACTAAAGAGTGCCATGACTTGCAAACGCACTTGCAACATGCAGTGTTTGGATAGGTAGTCTTGCAAAGATCTCCATCACGATTTCCATGGGCAAGCTCATAGAGGCTAATATCCATCCAAGCTTGAAATATTTCTGAATTTCTTATAAGAAGAAAGAGAGAAAACATGCCATGATAAGATTCTACTTTTTTTTTGTAATACATGACATTATAGTACTCTATTTTTCTTATCTAAATCTATTATCTGTCTATCTATTTATATTTATATCCATACGTTAAAACTGAATTAATTGAATTTCTAATTTCTAACAATAAATAAATAACACACAATATATATATATATATATATATATATCACTAAGCATACATTCATTATCTAGAAATTTATGTACTAAGCATACATTATCTCTAAAGTTCCACGTTTGGTATTGAGAAGTCCACAAAGTTTGCATATAAATTGAATACTTTGAGTCAATATTATTGAGTCAAAGAATTAGGTTTTCTAGTTTAATCCAATTGCTCTGGCCAATTAATAGAGAAAGAAAAAGACAGAGAGAGATTCGATAAGGAAATGATGTGTATGGTTAAGGTTTGGGCATGGGAGGTGATGGCCGAAGGTGGCCGGTGGTGAAGTGGCTGGTGAGATGGTGGTGGGTGAGATGTGTATGGAGAAATTGTGAGATGTGTGGGTGAGATAGTAATTTTGTTAAAGGATAAAATTGTGATTCTGAAAAAATTTATTAAGTGTGTGGAGTAAAGAAACTTGGTGTGTGGAAATAGAATTTCTCCTAATTTTTAGCTCTTTTTTTTTTTTTTAATTTTTTATTACAATAGTAGCCTCAAATAAAATTACTAAAAAGGATATCATTAATTTTGGGATACCTCATCTCACAATTAAACCTACACACCCACTATATCATGAATTAGGGTTTAACCCACCTCCATCACCACACATCCATCTTTTTCAAATCCCATCTTGAAAACCTACCTATCCTCAAAACCTTGAAAACCCTTTGACGACAATATTCCGATGGTAACGGTGGCAACCATTTGATTACCTACACTTTTCTAGCTATGACAATGAGTGAAATTTTTTTTGGCAACCACAACTCCATAAGACGAGAGGAGTACAACAATAAAAGCTTGAGGAGATTTATAGCTTTGATATTGTTCTTAGCTCAGAAGAGATTGGCCTTGTAAGGGTAAGTTTCTTGAAAAAATGACAAAAATAATAAAAAATGTTCGTCATTTTTTCGAGACTGAACTCCCAAACATACGACCGAAATTTGGGAATATAGGCCTGAACATTGTTTATTTGTTAGGGAACTGGTAACCGAACATTGATTTTGAACTTTTTGTGATCTAGAATGAGTCTAGAATGAAGAAAACTCGAAGAACTGAACCGTTTTAAGAACTGAGAATCGGAGATCTTAATCTCCAAAAAATGATTGTATGATAGGTTAAGATAAGTATGGTTGGTAACAACCATAGACAATTTTTGTATTGGAACATCTCCTGAAAGAATATTGTGGCTCAAATCAAGAGCTTGGATTTGAGAATAATGAAAAATATCATATGGGAAGTTAGCTAAATCGGCAAAGACAGTAGTTTTCTTCTTCTTTCTTTTCTTCTTTTTCTTTGTGGGTTTTGAAAATGATGAGACTCTTCTTCTTCTTCTTAGTGGATTTTATTAGGGTTTTTTGGAAGGGAGATTTTTTTTGGGGTGTGGGGGTGTGCATTCAATTGGTGGAATGTTTAAGGATAATTTTGGTATTATTTGGGATGAGAAAAGAAATTTTAAGGGTTTCAAAATTTACAAATGGGGGTCCAAAGAAATGGGAGATCCAAAATAATTTATGAGGAGCTAATAGCACCACTCTTTATTTAATGCAACCTTAACTAGTGCCTAAGAGCACTTGTTAACAAAACCTAATGTAATTTACCCTTCAGTGGTAGGTGTTGATATGGATTATCAAACACCAACTAGATGATGAGATTACAAGTATGATACTTTAGGTTAGTCAAACAACCACACAAAGACCCATCACTAAGTCATTGAGTTATTACTTGAGATAAAAACCAATTTGCATATAGAAACAACAAGGCTACAAATACAAAAATATTATATCATGTAATATTATTCAACCCATATTATTGTTTCTGGCTATTGATTTAATTATTTTTTGTGATATTGTGTGCATAAAATTTACATGATTAATGTATTGATATTGAACCAAAAGGGCTAACTCACTATTTCCTAGTTGTACATTTTCAATTGAAAGGTCAAAAATCAATCACTACCAAGATAGATGGATTATTTATTTTCTATTAGGCCATCTCCAACGCTGCACCAAATCCATCACCAAATTCAAATTTGGTGAAAATTTTCCTTTTTTTCTACTCCAATGGTTTCATCAAACCTATATCCAATTGAGAATATAAAAAATATTTCACTAAACTAAGGATTTCTGGTACGTTTCAGCATTTTACTATGCATAGCCATTAAGGATTTGACCCACCAGACGACCGGCCGGACGTCTGGCCGAATGTCCACCCGCTCATCCTTTTATTTGAAAAATTCCCACAACAGAGTAATGGTTTGGACGACTGAGGAGATGTCCTCCTAGATAACCCAATGTGTCAACAGGCTTGCAAAGTTGTTTGCTTTTTGTGGCACCAAGACCAAATTCCTTACCAACAGTGATGAATGGATAGCAGAGGCAAATGCATTGCATGCAGATTCAAATTTGTACTCAAATTAGCAGTTGATTTTGTAGGGTGCAACTCCAATAAGGTTACCGTTGGTTTTGTAGAGGATTTCACAAAATTACAGTTGCTATGGTCTATAAAATGATTTGTTTTTCAATTTCACAATATCTTTACAATTTCTCTTTTCTTTTTCATTGTTAACTTCAGTCTTCACTTTTTCTTTCATATGTCAGTTGTTTCTTTTACAATATTCTCATTGTATGATCTTCAGTCTTCAGTATTTCTTGAATTTTTCACTTCTTTAATTTTTACTTGTTTCTTTTACAACATTTTTCACTGCGTGTTGAATGTTGTATCCTATTGAATTTTTTTAACTTGTTTATTTGTAAAAATTTTACCTTCAAACTATGGAAGATTTTGAAATGTTTGAGGAATCACAAACTTCAGAGCAGAACACTAATGTTACTTTTATTTCGAAAACTTCTCGTGTTTCTCATGGTAAAGTATTCACCATTATAGAAGATGAAACTTTATGTAGATCTTGGTTAGCCGTCTCTCAAGATCCCATTGCTAGTAATAGTCAGACCATGGAAATATTCTGGAAACGAGCACTCGATTATTTTAATTCACAATTGAATGGTCAATCAAATTGAAACCGTATTTGTTTGTCTCACCGTTGGTCTGTGATGCAAAAGGCAACTAATAAATTCTGTAGTTTTCTTGAGCGAATCCAATTGAGCCAACAAAGTAGAACAACTGATGCAGACATGGCAATTTTCATTTCTTTTTTAGCATATATCTATTTTATGATTTGTGTATACTTTTTATCGAACTGATTATCTTTTTCATTTTTTAGGTCGCTGAAGCTAAGAGCATGTATCATGCAATACGGAAAAAAACACTTTACATTTGATACAAGTTTAGATATTTTGTGCCGAAGTTGTAAGTGGGATAAAATTAGAACACAATACAAAAAACCCACACCACTACCTTATCCATTTTCGAATCCAGCAACTGAAGGTGAGGCTTTTCAACCCAACAATATTATTGAGGAGGACCAATAACCAACTAATACATCAACTAAGGGTGCGAAAGAAAGGTTAAAGAAACAAGCAATTCACAATGTTAGATTTGTTGAAATGGCTACCAACTAGTCTAAAATTGTTGAAGTGTTGTCAACTATGTCCTCTAGAAGTGTTGAGTGAGATAAACAAAGGCGATAGAATGTGAACAAAAAGCTACAGAATGTCGAAGAATGGCCGAGGATAGGGAGCAACAACTAAAAATATTATCTATGATGAATGAAAGAGAACAACAAAATGAAGATTATAAAATAATATCAATGGATATGACAAATTTAAATCCTATGCAAAAGGCCTACTGTGAATATCTTCAACAGCAAATCTTATTTCGATCAACAAATAGATTTCCTTGACTGTTTTATGAAGACCACTGATAGGCTCGAAATTTGTTTCATATCAATTTTCTTAATTTTTTTTTCTCAGTTATTATTGTTTTAGTAATGATGTTCAATTTGTTTTATTAATGATCTTATCGTAATAATGTTAAATTTGTTTTACTAAGGGCATCTCCAACAGTGTATCAAATATTTCATCAAATTTGAGTAAAAATTTGAGGAATTCCTCTATCTAATATCTAACTCTCCAACAGTTAATTTTTGGTGGTCAGCAAAATGTAGGTCGTCCGGGGGGACCAGCTGGACGTCTGGCCTATCGATTGGTAAGAGTAAAAGCGAAAAACCTGTTTCCCTTCATTTCTGTTTCCCTCAATTCTTTTGTCATTCCTTTGCCATCTTGATTTTGATTATGAAATATCATCAACCAAATCAACAGTAGTAGTTTATACTAGCAGTAACAATGACTTTGAATAATTTATGTCTCGTTATTTAGGTATTAGAGATAAGAATACATATCATTCCCTTCGCAATGATTTAATAGAACATATGTGGCATTTTCATGGTGAAAAGTAACTTGACCACGTGGAGGAGAGAATAACTTTTGGTAGGCTTTTTTGTTTGGGAGGTGATTATGCAAATGATGCTGTCAGTGTTTGTTGTTGCTCTTAAACCTATACATATACTTCATTTTTGTTGTTACTCAAATGCTGTCAGTGTTTCTTGTTGTTGCTCTTAAACCTGTACACATCCTTTTTCCTAGTATTATTGGTCCTTCAATTTTGTCTACATCAAATTTACTGTTAATATCAAATTTTCTGATGTATTCTGTTTACTGTTATTCTAATTTCATGTTGTTTTACTATTAATATTAAATTTACTGATGTTCTAATATCCAATTTACTGTTAATATCATTTGAGTGATCTGTTCAAATGGCAAGCAAACTCAAATTTGTTCTTACTTTGATCTTGAAAGTAACACTTTTTTTTTCTTCTTTAGTTTGGGAAATTAGTTCATAGCCACATGGTCATTACTATTGTCAAATAATTTGACAGTAGTATCTAAAATGCTCCAAATTAATTAAGAGGAACTTTTGAGGCAATTATAATTTATGGGATCTTTTTTATAATAAATTTGATAAATGTTGTGGAATTTTGTGAAGCATCCAAGTGTGAATTGCTCCAAATGTATCACTTTTCAAAGCTTGCTACCTTAAACTCATGAATGCATCAGTTAAACATACAACCATACAACAACTTCATTAAACATACAACCACCTCATTTAATCAGCTACCTACCTTATTCATTTATGATAAAAAAACATCCATTTACTCTATGTAAGAGGAGCTATTTTGAGCCCACTAAATTAATTAAGCCCAATAGTCCAAGGTTGGTGGGTTTGAATTTATCGTAAGTCCAAGATTGATGGGCCCGGATTTATCGCCATCAAACGGGTCGAATCGCTCTAATCCTTGAAAGGGTTCGGATCCACGAACTTAGAGACTTACTTGGGCCCGGACTCAAAAGGGTATTGAGCAAGCCTAGAGATCCGAGGCACTTGGACTCGAAAGGGTTTGGATCCACGAACCTAGGATCTGAAGTATTTGGCTTTGAACGGATTCAGATGCAATTTAGAGGCCACTCCATTAATGAGTCCCAAAACACTTGCGGATTCGAAGCTTTCCGGGATCTACATACCAGAACCATGGGCGTAATGGAGTCCGAACAAAGGACCCGATCCCGAGGACGGTGTGTGGAGATAAATTCACTCTCGGTTAAACTAGCTTATACCCGGGTCGAGGTGGCACGATCTTAGGGGGTCTCTGAGACTCGGCAATATTTACGGCAGGACGTTCTCTTGAACTACCCCTAAACCCTTAGCGGCAGGACATCCTCTGGGACTACCCCTGACCCTTTGGGATGATTGGGGATCATTGGTTAGGTGTGGCTAAGAAGAAGGGTTCGCCGAGAGGTTGATCTCCTCTTCAGGTTTTCCTCATCCTCGGAGAGGTCACCTCCTCGGACAAGGTGGTTAGAGAGAATATTCCCCATGTTCCTTGCACATGGGCTCCATCCTACATCAGAGGTGCTATAAATATGCACACCATAGCTTACAAGGGATGGATTTTTGGAGAGATAACTCTTGGGAAAGAACTATTTCCCTCTCCACTATCAACCTTGAGAGTGAAAGTGGGAGATCCATGGAGAGCCTTGCCATTATTCTCTCTCTAATTACTTTGCCTTCTTTTCACCCAATCTCTTATCTTCATTATCTCTTTGCTCTTGTGTTCTTAGTTGAGACTATTGAAGAATCTAAGCCTCTCATCATCTTCTAGAGAATTCAAATTTTTCTCCAAGGATCTTCGAAGATCTTCGAATTTTCCAACGACGTTCTTAAAATTTCTCATACATTTGGCGACTCCGCTGGGGAGGTGGATTGGTTAATGGTTTCAACAAGATCTAGAATCTACATAACTCCGGTGAAGATGGCGAGAGAAGAAGAAGAAGTTCATCAACAAGGCTCTTCCAATGGTGGCTGATGAAAGGACTCAAGTTCAAGACTCACCTCTCATCCTAGAAGCCATTCAAGGACTCCAACACACTCAACAAGAGATTCTCACGATCCTTCAAAATCTCACCCACACCATGTTGGTGATAGGTTCGAATTTCGCACCACTAGCGACAAACGGAGGTCAAGTCGGCACCGACAAGCATCAACAACTTCATGGTAATGTTGGGAATGGTCAAAACCATCAAGATCCACCCCAAATTCTCCCTAAAGTTGTACAAAATGGCGTGCAAAATCAAGTACTAGGAGAAACAAGTCATGACCAACCTGTGGCCTATGGAGCGCAAAATCACACACCTGGAGGATTGAGCCATGGTCTAGCGGTGGTTGGAGGAGTTTCCGGCGCGACGAATGGTGTTCCAGCGGCTGTGGAAGTTCAAAGAAGGCCAATAGAAATTTCTCTACAAAATGGTGCTCCATCCATGCCTAATTTTATTCCACCGATTGTAAATTCTACTCATGTACCGAATGCGTCTCCTTTGGCTCCGATGCCGAGTTTGCAAGCCCAACCCGATACAGCTGTGGTGTATAATGGACTTTATGGGACCGAATGCAATGTTCTATCACCAAATGGCGTATCCATAGGTGCCGATGGCCAATATCATCATGTGTCTTCACCGATGGTGAATTCCCAGCACCCAAATGGCCAAGTTGCTCCAAGCTCGATCTTCGGGTCTACAAGTCAGGTTTCGGGAATACCACCATCAAGTTCTCTCCCTCAACAATTTCTCACTCTCGCCGATGTGCAAGCCATGTTCGATCTCGAACGGGGCAAAAAGACTTTACCCTTTTTGCCTGATTCGGATGTCAAGCCACCATACCCTATCGAGATGTTAAATTATCCATACCCGGAGGGGTACACGGTGGAAAAGTTTATCAAATTCAATGACAAGCAAGGAAATGCTCGAGAACATGTTGTTCGGTATATTGAGACTTTGGGGATTCATGGTACAAATCATGTCCTCCGACTGAAGAATTCTCCAAGTCCCTCACCAACCGAGAATATAGTTGGTACGTTAACTTGGCTCCAAACTCTGTTCAAAGTTGGGAGGAGATGGTCAACAAATTCCACGCCAAATTCTTTCAAGCAGCTGAGAAGGTAACTACACTCACCCTATGTAAGGAAAAGCAATGAGAGAGTGAAGACATTCTTGAATATGTGAAGAGGTTCCAAGACAAAGCCGTGGACTATCATGAGGCTATGGAGGAAAGCTACTTGGTCCAAATCTGTGTTGAAGGGGCACTGAACGGGTACAAGATGCTTCTTGTTAATCACAAGCTACCCACCTTCTCGGCACTAATTAAAGCATCTCGGAACATCAATGTACCTCAATCTCAGGAGATCGGGTTTGAGACTAGTTATAAAACCAGCTTCAAAACATCTCGAGGACCTTCTGTCACTGCGACTTCCGTGTCTTCTACCAAAAAGTCGCAGGGGGAGGAATTCAGAGGTCAAAAGAGGAAAAACTGCGAAGATGACACTCCTTTTACATGTAGTGTTAAGGAAGTGAAGGCCTTAGTTAAAGAATGGGTGGCAGATGGGGAATTGAAGTTGCCTCGTATCGAAGAGCTTTTGCCGAAGAAGGATAGCGAGGGCCCTAATTATTGTGTTTTCCATCGATCACTAGGGCATCCTACAGAAAAGTGTCGGACACTTAAGAAGATCTTTAGAAAGAAAGTCGAAGCAGATGAGCTAGAGTTCAAAGAACAGGGCCCCCAGGATATCTTAGAAGACGTGGCTATGATGGTGTATGACAGCCACAGCCCGAGCAGCTAGTGAAAGTTTTCCAAATGACCTTGCAACTCTAGGGGCAAATGTCAACACTCTATAGAAGAAGTCTATCTATGACATTTACAATTTGTATTTACTGCATTGTCCAAGAAGTTCTATCTTTCTTATGTTATGAAGAAATTTATTTTCTCTATATTGTGTATCTTCATTGTGTTATGTTGCTTGAAATAGTTTTCAATTTTTGGTGCCCCTCAAAGAAGAAAGAGGAATAGTAGACTCGGTTACTAACCTGAAGGGACTTTTCTTGACGTAGTAGAAGTGTACTCCCACTCGAAGAGGGACAACCTTTGCTTCCATTAGTTGCCAAAATAGTGTGTGCTCCCATTTGGACCTCCGAAAAGCAGCCATTACTTTTATCAATGCAAGCTTCGAGGTCTTTCTTGCTAAAGTAAAGTGTGTGCTCCCACTCGAACTTCCGAAGAACAACCCTTACTTCCATCAGTGCAAGCTTCGAGGGTCTTTCTTGTTGAAGTAGAGTGTATGCTCCCACTCGAACTTTCGAAAGAACAGCCCTTACTTCTATCAGTGCAAGCTTCGAGGGTCTTTCTTGTTGAAGTAGAGTGTATGCTCCCACTTGAACTTTCGAAAGAACAGCCCTTACTTCCATCAGTGCAAGCTTCGAGGGTCTTTCTTGTTGAAGCAGAGTGTGTGCTCCCACTCGAACTTTCGAAGAAGAGCCCTTACTTCCATCAGTGCAAGCTTCGAGAGTCTTTCTTGTTGAAGCAGAGTGTATGCTCCCACTCGAACTTCCGAAGAAGAGCCCTTACTTCCATCAGTGCAAGCTTCGAGGGTCTTTCTTGTTAAAGTAGAGTGTGTGTTCCCACTCGAACTTTTGAAGAACAGCCCTTACTTCCATCAGTGTAAGCTTCGAGGGTCTTTCTTGTTGAAGTAGAGTGTGTTCCCACTCAGACTTCCGAATAATAGCCCTTGCTTCCATCAATGCAAGCTTCGAGGGTCTTTCTTGCTGAAGTAGAGTGTGTGCTCCCACTCGAACTTCTGAAGAATAGCCCTTACTTCTATCAGTACGAGCTTCAAGGGATCTTTTTTTTTTTTTCCAAAGAAAAGAGTGTGCTTCCACTCGGACTTCCTAGGGACAACCCTTGCTTCTATTTGGACTTCTAAGGAATAAACCTTGTTTCCATCAGTGCGAGCTTCGAGGATCTCTCTTGTTGAAGTAGAGTGTGTGCTCCCACTCAGACTTTCGAAGAGCAAATCTCGTTTTCATCAGTGCGAGCCTCAAGGATCTTTCTTACTGAAGTAGAGTGTGTTCTTCCACTCAGACTTTCAAAGAGTGTCAAGGATCTTTCTTTTCAAAGTAGAGTGGACTCCTACTCGAACTCCCGAGGGATAGCCTTTGCTTCGATTACCTACCGAAGTAGAAGTGCTTATCCATTCAAACTTCCGAGGGACAGCCTTGTTTCCGCTCAGACTTCTGAGGGAGAGCCTTATTTTCGCTCGAGCTTCTGAGGGACAGCCTTGCTTCTACTCGGACTTCTGAGAGACAACCTTTACTTCTGTTGGTGCAAGCTTGGTAGACTCGGTTGCCTTCCAGAGGGATCTTTCTTGCGAAAGTAGGGTGTATGCTACTTTCGGGCTCCTGAGGGACCGTTTTGCTCTCGTTCAGACTTCCGAAGGACAGGCCTTGCTCTCACTAGTGCGGGTTCTGAAGGCCTTGGGGTCGTGGATTTCACACAAAAATTTATTTGCTTGAAATAGTTAAAGCGACACAACTAGACAAACAATATCGAGTTCAGATTATGATCAAACATACCGAAATAGAGGCGACATCAACAATAGCCGGTTCCTTCAAGCCGACGTAAAGCTACAACGGTCACACAAAATTTTGGCATCAGCTATGTATTTCCCAAGCATCCACAAGTTCAATAATCAACCATATATGGTTCTATTCTCTGCTATGGCACTTCATCCTTTCAAACAAATTGTTCGCTAAGTTCGGGTATCAAGAATTCATTCACCGATTACATGAAAATCAAGTATGATGTTCTTACATTATCAATAAACAACAAGATCATTCTACTTTTATGAATTGTTTCATTATTCTTAGTAACAGCAACAATTAACACATAAGGGCTTATTTTCTATAAACAATCAATTATTCAACAACAAGAGTTCAACAGTAACTATTCCACATTCACAAGGATGACAATGAATAAATTCACATGAGACAACCAGCGAATGCTCAATATTTTTCGATAGTTCTATTTGTATCGAAATTATCAACGCATGGGCTCGGGTTTTAAATATCAGAAGGAGTGCAATGTCATGGTGTTTTTTTTTTTTTTTTTATCTTGCAAAATCAGCAATGAAATTCAACAGAGCACTAGTTCAAGATTGTTTGCAAGCCTCAAGACTGAAATCAAAATTACCACTAGAGTTCACAAATCCGAAATGTATCAGAGCAGGAATTTATTTTTGAGCGAGGATGTAAAATTCAAGGCAGGGGGTTTTGAGTATTCACCCATAGACTTGTGAGCAAAAAAAAATATATATTATCATTTAATCACTCTCAAGTTTTACGAGTTTCAACGTTGGGGGAATTTAAAATCACAAGCACTAAGGCCCAATGGAGCTAAATTCATGAGCACAAAAGTCCATCAAAGCAGGAAAAGAAAGTGGGTTTGAACATAGCTTACCTGCAAATCTGAGAGGGCAACAACATATTTGAAGTAATAATGGGCAAGAAATAAATTAAGGATAGTGCCAACCGAGATGGAGAACCGCGGCTGGAAGCAGTAGCAAGACCACAAACGTGAGACGTATACACCCAAGGCCGACGCCAAGCTGAGCAATGCTAGGCAGGCCCACACACACGTCGTGTTGAAAGGGCGACGTGCGTAGTCGGCGCTGGACAGTTGAGGACGAAGGCAGTGTTGAAGACGTAGCGGAGTCGGCGTCGACGTTGATCAATAAAAAACTGAGCTCCGTCGTGTCTGAGTCTTTGAAGAGCTGCTCGTTACACTGAAGAGAAGCATCGAAGGTGAGCGATAGCTTGGGCCGCGATGCCTACGGTTGTTGGGGCTGCGACGAGTCGATGGCTGGCTCGCGACGTTGAGGTAGGTCGACAGCGTTGCTTGGAGCTGCGACGACGGCCAGCATGCAGGCAGCGGTGGTCTTCAACGCAGAATAGAAATGTTGGCTTGCGAAAGAAGAAGAGAGCCGCTGGTCATGGTGGTCTCTTGCCTTTTTGAAGAAGATGCAAGTTTAGTGAGAGAGATTGTGCCGCTGGGTTTCAAAAGAAAAAAAGAAGAAGAAAGCTGGGTTGCCTATGTAGAGAGAGAAAGAGCTGAAATGGCTGAATCAAAGAAGAAAAGGGAGGCTACATTGATTAGGTTTTGTCATTTTCCTTAAATAGGAAAAAAAAAAGAGAGGTATAATTTCTGGAATATTCCCTCAAACATTGTAATCATATATGTATATATATAATGGGCCAAGCATTTTATGAGTTTCCAACAGTGGGTTTCCACTTTTCTAGAGAGAGAAATCGAATGGGTCATGATGTAGGATTTGTTTGTTTTCAATGGAAACATTATTTTTGGGTTTGAAATTTCTGGAGAGAGAATGCCCAAAAAAAAAAAAGCAATATGTTTATATATTGTATAAAAAAAAAAAGAGGGTCAACTATTGTGATTTGTTTATTTTCAAGGAAAAGAATTATTATTATTATTTTCTTTGGCAGCTTAGTTAGTGCTGTATGAATTAAATATCAAGGTTTGGTTGGTGGAGAACAATTCAAGTTTCGATTTTCTTTCCAAATAAAAAAAAAAGGAAAAAAAAAATTTCTTATCTTTATTAGTTGTCAATTTTACCCATAATTTACGGTGAGTCCTCAACTTTATCCATAGACTTTATCAAGACCAAATATTCCCGAAGACGTAATGCGAAGCATGGCTGACAAGGTGAAACTATGCATGTCTGAGAAAATTAAAATTTCTCATACACGCAAGGGGCAAATGTAAGAGGAGCTAATTTGAGCCCACTAAATTAATTAAGCCTAATAGTCCAAGGTTGGTGGGTCCGAATTTATCGCAAGTCCAAGATTGGTGGGCCCGGATTTATCGCCATCAAATGGGTCGAATCGCTCTACGCCTTGAAAGGGTTCGGATCAACGAACTTAAAGACTTACTTGGGCCCGAACTCGAAAGGGTATTGAGCAAGCCTAGATATCTGAGGCACTCGGACTCGAAAGGGTTCGGATCCACGAACCTAGAGATCCGAAGTACTTGGCTTCGAACGGATTCAGATGCAATCTAGAAGCCGCTCCATTAATGAGTCCCAGAACACTTGCGGACTCGGAGCTTTCTGGGATCTACGTACCAGAACCATGGGCGTAATGGAGTCCGAACAAAGGACCCGATCCCGAGGACGGTGAGTGGAGATAAATTCACTCTTCGGTTAAACTAGCTTATACCCGGGTCGAGGTGGCACGATCTAGGAGGTCTCTGAGACTCGGCAATATTTGCGGCAGGGCGTTCTCTTGAACTACCCCTGACCCTTATGTGGCAGGACGTCCTCTAGGACTACCCCTGACCCTTTGGGATGATTGGGGATCATTGGTTAGGTGTGGCTAAGAAGAAGGGTTCGCCGAGAGGTTGATCTCCTCTTCGGGGTTTTCCTCATCCTCGGAGAGGTCACCTCCTCGGACAAGGTGGTTAGAGAGAATATTCCCCATGTTCCTTGCACATGGGCTCCATCCTACATCATGAGGTGCCTATAAATAGCACCCACCCATAGCTTTACAAGGGATGGATTTTTGGAGAGATAACTCTTGGGAAAAACTATTTCCCTTCTCCATTATCAACCTTGAGAGTGAAAGTGGGAGATCCATGGGAGAGCCTTGCCATTATTCTCTCTCTAATTACTTTGCCTTCTTTTTCACCCAATCTCATATCCCCATCATCTCTTTGCTCTTATGTTCTTAGTTGAGACTATTGAAGAATCTAAGCCTCTCATCATCTTCTAGAGAATTCGAATTTTTCTCCAAGGATCTTCGAAGATCTTCGAATTTTCCAACGACGTTCTTGAACCCTCTCGTGCACTCTATAAATCAGTAGAGAAGCTGTGTACTTGATAAAGTGTAGAGGAAATCTTTGGAGCAAGACCAGAAGCAGAAAGCCGAAAAAACAGACTACACAAAACCGATCGATTGGCGAGTCATCCGGTGGGTCAACCGGCCGGTCAACAGTGTCTACCATGTTTTGTGAATTGCAGTCAGGCATCAACTAACTCATCTTAAGTTTTTGTGTTCCTTTTTTTTTTGCTTACCTTTTCACGCCATTTTGTCACTGTTTTATGTTGCCTTACACCGAAATTTAGCACCTCTAATTGAGCCTTTCACATTTGCCTCTCCCAATCAAATCCTTTACATATCCACATAGTCATGCTTAGAACCAAAAGAGCAAGACCAAACGTGGACAATCCTCAAACCCTCCACCATGTCAACAACGGCCTCAAATTCATGCTTATCTAACTCAAGATTTTCTGACTTATAATCATAAACAAGCCTTTCAACACTTCTGCAGCAAACCTATTGTCACTGGAAGAAGGCTAAATCTTCTTCCTCAATATGATGCTTTGTTAGTTACCAAACTTGAGACTATGGGGTGGATAGATTTGATAAATTTACCACAAAAGGTATGTCCTCTTCTTGTTTCTATATATTATGTTCACTTGAGATGTACTTTTGGAGAAGATGAAGACTTTACTATTATGTCTTATGTGAAAGGTAAACACATTGAA
The DNA here is from genome assembly GCA_030407325.1 of Camellia japonica. Classification (NCBI taxonomy): domain Eukaryota; kingdom Viridiplantae; phylum Streptophyta; class Magnoliopsida; order Ericales; family Theaceae; genus Camellia; species Camellia japonica. The sequence continues at coordinate 105,472,502 of JAPPVO010000036.1, forward strand.
TTTGACATCCTCATTTTGGCACGAATTATTAGAGTTAAGTAAGGAGAGATGCAAATCTACTTTCACAGTAAATCTGAACTGCTTGATATTGTTGGTAACATAGCTGAAGTATATTCTACTATTTGTGAGAGTATATTTACTGGAACTAATTTACAAGCAAGACAATTGAAACCCCACCTTCGTATTCTTCGTCAATTTATAATAGAAAATGTCACTCCCAAAAGAGGACGTTTTGATGTTGCTCCAATTTTAAATGCTTATTTGCTATATTGTTTTGAAGTTGGACACAAATTGGATTTATGCTCTATACTCATGAAAAAAATGGTGGTTGCAAATATTGGTCATATTGCTAGCCGGTCATTAGTTTTTGGAGCTCTGCTTACAAAAATTTTCAAAGCTTTCAAGATCAAACTTGTAGGCAAAGTAGAAATAAAAATATCTTTTGCAATTTCGGAGTACACACTCACCCGAGCTTGTGGCAGTGAAAATTTATTTCAAAGTCTAAATGCTCTAAATGCAACCAACAGATACTCCCGAAGACCCCCATGACCATGCCATGCCACCAGGTCAACAACCTCAATATTAGACTGATTTTTTTGTCTACGGAATAAGAATGATACAATCACTGCGTTCAGTGGGAACAACGCATGGCTAATTAGTTTGATGCATTTGCCACTGCTCAAAACTCATTAATTCAACAAGTTGGTGAGTTTCGTGTGGACACTAAACAACATCATGAAGTTACAAGCAATCGCATTGATCAAATTGAGCATCGAGTCAGTTAGATCTACCATCATTATTTCCCTCTACCACCACTAGCATCGAGTCATCAAGTCAAGTAGTGGAGGAGGGAAGTAGTGATGGTAGATCTCATTGACTCGATACTCAATCTGATAAATGTGATTGCTTGTAACTTCATGACATCTTTTAGTGTCCACACGAAACTCACCAACTTGTTGAATTAATGAGTTCTGAGTGGTGAAAAATGCATCGAACTAATTAGCCATGCATTGTTCCCGTTGAACGCGTTGATTGTGTCGTTCTTGTCCCATAGACAAAAAATCTGTCCAGTATTGAGGTTTTAACTTGGTGGCATGGCATTGTCATGGAGGTCTTCGGGAGCATCGGTCGGTGCATTTGGAGCATTCAGACTTTGCAATAAATTTTCACTGCCACCAAGTCAGGTGAGTGTGTACTCCGAAATCGCAGAAGATATTTTTATTTCTACTTCACCTACAAGTCTGATCTTGAAAGATTTGAAAATTTTTGTAAGCAGAGCTCCAAAAATTAATGACCGGCCAGTGATATGACCAAGATTTGCAAACACCATTTCTTTCATGAGTATTTAAATCTAATCTGTGTCCAACTTCAAAACAATATAGCAAATAAGTATTAAAAATTTGAACAACATCAAAATGTACTCTTTTGGTAGTGACATTTTCTATTATAAATCCATGGAGAATACGAATGTGGGGCTTCAATTGTCTTGCTTGTAAATTACTTCTAGTAAATATACTCTCACAAATAGTAGAATATACTTCAGTTATGTTGCCAACAATATCAAGCAGTTCAGACTCATTGTGAAAGTAGATTTGCATCTCCCCTTGCTCAACTCCAATAATTCGTGCCAAAGTGGGGATGTCAAATTCAATGCGTTTACCTTTTACATAAGACATAATAGTAAAGTCTTCATCTTCTTCATATGTACATCTCAAGTGAACATAAAATAGAGAAACAAGACGAGAATATACCTTCTGTGGTAAATTTATAAAATTTATCCATCCCATAGTCTCAAGTTTGGTAACCAACAGAGTATCATATTGAGAAGGAAGATTTAGCCTTCTCCTGGTGACAATAAGTTGACTGCAGAAGTGTTGAAAGGCTTGTTCATGATTACAAGTTAGAAAATCTTGAGTTGGATAAGCATGAATTTGAGGCTGTTGTTGACGTGGTGGAGGGTTTGAGGACTGTCCAAGTTCTGGTCTTGCTCTTTTGGTTCTAGGCATGACTATGTCATGTGTAAAGGATTTGTTTGGGAGAGGTAAATGTGAAAGGCTCAATTAGAGGTGCTAAATTTCAGTGTGAGGCAATATAAAATAGTGACAAAATGGTGTGAAAAGGTAAGCAATAGAAAAAGGAACACAAAAACTTAAGAAGAGTTGGATGATGCATGATTGCAATTCACAAAATAGGGCAGACACCGGTTGACCGATCGGTCGACCCGCCAGATGACCCCCTGATTGACTGGTTTTGTGTAGTCTGTTCTTTCGACTTTCTGCTTCTAGTCTTGCTCCAAAGGCTTCTTCTACGCTTTATCAAATACACAGCTTCTCTACTAATTTATAGAGTAAATGGATGCTTTTTGATCATAAATGAATGAGTTAGGTAGTTGACTAAATGAGGTGGTTGTATGTTTAACGAAGTTGTTGGATGGTTGTATGTTTAATTGATGCATTCATGAGTTCAAGGCTACAGGCTTAGAAAAGTGATGCATTTGGAGCAATTTGCACTTAGATGCTTTACAAAACTCTACAACATTTATCAAATTTATTACAAAAAAAAATCCCATAAATTGTAATTGCCTCAAAAGTTCCTCTTAATTAATTTGGAGCATTTTAGATAATACTGTCAAATTATTTGATAGTACTAATCACTATGTGGCTATGAACCAATTTGCCAAACTGAAAAAGAAAAACAAAAGTGCTATTTTCAAGATCAAAGTAAGAACAAATTTGATTTTGCTTGCCATTTGAACAGATCACTCAAATGATATTAACAGTAAATTGGATATTAGAATATCAGTAAATTTAATATTAACAGTAAAGAAACATGAAATTAGAACATCAGTAAACAGAATACATTAGTAAATTTGATATTAACAGTAAATTGGATATTGACAAAATTGAAGGACCAATAATACTAGGGTAAATTACACTTTGCACCCCTGCACTTTACATTAGATCCCACTTTGGCCCCTACACATCAAATTGTGACACTTAACCCCCTGCACTTTTGGTCAAGTGTCACTTTGGCTCTTCTGTTAGCCTCATTGTTAATAGAGGTTAGTCACATGAAAAACATGTGAGGATAAATTACACACCTCTGTACTTTACACAAAATCCCACTTTAGTCCCTACACATCAAAATTGTGACACTTAGCTCCCTAAAGGATAACTTCTGTTAGTTTCACTATTAACAGAAGGCCAATGTGGCACTTGACCAAAAGTGCAGGAGGTTAAGTGTCACAATTTGATGTATATGGACTAAAGTAAGATTTTGTGTAAAGTGCAGGGGTGCAAAGTGTAATTTACCCATAATACTAGCAAAAACGATATGTACAGGTTTAAGAGTAACAACAACAAACACTAACAGCATTTGAGTAACAACAAAAATGAAGTATGTGTACAAGTTTAAGAGCAACAACAAACATTGACAACATCATTTGTGTAATCACCTCCCAATCAAAAAAGCCAACCAAAAGTTCATCATCTCGTCCATGTGGTGAAGTTGCTTTTCACCATGAAGATGCTACATATGTTCTATTAAATCATTGCGAAGGGCATGATATGCATTTGTATCTCTAATACCTAATTGAAGGGACATAAATGATTCAAAGTCATTGTTACTGCTAGTAGAAACTACTACAGCTTAGTTGGTTGATGATATTTCATAATCAAAATCAAGATGGCAAAGGAATTGAGGGAAACAGAAATAGATGGAAACAATTTTTTCGCGTTTACTCTTACCAGTCAATCGGCTGATCCTTGGATGACTTGCGTTTTGCTGACAATGAAAAATTCACCGTTGGAGAGTTGGATATCAGATAGAAGAATTCCTCAAATATTTACTAAAATTTGATGAAATATTTGATACATTGTTGGAGATGCCGGTGCTTTTGTTGTTCATTTTTTTTTTCCCTCTTTCTAATATAAGACTATTTCTTGTATTGGTTGTTGGTGTTGGACCTGTTAGTATATGTTGTTATATTTTATTATATAGTTAATTGTATAATTTAATACAATTGTCTTCATATTTATAAATAATATCTCCTACTTGTAAACCCAAAAAAAAAAAAAAACAAAACAAACAAATTAAAACAAAAAGAAAAAGAAAAAAAAAGACAAAAAACAAAAGATCTCTAGATACAAAAATGCTCTTCTCCATCTTTTTAGCGATACATAATTGTATGATTAAAATTAAAAGAAAGATATGGGAAGATTAAAAAACTTTGACAACATATAATCCCATGTTCTTTTGTCTTACATGATCCCGATAAGCTAAACCATGAAATATAGCAATCTTTTTTTTTTTTTAATTATTATTATTTATTATTTATTTTTATTTTTTAAATTTCAATATTAATAACAAACTATGTCGACAAACTATACATCCCAAACCAAAACAATATATTGAAATGGAATAGAATATACTTTTTGTAAAGTAGTTACTTTAACTACCCTAATGTCTGGGAAGAGGGAGAACTTGCTTAATCATTTTCTCTAGATTTGATAAAGATGAAGCCGATGAACTCACAGTGGTCTCTTCAACCATTTTCCTCCACTTCATGCTTCTTTTCTTAATCTCCTTAACCTTGTCTCCAACCATCAACTCTCTCACAACCTTCTCAACTTCATCTCTCTTAACATCATTGTTTATCTCTACCCCAATCCCCCCACTGAGTGCAACTTGTAGACCGCTTGAACTTCCTCTGCGCGCCCCTCTTTTCGGAGGGGGCGCGAATTAGGTTCCAACTACTACAGTTTGGACTCCTATCATGGTTCTGAATCTAATCTCACAAAGTGCAATGTAAGACTGATAAATCACCAAAGAGTCCAATCCGGCAAATCATTTTGGAAAACCAGATTTTGAATCAAAAATGCCAAACTGGGTTGCTTTACCAGATTGCAGAGTCGCCACCTAAATATTTTGTTTTTGGGAAATTTAGGAAACCCTGACTTGTGCCTAAGGCCACGTGTCCATCATCACCAAAGTTTTCTCGGCTCGGGAACTCGGATACGAGGGGGGAAGGTCATGAAATAAGCACCCCCGCTCGTCCGATCAAAGGATCGGCCTCTACTAATCATGATATGTTGTTTTGAAAACACATGTATTCTTATTCCGGTTATTTAGCTAACTTTACTACGTGATGCGCACAACATACAAGTATAGACTCAATCACGAAAATTGGAACAAAACAACTCATGTTTGTTTTTGAAAATGGTTTGAAAGTGCTACTCACAAGTAGGCTAAAGCGCGGATTTGCCACCCTCAAGTGGGCTTAGAAAACATGATGATTTGCCACTCCAAGTGGGCTTAAAACTCACATTTCGATGAATTGTTCCAATTTAAGTAATGAAGCCTTCATCCACAGACATTCATGCAGTTAATCATTTAAGCACATAGCCTCATGGCAAGCATGGTAAACATGGCAGTCACTTACTCTTATGCAAGGATGCTAAAGCGTAAACACTTACAGTGTACTCCGAGCCAAAACAGAAGCTAATTAGAAATCAATGCATGAATCTAACTATGTGAAATGCCTAATGCAACACATGCAAAAAATGCAACTAAATAGGCTCGGCTATCTAATATGGCATATGAAATGCAACAATTTGATAACATGCTTTGAAACACGTATTTAAATAAGTATTGAAAGTCAATGCAGTTTGAATGATGCGCCGAGCGCAGTGCATGCAAGACAAATGAATGATGCAAACATGCAAGCATAAGGTATGCTAATTGAAAATGACCCTAAACTAACCATTGAAAGCAGTTAAGTAAAAGGGAGAAAGACGTGGGATTAGAAGACATTCACATACACACGCACACTTATTACAACATTTGCCCTCTTGACGGAGGGTCTGAATGAATTAGCTAAGCTAATCTAACTAATCTAATTAAGCTAACTAACTAATCTAATTAAGCCAATTATATTAATTTTTACACAACAAAACGAATAACTAGTAAACTACTTACTAATTATTACAACACTTAATTAATTAAATTACCAATTTAAGCTAACTAACAAGTAAAGCTAATTACAAATCATACTGCCTCAGTTCTATTCCAAGAGGTTGAAGATGCATGCTCGGTTGGTGTTCGCTCGGAAATCCATTACCATGTTGTCAATTGCCTCTGTTTGCACTTGCCTTGATCTCTGAAAATTGTGCCAACCTCCAGAATGCCTTTACTTTAAAACAGGGATCTGCTGGTGGGCTGCCAGCCAAAAAAAGTGGCTGCCAGCCACTAAAACTGGCTGGTCGGCTAGTGCTACTGGCCGGTCGGCAAGTTGCTTCTCCAGGCTTTTGGTTTTGCTGCAACAGAGAACAATAGAGGCACATCAATGTATTTGCAAGACAATGTAGGTACTGCCTCTCTCCTAATCACGTCTCAAGCTCAAAGGAGCATGGCACTCGACTCTCAAGCCACCAACCAAGCATCTTCAATGCATGGTGGCCAAGAACCAAGCTTATACCATGTTTATGAATGCACAAACAACACACAAAGAGCCTCCACCCTATCATGCTTGATCAAGGGTGTTAGCGACCAAGAAACATGACACGTTTCATCACTTCAAGTATGAAATGTCCCATATTCCTTGTGTTTGGATTAGCGTCCGATCCAAACACATGCAATGCGACACACATATGTTATCTTGGCATGTTTTAGTTGACTCAATTCTTGTTTACACATTTTACATTACAAATCCATTCTTTAATTGGTTAAGTCCAATGTGCAAGTCCTCTAAGGAGAGGAGGTCAACCAAAAGAATGGTTTAAGGCATAGGAGAAAACATGCCTTTGACTAGGAGGAACCCTCAAAAGAGAGTTAAAGCCATTCAAGCACGAGCCTCAATCCCAAGCTCAAACACAATCTCAAAGGTCAACCCACTCTCAAATCAAATAAAAAAAAATGAAGAAAAGAGGAAGGTGGTAGATATTTAGTGCTGAAGTGGCATGCTAAAGACCTTAAAGCATGCAAGCAATGCAAGCATAGCATGTTGAGGACCAAAAACATCAAAGCTAGTAAAGAGCAACACACAAGAGGCATGCAATACATAGCACAAATGACTAAACCAACTCTGGACAGAGCTCAATCATGCCAAAATAATGGTCTAAACATGCTGAAATGGGAGCTCAAAATGCTAGAAGAACATGCACACATGTTGGCCTATAAGTAAGACATAATACACAACCCTCAAAAGCTATGAAGAAGTGAAGTATATGAGAGTGTGACTACACTATATGCACTGAAATTACATGCTAAATGGTGTCATACCATGCAAACATCACATGCATAACATGTTAAAGGCCTCAAAACTCAAAGCTAGTCAAGGCACTTGTGGACCTTGGACCTTTTATGGAAGGTCTAAAAAGCCATAAAAGCATGCTTGAACAAAGCCACAAAGAAGTAGAAACACATGCTCATTCGGTGGGCCATCAACACATGTAAACAAGACAAGAGGAGAGGGGACTACCCCCTCCTATTTGGGACCTCAAAACCACTTTCCACCATTGAAATTCCTTTGGAATTTAGTGGTTAAAAGGCCAAAAAGAGATAGTTTGGATAGCCTTAAAAGGTGGTACAAAAGCTTAGCAAATAAGCAACCAAAGAGGGTAGAACACCCCTAACCCCAACAAGGACTCAAACCAACATTTTTAACACTTAAAAATAGAGCTTTTTGTAGTTAACAACCAAGCCTAAAACAGCATGCAAAGGTGGCTAAGATGGTATACAAAAATAAGCTTGAAAAAGGAATATGCTCACCCTTGAAGCACAGCAGCAAAAGGACAACTTCTGAGCCAAAAACTAGCTTTAGGTGGCCCAAACAAGTCTTAAGGAATCTCAGCTCCAAGGTCAAGATGTTGGGCTAAGAGGGTTGTGTGCAAATATGCCAAGAACACTCACTTTCAAGCACTATAGAGTATAATATATATATATATATTATGTAGAGAGAGAGAGAGAATTCTAGAGAGAGAGTCAAAATTTGCTTCCAAAATTTCTGAACCTCAAACAAGGGGGAGGGACCTCCCCTTATATAGGCAATGCAAGCAAAAGCTTGCTTGACAAGCTTAAAGCTTGTCTCAAACTATGGAGGATAGCTTCAATGCTCAATGTTGGCTCAAAATATCTGAAAATATCAGAAAATGGAGAAAATGGCTGCCAGCCAGTTCAAGTGGCTAACCAGCCACTTAAACTAGCTGTCCGACCACCCCAACTGGTTGACAAGGATAAAAAGTGGCTGGCAAATGCCAAAAGTGGCCGGTAGGGCCTCACTCTCCTTCAGCCAAGAGGCACCAAGGTTTGGCCTAACAATAAGGCCAAAACACCGAGGGTTTAGAGGCTCAAAGACAAGGTGCTCGGCCGAGACCTTCGGGTACTCAAAACTAGCACAAACATGCGCAATCATCGAGTGCACAGACGATGACGTATGAGTCTTAAGTCAGTCAAAAATGGGGTGTCTACACAGCTATACCAACAATTGGTTTGTTCTTCTCCGAAACTTGGCCAACATATCATTGGCACTCCACTAGAAATGCTCTCAATAGTAGAGTTCCACCCATAGTGAGTTAAAAATCCTTCGATAGACGGGTGTGAGAGAACTTGCACTTGTGGGCACCAACTTGTGAGTAAGCTTCTTTCTTTAGTCTCTGTTATGAACTCTAAAGGTCCAATGGTGTAAATTGATGGAAACATGGATGAAAGTGTTGGGAAAATGGTTTTAATGTTGATTTTTCAGAAACTTTATGCTAATTATTATATAGGACCCACAAGTCATTTTTAGAGAGTCCAAGTAGCAATGTGTTCGTTGCCGTGTGGTGAACAAGATTAATTAGTGAGTCAAAACCATTTATAGGTGAATCAAAAAATTGACTCCAAAGTGAGGTTCATGAACATTAGAGATGGTGAAATTCTCAATTGGTGTTGAATGGTCATGTCCCACATAGGAAACTCAAGGAAATTTTGGAGAAGATATAAGGTCCTAGATTGAACCTTAGGCTTGGGCCCAAAGGGCACCAAGAGTGTGAATTGGGTTGGATTGGCCCATTACTTATCTTTTTGGGCCAAAATTATTTGTTAGAAAAATTTCAATTTCATATTCAAATTTTGCAATGCGGTCCGGCGAACGGAAATGTCTCTTTCCGAAAAGGTTCTTCAATTACCTATTTAATGGTGGTTCCTCCACGGTTTTTTGCATAATTTTTTTTTCTTCAAATTTTCTACTTTCTTCCTCCTCCTCAGTTCATCCTGCATATTCTATATTTTAGAGTTTAAGTTTGAGGGAGTGCAAAGCACATACTTTGGTTCGCTGTACACACAGAGTTAGTGTGAATTATGTGTGTGGTGATTGTTGAATCCTGGAGATAGGACACCCATTAATCTCGAGCACCAGTGGAGAGGACATTATTCTGTCTTAAAGACATAGTGTCCATACATTGGCCTCAATCACATCTTCATACCATTGTTTAATCTGTAAAAAGTTGTAAGTCTATTATTTGATTTATTTATTTGTATTGAATTAATTTTACTGAAACAATTATTTTCCAACAATTTTAAGATAGAATAATCGCTTTAGCTTAAGGTTTTGGTTAAATTAATGTTCTGGTTTTATTTTTTTTGTGTGTTGATTCTGTTCAAATACAGAATATATTCTTCATATTTCTGTTTTAAATACAGTTTTTGTTTTAGACTGTTTTTCTATTCTATTTTTAATACAAAATTTCATACTAAATTTTGAATTTTTTGGTTTAATGCATAAGTTTAATATTTTGGGTAGTATTTCCTGTTAACATATTGTTTGTGGATTCTGTTATATATACATATATACTGTAGTCGTGTTTGTTTGAATCTGCTTGACTGATATTTTCAAACGTATAGGGGAAAAAATTTATCTTTTTTTGGTGAACCGTTGTTTGTGGACCACTATTATTTACTTGTTTGGTTTGGTGCACTTTGTTTGTGGTTTGCCCAGATCAAATACTTTATTGTTTATTTATAATTTGGTCCATTGTGCTTCAGGCTGTTTGTTAGATTATATTTTATATATTAATATATTGATTGAATAGTTTAAATTTTGCTCATACGTGCATTTGTTTGTTTGTTAAGTGTAACAAAACATAATAAGTTTTATATATATATATAGTTTGTGGTATTGTCTACATTGCTTTTGTTTTGTCTTATTTTATCGGTTATTGGCTTCCTGGATTTTGAGTCTCTTTATCTTAGTTATTTATTGTGAAAAGATTTTGTTTTGTTGTTTTGTTGAATCAAAAAATAGAATGTTTACATGGCAACTGAGGCTGTAATCAGTGTTGGAAATGCAAAACCGACATCTGTATCTGTCATGGTTCCTACTCCTGTGGTTATTTGACTTCCCACCACTGTCCCGGTAAACCATAATAAAAAGTCGAAAAAATTTAATAGGACAGAGTTTAAGAGATGGCAGCATAAAATGTTGTTTTATCTGACAACTCTAAATTCGGCAAGATTTGTCAAAGAGAATGAACCCGCCTTGAGCGAGGACGAAACTGATTGGCAAGCTATTGCCGCAGTTAAGGTGTGGAAGCATTCTGATTTTTTTGTGCATATTTTTAATGGATTGACAACACGTTGTAGAACGTGTATAGTCCACTAAAAATGGCTAGAGATTTGTGGGAATCTTTGGACAAGAAGTACAAAACGGAGGATGCAGAGATCAAGAAATATGTGGTTGGCCATTTTCTTGAGTATATAATGATGGACTCAAAGATCGTAATTAGTCAAGTCCAAGAGCTTCAATTGATTTTGCATGAAATTCATGCAGAGTGTATGAGTTTAAGCGGATTTTTTCAAATGGCAACTATCATTGAAATCTACCACCATCTTGAAAAGATTTCAAGAACTACCTGAAGCACAAACGTAAGGAAATGAAGTTAGAAGACTTGATTGTTTGGTTACGGATTGAGGAAGATAACCGCGAGGCAGAAAAGAAAAGAAATCCGAAATTTGTTTTCAAAGCAAAGGCTAATATAGTAGAGCAAGGACAAAATAAGAAAAAGAAAGGTACCATTTGGTAGAGTTTTGTAAATGTGATTTGAGAGTATGAGTTGTATTTTGAGTTTGTGTGTTGTGGAATTATGATTTTAAGTGTAGAAAATTTGTTTGGTAAAGAGTTTTGAAAAAGTTTTGATTTGAGTGGGAAATTGTTGATGTGACATTTGAAATTTGATACAAAAATTTACAACTCATACAACTCAAACTTATTTTAAAGCACATAAAAAATTTTAAAAATTTCAGAAAATATTTTTTTCGATTATATATCAATTGCAAAAAAAAAAAAAAATTGTAAAAAAAAAAAAATCACTATTCCGGTCAACCGGCCGGACGTCCCGTTAGCAAAAATTTTGAAAAAAAAAAATCTGAAAAGCACGGCTGTTGCAGATAACTCTGCAGAGTTTTGAAAACGTGTTTCCAAAACACGTTCCAAACACCATACTGAAAACACAGTGTAAAACTAACTTTTGAAAACACAAACAAACAGAGCCAAAAAGCGTCCTAGGCAAAGCTCTAAACAAAATGTTGGTCAGAGTTTTAAGATTGGACCTATAAAGTTCAAGGGAAAGTGCTTTGTGTGCAACAAGATAGGACATCGAGCCAAAGATTGTCAGAATCGCAAAGATCAACAAGGTCCTTCCAAGAAGATGAAGTATGAGCAGGCACATATAACTGAATTGGAGACTTTGTCTGATGGAGTGACTGAGATAAACCTTTCAACGGTTGTGTTTGAAGTAAATCTGATGGGGTCAAACTTCAAGGAATGATGGGTAAACAGCGAGGCAACGACATATGTGTGCAGATAAGAAAATGATTACTACCTATCAACAAGTTAAAGTTAACGAGCAACTTTTCATGGGAAACTCCTCTACTGCAACAGTTGAAGGACAGGGAAGATTGCGCAAGATGACTTCGGGCAAGGAGCTAACGCTTAACAATGTTTTGCATGTTCCAGAAATTCGGAAGAACTTGGTGTCTGGATCATTGTTAAGCAAGAATAGTTTTAAATTGGTCTTTGTTTCTAATAAATTTGTTATGCGTAAGGATAGTGTTTATGTAGGGAAGGGATACCTGTGTGATAGTTTATTCAAAATGAATGTACTAACTATAATCCCTAGTATTAATAAAACACCACATCTTCTACTTATTTATTTGAGTCTTCTCATTTATGGCATGGTAGATTAGGACATGTTAACTATGATTCATTGTGTAGATTAATTCACTTAGACTATCTACCTAATTTTTCTATTAACTCAAATCATAAATGTGAAGTGTGTGTTGAGGCAAAATTGACTAAGGCATTGTTTAACTCCGTTGAAAGAAGTACTAAGCCATTGGATTTAATTCACAGTGATATTTGTGATTTGAAATTTGTTCAAACACGAGGGGGCAAGAAATACTTCATTACTTTTGTTGATGATGCACGAGATACTGCTATGTATATTTATTACGAAGCAAGAATGAAGCCTTGGAAAAATTCATTGAATATAAAACTGAGGTTGAAAATCAACTTGGCAGGAAGATTAAGGCATTAAGAAGTAATCGAGGTAGTGAATATGATGCTGCTTTTGGAACATTATGTTCACAACTTGGAATCATTCATCAAACTACTGCACCTTATACACCACAGCAAAATGGAGTTGCTGAGTGAAAATATCATACATTGAAAGAAATGATGAACTCCATGTTGATTAGCTCAGGTTTACCCCAGAACTTGTAGGGAGAAACAATTCTTTCCACAAATTATATTTGAATAAAATACCTCACAAGAAGATTCTTAAAACTCCATATGAATTATGGAAAGGCCGGGATCCTTCTTACAAATATTGAAAGTAGGGAGGGGTGTTTAGCTAAGGTGGCCATTCCGGATCCTAAAAGGGAAAAAATTGGACCTAAAACTATTGACTGCATATTCATAGGATATGCACATTATAGTAGTGCTTATCGATTTGTAGTATACAAAAGTAATAATCCAGATGTGCATGTCAATACTATAATCGAGTCTAGAAATGCATCTTTCTTTGAACATATATTTCCTTGTAAATCAATAGAAGAGTCAAATTCTCCTAAATGTTCTTATGAAAGTACATTTGATCATAGTCAATGATAGATTGAGGAAAATCAAGAAGGAACAATGAGGAAGAACCTAAACGTAGTAAGAGAGCTAGGACTAATAAATCCTTCGGTCCTGACTTCTCAACTTGTCAACTAGAAAATGAGCCTTGAACATTTAAGGAAGCCATGTCTACGCTAGAAGCTCTTTTATGGAATGAAACTATTAATAATGAAATTGATTCCATCTTATAGAATCATACTTGGGAATTAGTGGATCTTCCACCAGGATGTAAGCCTCTTGGATATAATTGGATATTCAAGAGAAAAATGAAACCTGATGGATCAATTGAGAAATACAAGGCAATACTTGTAGTAAAAGGTTATAGGCAAACAGAGGGAATAGATTATTTTGACATTATTCACTTGTAACAAGAATAACTTCATTTAGAATGTTGATTGCTATAACGGCTTTATGCAATCTTGAAATACATCAAATGGATGTTAAGATTGCATTTTTAAATGGAGATCTGAATGAAGAAATCTACATGGAACAACTAGAAGGTTTTGTAGTTCTAGGCCAAAAAAATAACGTGTGCAAGCTTGTAAAATCTCTTTATGGTTTGAAGCAAGTTCCAAAACAATTGCATGAAAAATTTGACGATGTTATGATGTCAAATGGATTCAAAATAAATGAGTGTGACAAATGTGTTTATGTGAAAGACGCAAAAAAGGGATATGTCATTGTTTGCTTATATGTAGATGATATGCCAATTATTGGTAGTAATAATGAAATTATAAAAACTACCAAGAAAATGTTGAACACTAAGTTTGACACGAAAGACATAGGAGTAGTAGATGTGATTTTAGGAATTAAATTATTAGAACATTTGATGGATATGCTTTGTCTCAAGGTCATTATATGGAAAAAAATCCTTGAAAAATTTAATAAATATGACAGCCGTCTTGCAAAATCCCATGTGGATGCTAGTCTTCATTTAATGAAGAACATAGGTGAAGGTGTATCACAACTAGAGTACTCCCAAATAATTGGAAGTTTAATGTACCTCATGAATTGCACACGTCTTGACATAGCATATACTATTAGTAAATTGAGCAGGTACACGAGTAATCCAGGGAAAGATCATTGGACAGCCATAATTAGAGTACTTAGATATCTAAGATATACTTGGAATTATGGTTGAACTATACGAGATATCCAGCAGTACTAGAAGGGTACAGTGATGCTAATTGGATATTCGACACTAAAGACTCTAAGTCTCTAGTGGCTATGTCTTTACCTTAGGAGGTGTAGCAGTCTCTTGGAAATCTGCCAAACAAACATGCATTGCCAGGTCCATAATGGAATCCGAGTTTATTGCATTAGATAAAGCAGGAGAAGAAGCAGAATGGCTTTGACATTTTCTAGAAGATATTCTAATGTGGCCCAAACATGTGCTCGCAATTTGCATCCATTGTGATAGCCAAACAGCTATGGTTAGGGTACAAAATAATATGTATAACGGTAAGTCTCATCATATACGTTGTAGACATAATACTAACAACTGTCCTCAAATGGAATTATTTCCATTGAATATATAAGGTCAAGAGATAATATTGTGGATCCATTAACAAAAAGTTTGACCAGAGATCAAGTTATGAGATCATCAAGGGGAATGAGATTAAAGCCTACCAATTAAGAATCAACTTAATGGCAACCCAACCTAGCAGATTGAAGATCCCAAGATCTAGATTCAAAGGGACAACCAAATTAAGTGTGATTCCTGACCATCACTAAGGAGATAAATCTCCTACACATTTTCTATAATAACAAGTGATGTTTGCAGCGAGAATTAGGATAAGTTTTAATTTTGATGAAGTTCATATCTTGGCAGACCAAGTAGGGTATAGCAAAATACTCTTAATGAGCATCACCTATATGAGTGTGAATGTGATATCCCTGTTCCGTAGTATGCTAATTGGTCCTTATTATGAATGTGATTATGTGTTTGATATGATTTTGTGTGCCATTTATGTGAAAATATGTGGTTTTGAATTTCTATCTTTCACCGTAAGAATATCTGTTTGATTATCTGCCTTGGGATTTAAATTAAAGGCCCTATCAGCCACAGAAATCAAAATTGACTACGCCATTGTGATTGGCGTAATTTTTAGAGCCTACGGTGAAATTTAATTGGAGATTGATTCGGATCAGATTAAATTAATGATATAGTGCCCAATTATTTAATATTAACAATTATAATTGAGGGAAATTATATAAGTGGGGCACTACACTCAATTCTCCTCTTTAGCATCTAATTTGGCTGATTTTAGCTCAAGAAAAGAGAGAGGGTCGGCTCTAGAGAGGGAGAAAGAAGGAGGATTGTGTGTTGGGCTCAAGATTGAGAAATTGGAAGGTTGGACTCAAGATTCAACTAGAATTTGTGAAGGTTAAGGCCTCTAGGTAAGTAAATTCATGGATTTTAAATTGTAATTTTGTGAATTCAAAGTTGAATAATGATCAAGAACATGAATTAAATTGGTTATGAGAAATTGAGTTGGTTTTGTTGATTTGGTAGTCTATATGCACATGCATGTGAGAAATTGCTTTGAAATTGCATGTTTGAGCACAAAATGTGTAATCCATGTGAGATTTTAATTGAAGCTCATATTTTTGACCATCTCTTCATCATCTAAGTTGAGAATAAGAGTTGTATTCCACATGCATGTACAATTCATGAGAAAGTGAGTTTGAAATACATGGAATTGTTGTGATAGAAACAAGTTTGGTGTAATTTGGAACATGCATGTAGGTAATTCATGGAATTGGGTTTCATAATGTTGTAATTTGGTGTTTGTACCATGTTAGTACATGTATATATGAAGTTTGAGCCAAAATAATGTGTTTAGAGCCTTTGAATATCAAGTTGAAGCTCAAGAACAAGTTCTGGAAAATCCAGAAATTTTGATGTCCGCTCGAGCGGAAAACCGCCGCTTGAGCGTAAAATTCAGACTCCCAGTATTTTCTGCAGACATGATGTCCGCTCGAGCGGGGAAGTTCACGCTTGAGCAGGGAGCCATGTAGTCAGGCCTTTAGCTCAAGCGCCCCACTTCACGCTTGAGTGTAAATTTGACATAACCAGTACTTTTGCAAGCCTCATGGGTCCGCTCGAGTGGGGAAGTCCACGCTCGAGCGGGGACCCCTGTTTCTGAAATTTTGTAATGACGTTCTGTGTCTCGTTTTCCATTCTCTTTCACTTCTAAGTACTCTTAGGCATGTATTGAGCATTGTGAATGAATTAAAAGAGTAAGAAAGAAGCCTAAAGAGGGATATGTGAATTAAGGAATGGATTAAATCGTTTGTGACCCATATGTGTTATGTGATGTGTAGGGTCAAGCTCCAGGGCAAATCAACCAACCGATCGCTGTGAGTAATATCTTATTCAAGATATCTGAAGTATGTTATTTGTCCAATTGCTTACTTCTTTGTAAGTCTTATAAGTTTATTTATCTGAATGGTGAACAAATGTTTGCTATACTAAATGAGTGGGCCAAAGGCCAGTTTGACATGAAAGTATGAATGGGCCAGAGGCCAGTATGATCTGAATGATAGTATGAATGGGCCAAGGCCAGTTTGACATGAAAGTATGAATGGGCCAGAGGCCAGTATGATTCGAACGAAAGTATGAATGAATGAATGAATGGGTCAGAGGCCAGTTTAACATGAACGAATGAATGGGCCAGAGGCCAGTATGATCTGAATGATAGTATGAATGGGCCAAAGGCCAGTTCGACATGAAAGTATGAATGGGCCAAAGGCCAGTTTGACATGAATGAAAGATAAGTGGGCCAGAGGCCGTATGACATGAATGAATTGGGCCCGAGGCCGTATGATGTGCTTGGAACCGCAATCACTTGACCTATATTTGTACTTATGTTAGATAGAAATGCGAATTGGGCCCAAGGCCGTTTGAAACATGTTGTTCTAAATACCATTTGTGTAACTTCTTTATTGATATTATTCACTAGGCTTTCGCTCACGCTTATTCATGTATTTGTAGGTGAGCCGAGAGAGGTCCCAACCTAGCCTCAGTGAAATTTGTGTGGAACAACCAAGGTTTGAAGAGTCAGCCTTTCCGTCTCACGTACGAGACCAGTCTTCACCCTTTTGCTATTTTGTTATATTTTGTCTTGTTGGCGAGGACTTTGGTTTATGTTTGTATATAGTTTTGATTGGATGACCTAGACTTAACTGATCCTGTCTGTACAGAACTTTATGTCACTGTATTTTGATGTGAGTTATTAATATGTATATGTATGGTTTGTTATGATGTGCCGTGTAAGCACAGCTCTATGGACAAAGTTTTAAATTTTGCTTCCGTTTGGCCCCTTTACTCTGATGAGTTATGTCTGGTTTGGTTTGAGGTCACGGGTAATCCCTCGATTACTAGCCGGTTATGTCCTTAACCCATAGGGGCGGGTTCGGGTCATGACAGTGAACTAGGCCGGTTCTATGAGAATGCTAAGGCTACATTCTTAAAGCACTCATGAAAACTAGGTATTGCCCAGGGCAAAAACAGACACAACCGAAATAACCAAGTTGTGTATGAAAACAAAATTGTGTGAAAGCTATTGTCTCGGTTTACACTAACGGTAGAACAGTTGAAGACATCATGTTCACTGATCAGCCAGTAAACCCGATAGTTTTTCACAAGGGAAGGTTTCAAGGCCAAAAGGTACCTATCCTCTGCAAGATGTTTTCAATTTTGTACTTTTTCAGTTTTCATGTTGTTGCATATCCTATCTGTCAGTTTCATTTATGTGGGGGATTGTTGGAAAAATGGTTTTAATGTTGATTTTTCAAAAAAATGTATGCTACTAATTATGTAGGACCCACAAGTCATTTTTTGGGGAGTCCGAATAGCAATGTGTTCGTTGTCGTGTGGTGAACAAGATTATGTAATTAGTGAGTCAAAACCATTTATAGGTGAATCAAAAAATTGACTCCAAAGTGAGGTTTATGAACATTAGACATGTTGGTGAAATTCTCAATTGGCGTTGAATGGTCGTGTCCTACATAGGAAACTCAAGGAAAATTTGGAGAAGATATAAGGTCCTAGATTGAACCTTGGGCTTGGGCCCAAAGGGCGCCCAGAGTGTGAGTTGGGTTAGGTCGGCCCGTTACTTATCTTTTTGGGCCAAAATTATTTGCTGGAAAAATTTGAATTTCATATTCAAATTTTGCAGTGCGGTTCGGCTAACAGACATGTCTCTTTCCGAAAAGGTTCTTCCATTGCCTATTTAATGACGGTTCTGCCATCCGGTTTTTTGCATCAATTTTTTTTTAGATTTTCTACTTTCTTCCTCCTCATCTGTTCATCGTGCATATTCCATATTTTAGAGTTTAAGTTTGAGGAAGTGCAAAGCACATACTCTGGTTCACTGTACACACAGAATTAGTGCAAATTCTATGTGTGGTGATTGTTGAATCCTGGAGACAAAACACCTGTCAATCTCGAGCACCAGTGGAGAGAGCTTTATTCTGTCTTAAAGACACAATGTTCATACACTAGCCTCAATCACAACTTCATACCATTGTTTAATCTGCAAAAAGGTTGTAAGTTTATTATTTGATTTATTTATTCATATTGAATTAATTTCACCGAAACAATTATTTTCCAACAGAAAGTGCGTACAAAACTTGATGCTCCAATTCCTCAATGTATTCAAAATAATTGCAGAAGATTTGAGAGTTGTTTCAATTATCTCCAACATAAATTTGGTCATAAAGTCACCTAAGTTAATGCAATGAATAAAGTTTGGGATATCCTTTAAGCATATACACTAGGTATCCAATCTATAATCGTATCCAAATACTCATTTGTAGTAGAATTCGGGTCTGCAACTCAGAATAATAGTAATTTCAATATTCAATGCCCATATACATAAAGAAGAAGAAAAAACCACTTCAACACCTTGTATTTGTTATACAGACATGTAGATTTCTATATGGGAAATTATGATTTCAGAAATTATTAGATGAAAGTTATGATTTCTTTGTGATAGAAATTATGAATGACGAAATTTGTTGGATATCACCCATGTGTCAGATGATCATGGAGCACCCACTTTGGAGAGAGTGGGGGTGGCTCACCAACTTCAACCCACTAGAGAGTGGAAGAAGGTAGGTGGCAACCAATAAGGTTCTCCCTCATTTGTGTATAAATAAAGGAAGAGAGTGTGGAGCTTGATAGAGAGAACCAAGAGAGCAAACCAAAGAGAGAGTGAGAGATGTGAGGCAGAGAGACCATCTCTCTCGGTGTGAGCGAGGGAGACGGGTGAATGGTGAGTAAGGATAGTGTGAGCTTCTCCTCTATTGTAATCTTTCTGTAATCTCTCCATCGTTATAGTGATAAATGGTTACTCTCCCGTGGACGTAGGCATTATTGCCGAACCACATTAAATATGGTGTCTCCTTTGGTGTGGGTGTGTTTTTGCACTTGGTATAATTTCTGGAAGGTCTTGGGCGGGATCCCCGATCCCCTACAAGTTGTATCAAAGCCTCGTCAGTCATTTTCGAAACAAAAATAGTGTGATTTTCGAAACTGCCCAGAAATCAAATTGCTCAAAATCAGATTTTGGGCATACTAGAAGCAAGGCCTCGATGAGAGGAGTGCAAAAATGCAAAGCAGAGCCACAAAGTACACCGGACGCGCCTTCACGCGCCGCCTGAATATGGCGCGTGAGTCTCACTCTCAGCACGCGTCTCCACGTGCTGTTTGATACATCGGCGTGCCATTCCAATCTCGTCCACGCGCTACACGCGCGACAGAGAAAGAAGTAGACGCGTGGCGCCACGTTATCGACACGTGGCACCATGTCAGCCAGGGGCGGCCACGTGTCTGCTACGTCCTCAGGCTAGTCATCGCCACGTGGCAGTCTAGTCAACACCACGTGGTGGCCACATCAGCCGAAGTGCCGCGTGTCTGACACGTCAGCAGGTTAACCAAGTCGTATACCGGAGCCGAGCCATTGAGCGGAGCCGCGCCAAAGTTGCGCCGTTGAGCCAAGCCTCATTGACCAGCCGTTGACTGCGCAGCTGAGCTGCGGACGACGCCGTTGACTGCGCTGTTGACCACGCCGCTGAGCCGCTGACGTCATCATGATGCCAGCCGAACGGAAGGAATTATCCAGTGCTTCTCAGCCGCACCAGATTCTGCAGATCTGAACCGTTCAAACTATTTTTGGCTTGATCTGAGCCATTTGGTGTCCATTTCTGACGATCCAATAGTGTTTTCCAACTATTTGAAATATTCCGGACACATCCGTACGGTCAGATTTTGGAATCAGAGTTTTTTGTAAAAAGAAAGCAGATTAAAGTGGCAGACGGCGTCAGGTGCAGTGGACAGAATATTCTATTGAAACAGAATATTCCTTGAACTTTTGCAAATTACAATTTGACCCCTGTAGTTTGCGAAATTACAGTTTGGTCCTGGGTGTTTGAAAAATTTGCAATTTTCCCAGTTTTGAGGAAAATTGTTTCAGTAAAGTCCCCGGAAGTGCAGCGAAGGTTGGTCCTAACTAAGCGGACCATTCCGGACGCAATTGCAAGGTCAGAATAGTGAAATTCTGAACGGGTTTTAAAGATTGTCAAAAACATGGAAGTTTGTCATCTTCAATAGTCGCAGGAAGGTTGCCGGATATTGTGGAATGTTGCGGATTCACTGAAGAGATTAGAATGGGTAGATTCTGACCAAATTGGACAACCAGATACAAATCGAGATAGATCATTGGAGACTAAAGGGAAAATCATTTTCAATGAATAACAATGCTAATTATTTTAAATGGGCCTTTCAATTTTTTAATAGATTAATTTATTTAAGTTAATTTGGGCCTTTCTTAATTTTTTTTTGGACTTAAAATATACTATATTAGACTAAATTATAATAAGAGAGACCCTTTTTTAGGTCAATTTTCAATGGATAATAATGTTAATTTTTTTGAATGGCCTTTCAATTTTTTAATAGGTCAATTTCTTTTAAGTTAATTTGGACCTTTTTTTAATTTTTTTAAACTTAAAACATAGCTAATATATTACACTAAAGGGAAAATTACCATGTAGTCCTATGTAGGGGATCTATTTCCCTTCTAATCCCAATTTATTTTTAATAGATTAATAGGTCTACAGTTTTTTAAGTTTTATACCCAGAGGTCCGTTTTTTATTTTCGTATTTTTAAATGACTGTATTACCCTTTGTTTTGAGATCTATATATACGTGAAAATCAAATTTTTGCTCCGTTTAAAAAAGGAAATCAAATCTTCGTCTCTGCGATCTCGATTTCTCTTCGTGTGGCGATCTCATTGTGCTGTGAGGTGGATCTGGTTGTGCGATCTGAATCTCTGTGTACAGGCGATATCTGCGTACGTTGTCTCTCTCTCTCTCTCTCTATCTCTCTCTCTCTCTTCTGGTGATAGATATATGTATGTGTATGTATGTATCTGTTGATACATAGATATACATATATATGTATATATATATATATATATGTCTGTGTGTGTATATGGTTTGTATTTGTCAATACATATATGTATGTATACATAGATAAGCAAATTTGCGTGATATGTGGTTTGTGTTTGGCAAATTTTGTTTGTTTGATTTTGATTTTGTTGATTTTTTTGTCGTATAGTGTAATGTGTTTTGAAGTTGTATTTTGGAATTGTGAATTCTGGTGTTTTAATACTGATATGTTGTAAGTGTATAATTTTGCAGTTTGGAATTGTGAATTGTGCACTGTTGGTATTGATATGTTATAACTATATAATTTTGCAGTTTGGAATCTGTGAACAATTGTTTGTTGGTTTGTGATTTTGTAGTATGAAGGGGTGTTTCATGTTAATGTGCAAATACAGTAATTGTTGTGCTGTTATTAAGATTAGTGAGGGATGTAGTTATGATGAAGTTGTTGATAAAACATGTGCGAAGTTCAAGGAGTTGAGTGTTGGTAACTTTTGTTTGTTTTTCTCTGTTCCTGGATATTCTAATTGTATTGTTGAATGTGATGATGATTTGGGGAATATGCTGTCAATGGTAGGTGGTAGTGGTTGTCATGTTGTTGATGTTATTGTGGAGGATAAGTGAGTTGTGGAGGTTGATGATGGTAATTCTTGTAGGATTGATTCTGTAACTTGTGAGAGTTCTTTTGTGAATAATTGTGATGATGTTAGTGGTTTGTTGCGTAGTTTTTATCCAGAACCAAAGAGAATTTGTTGTCTGCTAGTTGGAAGGGGATTATACATAGTGTTGGTCAAGAATTTGAAGGTGGAGTGCCGGCGTTCCGCATTGCATTGGCTAAGTATGCAGTTGAGTGTGGTTTTGCAGTGAATTATTTGAAGAACGATGCAACAAGAGTAAGCTGAATGTATGATGAAGTCGTCTACGGGTTGTAATGGTTTGTGCATGGAAGGGTGTTGATGGATTCCGGTGTTTTTTTTTATAATGAAGTTGGATAATGTGCATACTTGTGGGGTTGTTGCTCGTAGATCTTGTAGCAAAATGGTTGGTTCTAGACTTGTGTCTGATATTGTGCAAAATGATATTAGTGATAATCCGTTGACTCGTCCTATTGAAGTTAAAAAAAAGTTGAAGAAGCAATATGGTATAGATGTTTCTTATGGGGTTGCATGGTTAGGAGTTGATAAGGCAAGAGGTGGGTTGTTTGGTGATTTTGCAACTTCTTTTGACCAGCTTCGATGGTACCTTGAGACGGCTATGAGAACGAATCCGGGAAGTGTGTTTGAAATAGATATGGATGAAAGTAGTGGGTGTTTTCGGAGGTTGTTTGTGACATTTTATGGATGTTTGTATGGCTTTCAATTTTGTCGTCCGTTGTTGTTTGTTGATGGTACATTTTTGAAGGGGCGTTACAAGGGGCATTTGCTTGCAGCAACATCAAAGGATGGTAATCAAGGTATGTATTTATTTGCAGTTAGTATAGGTTTGGTTTGTCCGTGTGTTATTGTATTGTGAGTCTGCTAATTTTGCAGTTTCATGTGATTTTGTTTGCAGGTCTGTTTCCTTTGGCTTTTGCGATTGTTGACGCTGAAAATCAAGATAATTGGATGTGGTTCTTAAGTCAGTTGTTAAAGGCTGTTGGTTCAGGCCGGAGATTGACTTTTGTGTCGGACCGTCAACATGGATTGCTAGACGCTCTTTCAGTGGTTTTCCCCAATGCACATCATGCTTATTGCTTGAATCATTTGAAGAGAAATTTGATTAACAAATTGGTGGGACTTCGTACTAACTATAAGCTGTGTTTGATGAAAATATTAGTTAAATTGCTTATGCGCCAACGGTTGCTTCTTCCAACATATATGGAGAAATTGAGGCGTATTGCTGGGAATGGTAGAGTTGATAGTATGTTGGTTTGCAAAATGATAAGTGGGCCAATGCATTTTTTAGAGGAAACGATATGGTGAGATGTCATCTAATGCTGCCGAGTCTTACAATAATTGGATTGGTGGGCCCGTGAGTTGCCTATTACTTGTATGGTTGATATGATTAGGTTCAAATCATGACTCAATTGTCGGATAGAAGAGTTGAATCTAGAAGATGGACTACGAAATTGTGTCCAGTTACGGAAAAGAAGTTGGTGGACTCTTTAGAGCTAGCTAATCTGGATGTGATTGTTGCTAGTGATACTGTGCTTGAGGTTCATTCTTCTATTTCTTTTATGTTGATATTAGTAGACAGACTTTTCTTGCCATGAATGGCAATTGAATGGTTTTCCTTGTTGTCATGCTGGCATGCTTGCGTAGTAGTGTAGAGATGTGTATGGTTTCATTGATCCTTTTTTTCATGTAGATTGTTTAGAGAGTCATACAAGGAATCTGTTTATCCAGTCCTCAAGTGAGAGATTGACTTTGATGGTGCTAGTAGTTCGGTTATCAAACCTCCTATAACGAAGAAGCAGCCCGGGCGGAACAAGAAGAAGAGGATACCTTCTAGGGGTGAAAATTTGAAGCAAATCAAGTGGGAGGTGCTTGAAATATGGGAATCACATAAGAAGACGTGCAAGGCTGCTATTTGAGGCCACAATCTATTCTTTTGGATTTGTATTTGAATTTGAGGAATTATGATAATAAAAAATGTGATACTTGGTATTATGGAAGTAATGAATAAAGTTGGTTGAATTGTTTTTTGTTTGTTGATGTGTTCTTTACTTATTGAAGTTGTTTGTAACAGTCTGGTTTTGTTTTTTATTTTTATGGAATGCAGAGAAGGTTGTTGAAAATTTCTTATTGAAACAGTATAATATGGAAATGCAGTTCATATTTCATAGCGACAAAACTGTATAATTTTGCAGTTTTAAGAATTATTAGAAACAACCTGATGAAATCGCATAATTTTGCAGTTTTAAAAATTATTAGAAACAAGCTGATGAAACTGCAAAATTTTGCAGTTTGAAGAATTATTAGAAACAACCTTTACTGTATGAAAATATATGCAACCAGAAACAAGTAAACAAACAATCAGAAGAACGACCACAATAATAATAACAAGAAGAAGAGCAACAACAACATCAATCATTTTCACCATAACCATAATAACTAGAAAAAGATCATTCCCAAAAGTATATAAAGTACTTGTCACATGTTAAAAAAGAAAAAAATAAATAAAAAAGGTACAAAGATATATTCCTTGAATATTTGTATTGTCAAGAAGTTTGTTCATTGTTTCTATGGTTTGGTATGTTTTGTCAACATTTGGTAGTGCTCGAGTTTCCAGGATCGGTTCTCATCATTGAGGAATTGATTGATGATTTGTGCTCGAAATTTGACCCACTCAGTTGGACGAAGTTTTTTCTGCACAGGTTGCCAGTTGACATATTGGTTGATAACATTGCAGACGGCGATTGCACAATCATTCCTGCAGTGTTTGAGATGAAGTTAATTAGTTAGGTGAAACTGCAAAATTTAGCATATTGGAAGATTAGTTTATGGATTTGTATCTTACGAGTGTGGGTTTGTTGTGGCATTCCTCAATTGATGCAATTTCTGTCTCGCACTCTTGAGATGATAACATGTTTCCCTGTTTGCTGAGTAATGCTTTATTCCATCTCAGTTGATGTTGTTGCTACAAAATAGTTAGTGGGTGTTTTTGTTAGTTATAGTGATGAGTTGAGATGTTGTAAAGGAATGGAACTAAGTATGAAATTTTATTTTAACTTACAATTTGCTTTGCAATTTCAAAGTGCTTGTTGTGGCAATTTTGCTGGTCTCAAAGAGTCATAGTGTCTCCATATTCCATCAGCATTGTCAAAGACCACTATTGTCCAATGGTTGTCGTGGTTGATTGGGAAATGGAATATGGAGACAACCATTGGACAATAGTGGTCTTTGACAATGCTGATGGAATATGGAGACACTATGACTCTTTGAGACCAGCAAAAGATTGCCACAACAAGCACTTTGAAATTGCAAAGCAAATTGTAAGTTAAAATAAAATTTCATACTTAGTTCCATTCCTTTCCAAACATCTCAACTCATCACTATAACTAACAAAAACACCCACTAACTATTTTGTAGCAACAACATCAACTGAGATGGAATAAAGCATTACTCAGCAAACAGGGAAACATGTTATCATCTCAAAAGTGCGAGACAGAAATTGCATCAATTGAGGAATGCCCACAACAAACTCCACACTCGTAAGATACAAAATCCATAAACTAATCTTCCAATATGCTAAATTTTGCAGTTTCACCTAACTAATTAACTTCATCTCAAACACTGCAGGAATGATTGTGCAATCGCCGTCTGCAATGTTATTAACCAATATGTCAACTGGCAACCTGTGCAGAAAAAACTTCGTCCAACTGAGTGGGTCAAATTTCGAGCACAAATCATCAATCAATTCCTCAATGATGAGAACCGATCTTGGAAACTCGAGCACTACCAAATGTTGACAAAACATACCAAACCATAGAAACAATGAACAAACTTCTTGACAATACAAATATTCAAGAGAACATATCTTTGTACCTTTTTTTTTAATTTTTTTTTTCTTTTTTAACATGTGACAAGTATTTTATATACTTTTGGGAATGATATTTTTCTAGTTATTATGGTTATGGTGAAAATGATTGATGTTGTTGTTGCTCTTCTTCTTGTTATTATTATTGTGGTTATTCTTCTGATTGTTTGTCTACTTGTTTCTGGTTGCATATATTTTCATACAGTAAATGTTGTTTCTAATAATTCTTCAAACTGCAAAATTTTGCAGTTTCATCAGCTTGTTTCTAATAATTTTAAAACTGCAAAATTATGCGGTTTCATCAGGTTGTTTCTAATAATTCTTAAAACTGCAAAATTATACAGTTTTGTCGCTATGAAATATGAACTGCATTTCCATATTATACTGTTTCAATAAGAAATTTTCAACAACCTTCTCTGCATTCCATAAAAAAAAAAACAAAACCAGACTGTTACAAAACAACTTCAATAAGTAAAGAACACATCAATAAACAAAAAACAATTCAACAAACTTTATTCATTACTTCCATAATACCAAGTATCACATTTTTATTATCATAATTCCTCAAATTCAAATACAAATCCAAAAGAATAGATTGTGGCCTCAAATAACAGCCTTGCACGTCTTCTTATTATGATTTCCATATTTCAAGCACCTCCCACACTTGATTTGCTTCACATTCTCACCCCTAGAAGGTATCCTCTTCTTCTTGTTCCGCCCGGGCTGCTTCTTCGTTATAGGAGGTTTGATAACCGAACTACTGTCACCATCAAAGTCAAATCTCTCACTTAAAGGCACTGGATAAACAGATTCCTTGTATGACTCTCTAAAACAATCTACATGAAAAAAAGGATCAATGAAACCATACACATCTCTACCACTACTATGCAAAGCATGCACAGCATGACAACAAGGAAAACCATTCAATTGCCATTCATGGCAAGAACAAGTCTGTCTACCAATATCAACATAAAAAAAAATAGAAGAATGAACCTCAAGCACAGTATCACTAGCAACAATCACATCCCAAGACTTAGCTAGCTCCAAAGAGTCCACCAACTTCTTTTTCATAACTGGACACAATTTCGTAGTCCATCTTCTAGATTTAACTCTTCTATCTGACAATTGAGTCATGATTTGAACCCTAATCATATCAACCATACAAGTAATAGGCAACTCACGGGCCCCACCAATCCAATTATTGTAAGACTCGGCAGCATTAGATGACATCTCACCATATCGTTTCCCTCTAAAAAATGCATTGGCCCACTTATCATTTTGCAAACCATCCAACATACTATCAACTCTACCATTCCCAGCAATACGCCTCAATTTCTCCATATAATGTTGGAAAGAAGCAACCGTTGGCGCATAAGCACATTTAACTAATATTTTCATCAAATACAGCTTATAGTTAGTACGAAGTCCCACCAATTTGTCAATCAAATTTCTCTTCAAATGATTCAAGCAATAAGCATGATGTGCATTGGGGAAAACCACTGAAAGAGCGTCTAGCAATCCATGTTGACGGTCCAACACAAAAGTCAATCTCCGGCCTGAACCAACAGCCTTTAACAACTGACTTAAGAACCACATCCAATTATCTTGATTTTCAGCGTCAACAATCGCAAAAGCCAAAGGAAACAGACCTGCAAACAAAATCACATGAAACTGCAAAAATTAGCAGACTCACAATACAATAACACACTAACAAACCAAACATATACTAACTGCAAATAAATACATACCTTGATTACCATCCTTTGATGTTGCTACAAGCAAATGCCCCTTGTAACGCCCCTTCAAAAATGTACCATCAACAAACAACAACGGACGACAAAATTGAAAGCCATACAAACATCCATGAAATGCCACAAACAACCTCTGAAAACACCCACTACTTTCATCCACATCTAATTCAAACACACTTCCCGGATTCGTTCTCATAGCCGTCTCAGGTACCATCGAAGCTGGTCAAAAGAAGTTGCAAAATCACCAAACAACCCACTTCTTGGCTTATCAACTCCTAACCATGCAACCCCATAAGAAACATCTATACCATATTGCTTCTTCAATTTTTTTTTAACTTCAATAGGACGAGTCAACGGATTATCACTAATATCATTTTGCACAATATCAGACACAAGTCTAGAACCAACCATTTTGCTACAAGATCTACGAGCAATAACCCCACAAGTATGCACATTATCCAACTTCATTATGAAAAAAACACCGGAATCCATCAACACCCTTCCATGCACAAACTATTTACAACCCGTAGACGACTTCATCATACATTCAGCGGTTACTCTTGTTGCATCGTTCTTCAAATAATTCACTGCAAAACCATACTCAACTGCATACTTAGCCAATGCAATACGGAACGCCGGCACTCCACCTTCAAATTCTTGACCAACACTATGTATAATCCCCTTCCAACTAGCAGACAACAAAACTCTCTGGTTCTGGATAAAAACTACGCAACAAACCATCAACATCATCACAATCATTCACAAAAGAACTCTCACAAGTTACAGAATCAATCCTACAAGAATTACCATCATCAACCTCCACAACTCACTTATCCCCCACAATAACATCAACAACATGACAACCACTACCACCTACCATTGATAGCATATTCCCCAAATCATCATCACATTCAACAATACAATTAGAATATCCAGGAACAGAGAAAAACAAACAAAAGTTACCAACACTCAACTCCTTGAACTTCGCACATATTTTATCAACAACTTCATCATAACTACATCCCTCACTAATCTTAATAGCAGCACAACAATTACTGTATTTGCACATTAACATGAAAACCCCTCCATACTACAAAATCACAAACCAACAAACAATTGTTCACAGATTTCAAACTGCAAAATTATACAGTTACAACATATCAATACCAACAGTGCACAATTCACAATTCCAAACTGCAAAATTATACACTTACAAACATATCAGTATCAAAACACCAGAATTCACAATTCCAAAATACAACTTCAAAACACATTATACTATACGACAAACAAAATCAACAAAATCAAAATCAAACAAACAAAATTTGCCAAACACAAACCACATATCACGCAAATTTGCTTATCTATATATACATACATATATGTATCGACAAATACAAACCACATACACACACAGACATATATATATATATATATATACATACATACACATACATATATCTATCACCAGATACAGAGAGAGAGAGAGAGAGAACAACGTATGCAGATATCGCCTGTACACAGAGATTCAGATCGCACAACCAGATCCACCTCACAGCACAATGAAATCGACCACACAGCACAATGAGATCGCCACAACGAAGAGAAATCGAGATCGCAGAGACGAAGATTTGATTTCCTTTTTTTAAACGGAGCAAAAATTTGATTTTTCACGTATATATAGATCTCAAAACAAAGGGTAATACAGTCATTTAAAAATACAAAAATAAAAAACGGGACCGCTGGGTATAAAACTTAAAAAACTGTGGACCTATTAATCTATTAAAAATAAATTGGGATTAGAAGGGAAATAGATCCCCTGCATAGGACTACATGGTAATTTTCCCTTTAGTGTAATATATTAGCTATGTTTTAAGTCTAAAAAAATTAAAAAAAGGTCCAAATTAACTTAAAATAAATTGACCTATTAAAAAATTGAAAGGCCATTCAAAAAAATTAACATTATTATCCATTGAAAATTGACCTAAAAAAGGGTCTCTATTATTATAATTTAGTCTAATATAGTATATTTTAAGTCCAAAAAAAAATTAAGGAAGACCCAAATTAACTTAAATAAATTAATCTATTAAAAAATTGAAAGGCCCATTTAAAATAATTAGCATTGTTATTCATTGAAAATGATTTTGCAAAAAAATTAGATTATGCAAGTATGATTGATTTATTTGTTTCTAAAAATACAAAAACGAGTGAGGATCAAGCTATACTTATTAGTTATTGCAATGTAATGCTAAGTATTTTTTATGATTTTCACACAAATTTTTTGTTCTTTAGCTTCAAATTTTTTTTTTTCATTCAATGAAAAAAAAAAATGTGAAGGGCCCTAAAAATTTATTAGTTGATTATCGGCTTTGGGCCCCAAAAATCTCAGGGTCGGGCCTGGACCTAAGCAGTGTTTGCTGGTGGACAGTGTAGTGCCAAGCAATTAAGGTCAAGTTTGGCTATTCAAAAATAATTCATCTTTTTATCTTTTTATCTTTTTTTTATCATATTATCTCTCTATTTTTTTGCACATCTTTTCGTAAAAAGACAAAAAGTGCACTTATTTAGGTCATCCCAAACAACTCTAAATTAGATGGACACTTATTAATTATAATATTAAAATTTTTTACAAAAAATATTTTATATAAATTTTTACAATTGACTTTTGAAAAAATCAAAAAAAAATGATGTTATTTATAACTAATATATCATGGATAATATAAAAAAATTATGAATATAAGTCTAAAATAAATTATATAATGATAAAGTAATTTTTTATACAAAATTTGAATAAAAATCCAATATAATGGTAATATCATATCATCATTGACATGTGATATCAACAAATAATAAAGAAACGCATGGAGGATAAACCTCAGATGTCAATTGTAACTAACAATCTAATAAATTATATACCTTCATAGTAAGATTAATTATGCTTGCATGCCAATAACAATAGATATCACCATTACATTAAAAAAAAATTTATAAATTTCTCGTAGATAATAATATGACTTATCGTAATCTTTTAATTTTCAATTAAAATAACCATTATTATTCTTATAATTTTAAAAATGTCATTGACATTTCATTCTAAATAATATTTTTATAATTTTTTTTTAAAAAATATTTTCTTTATATTTGGTGAAAAACAAAAAAAAGAAGCCCAAAATGCAGGGGATATCTCCGCCCCTGCTGGTGGATTCCAACCGGTAGGCATCGATGCCGGATTTTGGGAATTTGTCAGGTATGGTCTCAAAGCGGAAGGATGGGAGGCCGTCGAGGGAGTCGGGGCCTCTGGATTTGAGGATGCGGTTGTGGTTGGACTCTGTGTTAACAAAGGTTATGTGAAAGTCTCTGTTATGGACGAGTTTGGCTGGTTTATGTGAGAATTAAAATAATTCTAATTCAAAAAAAAAAAATACCTCCTGTCATGATGTTCAAACCTTTGAATCTTGTTCTTGAATGACCAAATCTTGAATGTATAAGCAAAAACACTCTCAGAACACTTTCATAGAACCATATGGGAAAAGAGTTTCAAGCATATTCTATTTACCAAAATACGTTCTGTATTTGATTGCAATCACAGGCATATATATAGATAGGCTTGGACCCACAATCCATTGTAACTCCTAATAACTTCCCACCATTAGGGAAGTTGTAAGGTCCCATGAAACCACTATATGGGATAGTGAACAGACGTTACTTACCCATTAACCATTAAACTAATTAAATATATATAATATAATATAAATAAATAAATAAATAAAAAACAGGTGGCATATGGGCCACTTTATGGATATTTTTACATTCTCCCACTTGGCACATATAACACGTTGTTGATTGTCGAGTAACTAACAAATTGATTATGGCCATTAAATAAAAAATACCCAAACCTTAGAGTTATAATACACGAATCACAGCGGTTATACTCTATCAATTAAGTATTTCCTTCCATGTATTACAATGTATCACATTCTCAACTTTATGTGGTGTCATTCTTTATGAATAACTTCTAATAAGTTATTATGGGTCCAATGATCCCTATGGATCAATAGTCCCAATGGACTGCATAGCATCACAAATACTTTAGGTGCACAAAATGATACTTTTCACTAATAATAATCAAAATGTCATGACAAAACAAAATAAAACAACAACTAGAAAAATTATTGAGCTAACCAATCAGTCTCATGCCCTCAACGTGTTTTGAAAACACCTTTACAGAAAGACCTTTGGTCATGGGATCTGCAATCATCATATCGGTACTAATATGCTCAATGCTGACTTCTTGCTTCTTAACACGGTCTCGAACGGCAAGTTACTTTACGTCAATATGTTTGCTTCGACTACCACTTTTGTTATTGTTAGAGAAGAAAACCGCAGTTGAATTATCACAGTAAACCTTTAATGGCCTAGAAATTGAATCTACAATTCGAAGCCCTGTGATAAAATTCCTTAACCAAATAGCCTGTGAGGTTGCTTTAAAGCATGCTATAAACTCTGCTTCCATTGTTGATGATGCAATTATCATCTATTTGGCGCTCTTCCATGAAACAGCACCGCCTGGTAGCAGATAGACATATCCTAAAGTGGATTTTCTGGAATCTTGACAACCCACAAAATCCGAGTTTGAATATCCAACCACCTCAAGACAGTCAACATGCTTGTAAGTAAGCATGTAGTCCTTGGTTCCCTTTAAGTACCTCATGATTTTCTTTGCTGCCTTACAATGTTCCATTCCTGGATTACTTTGGTATCTTCCAAGCATCCCAACTGCAAATGCAATGTCAGGTCGTGTACAAACCAGAGCATGCATTAAACTACCTATGGCAGACGCATAGGGAATGCTAACCATTTGTTCCTTTTCCAAATCATTTTCGGACATTGACTTAAACTGAATTTGTCACCCTTTAAAATGGGCGCTGCATTAGGAGTGCAATCACTCATCTTGAATTTCTCCAAAACTCTTTCAATGTAGGCTTTATGAGACAGTCCTAATGTCCTTTTGGACCTATCTCTGTGAATCTCTATGCCAATGACATAAGAAGCTTCACCCATATCCTTCATTTCAAAATTTTGGAAAGAAATTGTT
The DNA here is from genome assembly GCA_030407325.1 of Camellia japonica. Taxonomy (NCBI): domain Eukaryota; kingdom Viridiplantae; phylum Streptophyta; class Magnoliopsida; order Ericales; family Theaceae; genus Camellia; species Camellia japonica. The sequence continues at coordinate 105,505,468 of JAPPVO010000036.1, forward strand.
TAGTATCATGCAACAATCCCAAATCATTAGATGCAAGTAAAATGTCATCCACATATAGAACTAGAAAAATGTATTTGCTCCCACTAACCTTAAGGTATATACAGTTGTCCACAACATTCTCCGTAAAACCATATGAAGTAATAACATTGTGGAACTTTAAATACCACTGTCGGGAAGCTTGTTTTAGTCCATATGGATTTCTTGAGCTTGCAAACTAAGTGACTATCTTTATCAGAACAAAAACCTTCAGGTTGGTTCATGTATACTTCTTCCTCAAGATCCCCATTTAAAAATCGTTTTCACATCCATTTGATGTAGCTCTAAATCAAAATGAGCTACTAATGCCATGATAATTCGAAATGAATCCTTCTTAGAAACCGGAGAAAATGTATTATGATAATCGATGCCTTCTCTTTGAGTGAAACCTTTAGCTACGAGTCTGGCTTTATATCGTTCGACATTGCCATTTGAGTCTTTCTTGGTCTTATAGACCCATTTACAGCCAACCGCTTTAACTCCTTTAGGCAACTCGACAATTTCCCAAACTTGATTCTTAGCCATAGATTCCAACTCTTCCTTCATGGCATCATACCATAATTTAGAATCATCCCTATTCATGGCATTGGAAAATGAAATAGGATCATCTTTAGGTCCGATGTCAAAATCAGACTCCATTGAGTATACAAAATAATCACCAGAAATTGCTGACTTTCTAGCTCGTGAGGATCTCCTTAATTCTGTAGTCTCAATTGGGACTTGAGCTACAGGCTCTATGTTGACTTGTTCCTCTTGTGGTGAAAGTTCTTGAATTTGTTGATTTTCAAGAATATCGGGTTGATTATCTTGAAAGACAACCAATTCACCTATATTCATGGGTGTTGTATCCGGATCCCGTGATTCCTTCCACTCTATCTTTCGAGGGTAACTCCCACTAGGGTCAACTTCCTCAATAAACTTAGCATTTCTGGCTTCAACAATTCTAAGTGAATTTGAAGGACAATAAAATCTGTAACCCTTGGAGTTTTCCGCATAGCCTATGAAAAAACCACTAACTGTTCTGGGGTCCAATTTCTTTAAATGTGGGTTATACACCCTCACTTCAACTGGACAACCCCAAACGTGTAAGTGTCTTAAACTTGGCTTCCATCCTTTCCATAACTCAAACGGTGTTTTGGGAACAACCTTGGATGGAACCCTGTTTAAGATATACACAGCGGTTTTCAAAGCTTCACTCCATAAATTTATAGACACATTAGAATAACTAAGCATGCTCCTTACCATGTCCATAAGTGTTCGGTTCCTTCTTTCAGCAACACCATTTTGTTGTGGTGTGCCAGGCATTGAATATTGTGCAATAATGCCTTCTTCCTTAAGGAACTTAGCAAATGGACCTGGTAATTGTCCCAATTCTGTGTACCTCCCATAATATTCTCCACCCCTGTCTGACCTCACAATTTTAATTTTCTTTTCTGTTGTTTCTCTACCTCTGCTTTATAAACTTTAAAGGCATCAAGTGCCTCGGCCTTATCAAACAAGAGGTAGAGATACATGTATCGTGTGAAGTCATCAATAAATGAGATAAAATATCTCTGACCATTCAGACAAGGTGGAGTAAATGGTCCACAAATATCAGTGTGTATGATTCCAAGAATTTCCTCACTCCTTTTGGCACCTTTACTGGTCTTGTTGGTCTGCTTTCCCTTTATGCAGTCCACACAAATACCAAAGTTGGTAAAATCAAGAGTCGGAAGGACTTCATCATTAACCAACCTCTTTATTCTCTCAATGGAGATATGTCCCAATCTCCTATGCCAAAGAATAGAGGAGGACTCATCAACAATATTACGCTTAATGCCAATATCACCATGCAAGGTTAAAAGATTTTGTTCAAAAACAGGATAGATTTAATTTGTACAAACCATTAATTAAAGTACCAAATCCTACAGAAACAGAGTCTTTAAACAAACTAAAATTTGCACCAACAAACTGAAATTCAAATCCAAACGGTACTAGTCTAGAAACAGAAATTAAGTTTTTTGAAAAAGATGGAATGTAAAATGCGTTTTCAAGATCCAAAACAAAGCCATTTTTTAAAACAAGTCGGAAAGTTCCAACAGTTTCGACGTGCGAACGCATCCCATTGCCCGAATAGATGCCTTGTTCACTTCCCGTCGATTTCCTTAGGTTGAGGAAGCCCTGCATGGTATTAGCAATGTGAATTGTAGAACCCGAATCAATCCACCAATCATATTGATGAGTATTAACAAAATTAGATTCATAACACACAAGAGATATGAGATTACTTTTCTTCTCAAGCCATTTCTTATACTTGGGGCAGTCTTTCTTCATGTGACCCTTTTTCTTGCAGAAGAAGCATGCACCCTTATTGCCATGTTTTTTAAATGGCACTTTACCAAGCTTCTTCCATTTCTGATCACCTTTGCCCTTTTTCATGTGTTGCTAAATGAGCACTTTCCACTTTTTCATGCTTCAATCTCTCCTCCTCTTGAACACAAATGGTCAAAAGTTCATTGATAGACCATTTTTCCTTCTATGTGTTGTAAGAAATTTGGAATGCTCCATATTCCACAGAAAGAGAACTGAGTATGAAATTGACAAGGAATGACTCAGAAATCTCAATCTCTAAGGACTTAAGACGAGCTGCAATGTCCCTCATTTCCATAATGTGCTCACGCACACTCCTAGAATTGTTATGCTTCATTCCTGATAGTTTGTTCATTAGGGTGCTTGCCAATGCTTTGTCAGAACTAACAAATTGCTCTTCAATAGCCCTCATGTAGTTCTTGACCTTATCAGATGGTGGGATTGAGCCCCTAATGCTCTGGCTAATATGTGACTTTATGAGCATTAGGCTTAAGCGATTGGATCGCTCCCACTTATCATAAGCACTCTTTTCTGCAGCGGAACTCTCGTCCGTGGGTTCAGGAGGTTCATCCACACGGAGTGCCAGATCGAGGTCCATGCACCCTAATGTTAGAAGGATTTTGTCCTTCCAGTCCGAAAAATTATCACCGTTCAAGAATGGAATACGAGAAGACTCATTAGATAGTACAGAGGTAGAAATCACTGCAATTACCAAGAACATTATTAATGCTTTGAAACAATAGCTATAGTCTGAATCAACCAATGTCAAATTCAGTAACAAATCTAAACCTTCCTGTGGGTAGAGGTCACTAAACTGTATTAGATTTGCTATTACTTTATAATAAGACTAATGGGTTCCGAAATATTTAAGGAAAAGAAAACTCATACCTGTGGGTTTAGAGTGTTCAATCCCTTTAATACCCAATCCATTATCTTATTCCAATTAAATTTCATAAATAATTACTTTCCTGTGGGACCAAGAAATTATTTATAAAACATAATTGCAATGTAAAAATGCCAAATTATTTTTAACTTTATGTGATCAAACTACTGAGGATCACATCTTTATGTCTTAAGATGTTGTAGCTCTTTAAACAGATTAAAATTTTTAAATATGCATAATTTATTAATGTGAGCAAATTTTATAGTCACAACAAATACATAATCTTTCAATGCACAATGTATAATATAATCAGAGTTAATATCACATGAAAAATCCCAAGACCAAACACATGTAATTCAACCTTTATACTAGATTTGCTTAAAAATTGGACCAAAACAAATTCCATAAGCCCAACACATAGTGTATTCATGCTCTTATTTCACATGAATTTTCAATGCATAAATAATTACCTTAATGCATGTAATATAATATTACATTATTTTAGATAACATGCCAATAAATCTCAAAAATTATAAAAACTAAAAGAATATGTTATAATTCACTGTATGAGATTCAATTGAATTTGCTTATTATTTAAACATGCAACTATAATAAACAAAATATACAAGTGAAACTACAAATCTTATAAATAATGGATGCTGTAAAAAAAAAAAAAAAAAAAAAATTGAGATCCACTAGCAAGTAGTAGAATATCAAACCTCTATATATATATATATATATGACTTGTTATAATGGTCTATAGGTTATAGATTCTCTTCACAAGGAAAAAAACAAAACAATGATCTAAGAGTCATGGTGGGATGACATACTGAATGTATATGCGGAAGCATTAAGAGGCGAAAACAATAATATATAAAAAACAACTGAACAAATGCATGAAATTGCAAATATCTATACCAGAACAGAATTGGGGTTCAGGAAAATAATATATATATATATATAGATAATGGCCTCCATAAATACAGTAAGGCTAAACAACAAAAATAGGAGGCTGCTCTGATATTAATTGTGAGAATTAAAATAATTCTAATTCAAAAGAAAAATACCTCCTGTCATGATGTTCAAACCTTTGAATCTTGTTCTTGAATGGCCAAATCTTGAATGTATAAACAAAAACACTATCAGAACACTTTTACAGAACCATATGGGAAAAGAGTTTCAAGCCTATTTTATTTACCAAAATACGTCTGTATTTGATGACAATCACAGACATATATATATATAGATAGGTTTGAACCCATAATCCATTATAACTCCTAATAATTTTTCACCATTAGGGAAGTTGTAAGATCTCATAAAACCATCATATGAGATAGTATAAACAGAAGTTAGTTACCTATTAACCATTAAACTAATTAAATATATATAATAAATATAAATAAATAAATAAATTAAACAAACAAACATGTGACATAAGAGTCACTTTATGAATATTCTTACAGTTTGAGCATGGGTTGATGTGGCCTTGAGATGGGAATGGTATACAAACTGCATGAGTCTTGTTTAATATGGATTTGGAACCGATTCTCTCTCTCTCTCTCTCTCTCTCTCTGGTGGGATTGATTTTTATGGCAAGAGAATATGGAAATAGTTTTATAGCCCAGCATTCTAAGTTTGAAGATTTAAGAAAGTCTTTGGATTCCGATTCTCTACGCCCGCCCTTCACCATAAAACATTTTAAAGCAGTATTTCAAACTAGTGAAGTAGGAAAAGTTTTTTTTGATTGAGATATGTCGATTCAATTTTCTTAGATAGAGACAAAATCTAATTCATTTACTGTTTATTGTAATTATTTTTTCGGCACTGCTACGTAGCTCGAATATCACGGCTCAAATGGCTCAAAAATAATCTCTTACCGGTAAGAGATTATTTTCATAGGTAAAAAAATAATCTCTTACCGGTAAGAGATTATTTTCGAGCCATTCGTGTCGCACTTTTTCGAGCTACGAGGAATTTTCCTTATTTTTTTGTAAAAAATACTATGTAATTATTGTCAAATAGTATTTCAGAAATATTTAATTATTTTTTCTCACATGATCCATGTACTCTTGGAATTGGGATCCTCTCCTTGCACTCCCTCCTTGCACTCCGTCCTTGCAGGCCTTCGGGTCTACTTTTAGGCCCAATTTTGATAATCCGAACCGTTCATATTTTATGATTTATTCAGTATATCATACTTGTAAAAAATCAAGTTAATCGGATATCAGAAAGCATATGTTCGGAAAACTGTTTATTAAACTCTTTAAAAAAATAGTTTTTAGTTCAATTTTTTAAACACATACTTTTCTGATATCCGATCAACTTAATTTTTTACAGGTATAATATACTGAATAAATCTTAAAATATGAACGATTCAAATTATCAAAATGAGCCTAAAAATAAGTCCAAAGACCTATAAAGACGGAGCGCAAGAAGGGACTTGCAAGGAGAGGCTCCTGACTCGTATTCTCGGCCTTTCAAGAGGGAGACTGAGACGGATGGTCTGGATTTATTAGCTGTACAACAGGGAGCGGGGAGGTTGGGGTAGGGTCGTGGTCAAATAGAGTTATTGCTTTTACCAACTCTTTCATAAATTGACTTGATGGGATCGAATAGAGTAATTGCTTTTACCAATTCTTTCATAAATTGACTTGATGTGTAACAATAAATGATTATGTTACGATACACATCATTTAAAAAATTCTGTATTATATATACGTAATTTTATGATAAATATTAGGGGAAATTATTTAAAAGTCCCATATCAGCATTAGCAATTCCATTTAGTCCTATCAATTAACGTATATACTGATAGATCCCATAGGTGATAACATTATCACTAATAGGTTCTATTTTGATTTATATTTTGATATTATGGTCGCTTCTACCCCTTCATTTACTGCGTCACACCTCACTGTCACACGTCACACTGTCACACACGCCACACAACAAAAACTACTATAGGGCATTTTTCCCAATGTGACACCCAAACACATACTGTCACACTGTCTCACTGTCACACACGTCACACAGCAAAAAGTACTATAGAGCATTTTCCTCAATGTGACACCCAAACACACACTGTCACACTGTCACACAGCAAAAAGTACTATAGGGCATTACTCCCAATGTGACACCCAAACACACATTGTCACACTGTCTCACTGCAAAAAAGTCACACAGCAAAAAGTACTATAGGGCATTTTTCTCAATGTGACACCCAAACACACACCGTCACACTGTCTCACATAACCCAACAAACAAGGGCATTTCAGGAAGATACACATACCGCAGGACCAAACGGAGTAATAAAAATATTTAAGGACTAATTGCACCAACATTTCACATTACGGGACTTATCAGTAACTCTCCCTAAATATTATATATATTTTTTTGTACAAGTTATTTTAATTTATAATTTAAAAATAAAAATACATATTTTGTAATAATATTACATATTTTTGCAGTATTGTTACATATTTTGTAGTTAAAAAATATTTGAATGAGAAAATATGTAACATTACTATAAAAATACATAATTTTATTTTTGAATCACATATTATCATTACTCTTACATTTTTGTAGGAGTAACCAAAAATGAAATTATGGCACACTATTCCTACAATCCTCCATCACCGATTTGTTGTCTTTGATGATGAACTTCATTGATGGCTTCAGTTCTAGGTATTTTTAATGCCGATCTACTATCTTCGACGCCAATCTAGTACTATACATCGTTGCTGGTGAGATCAAGACCTTTTTCAGATCTTGTACATCATCTCTCTTCTTTGTCTCTGTTTATTTTTCAAAATAGATCTACTGCAAATTTATTTATCAGTGGTAAATTTATCAGTCTATCTTATTCTGTATGTATGTAAGAAGATGTGTCTTGTGAGTAAGTGAGTGTGAGTGAGTGAATTAGTCAGATTTGGTATATGTAATTTGTTTGCAAATCACGCAGTAATAAATTTATCACTGAATATATCAGTGAAAAATTTATCACTCAATCTTGTTCTATATGTGTGTATAAGAGGAGATGTCATGTGAGTAAGTGAGTGTGAGTGTGAGTGTGAGTGTGAGTGTGAGTGAGTGAATGGGTCAGATTTGGAACATGTAATTTTTTTATAAATCACCCAGTGATAAATTTATAACTTAAACGTTTAAGGAAAATTACCACTGAATATATTAGTGGTAAATTTATCACTGCATATATCTTTGATTATTTTTGTTGATCTTGTATGATGGTGAAGACTGATTGTGAACTTTTTTTGGTAAAGTTTTTTTTTTCCCCTCTCTCTCTCTCTCTCTCTCTCTCTCTCTGTGTGTGTGTGTGTTGTTGCTACCATATTTGAGTAGGTAATGGTGGAGATGAACATTGTTTTTGTTAGAAAATGGTCGGAAAAATAGAGTCAAGAGTCGTCGCAGATTGGAGATGGTTGCCGATAGTTAGAGATGGTGGCCGGAGGTAGTCGACGAAGGTCGGAGGTTGTCACTAGTGACCAGAGGTAATTGCTCTCAGTGGTAGGTGATAACAGTAATGTTGTGGTTAAGTGTTGAATGAGATCAGGTGAGGGAATTTTTGGGATATTGATAGTTGAAAAAAGAAGTAGGACTTGTAAGTAAATAAGTCCGGTCAATAGGACCGGTCCGTAAGAATTTAGAACACATAATTAATGACAATAAAATAAAAATATTTTCTTATGTGTAACTCTAATAAAAATAAATAAAATTTAACTGATTATAAATCATTTTACTATATATAATAAATTTTATATTATTATTTTAATTTAAAAACTAATTATTTATTATTTATTTATATCCGTACATAGTACGGATAATATGGTAGTTATTATTTAATTTCAAGGGTAAACTACCAATAGGTCCTAATAGTTGGACTTAATTCCCATAAAGTCCTATTGAAAATAAGTTTTGGTAAAATTGTCGCTAAAAAAAATTTTTTTGTGACAATTTTTTATATATGTCGCTAAAAATTGATAATTAGTGACTTTTTTTTATCATGATTTTTATAAATTGTTCCTAAAACTTACAATTATTGACATTTTTTAATGATAAATTTTTTCCATATGACCTATTAGATAATAAATCCATTTATTAGGACCTACACGTAAGTACCCCATAATTTCAACACCAAAAAATGACTATGTTTTGGGTTTGTAATTCTTAAACATTGGATTGTCTATTTGCAGCAATGGTTAAACGCATTGTAAGATCATGGAAAACTAGGCTGTGGCAGAGAATCCAAATTCATTTATTATTGGGTAAATTACATTGACACGCCTTGAGGTTTGGTCCAATTACTACCCACCCCATGACGTTTTGAAAATTACATTCTCATTCCTGTGGTTAATAGTCTCATTAACCCCCTGCTTATATAAAATGTAACAACTTTTAGTATAAAAATAGAAGAAATTACATTAAAAAAAAATAATAAAGGAAAGGGAAAAAAAAAAGAGAGTAAAGTAAAGTAAAAAAAGAGAGAGTGCGTGAGTTCAATATCTTTATTCCGTTTAAATAATTACAATGATAGGAGGGTTAGTGTGATTTTTTAAACGTCATGGGTGATATGTATTAAATCTAAACCTCAAAGGGTATAAGTGTAACTTTACCCTTCATTATTGTAGCCTCATTTCTTCACGGTCAAATCCCTTTGACAATTTGGGAAATGGATTGTTACAACTTACAAGTGAATAAACAATCTCGGTTTGCAATAAGGGTCGAGTACAGTCGATCTCTCAGAATTTGATGAATTGCGAGTAAATTGAAAAAAATTAAAATGCTAAGGTTCAAAATGAAAAAAATATATATTAAAGGCTATAGTGAAAAAATAGTAAAACTTAAAGAGAAAATGTGTAATTTGGCCATTTTACGACATATGATTGTCAATGTGTCAATTTTTTTATAAATTGGAGAGAAGTGGGTTATGGGTAAGGGTGTACGCGGTGCAGATCGGTGCGATTTAGAAAAAAATTAGAAATCATATGGCGGGTGATAGATTAATAAAAATGTCATTAGAAATTATCATTTTTCTTATAAAAAATCAACGGTTTGATTGGCAAATAGTGGCTGTTTTGACTTGGCGGTTCAGGCGAATTAGTGATTCATAAAAAAATATAATTCAAACTACAGAACTTGAATCAAAGAGTAAAAATATCTAATTTACAAATTAATTAAAATAGTTAAAATTAAAATATTCATCTAATATAACATTAAACATTGACAAACCAGTAAACTAAAAGTCCAACATTCCAAAAAAATTATACCATAACAATTTAATAAGGCAATAAATACTAAAAAAAATAGCATCATCTAACATCCAACATAATTCTAAAAAAAGTTCTCAAAAGTTAATTTAATCATCAAAGTCCACAAACAATTCAAAAGTTCAAAAGTTAATCTATTCATCAAACTCTACAATAACTTCAATTATTCACAATTGCTTCAACCAAACTCCAAAACTTCATTAATATGTGTGAATAGCTCCTTCATCACTCTAATTCCCAAGATTGAGGGTTTAGTCAGTATTTCGGAGTATAGACCAATAAGTCTCATTGGCTCTTTATATAAAATCCTAGCTAAAGTTCTCACTAACAGGTTGAGGCAAGTGATTCGTAGGATAATTGGGGAGGCTCAATTCGTTTTCCTTAGGGAAAGGAACATTTTGGATGGGTCTTGATATCCAATGAAGTGGTTGACTAGTGGAAGAAGAGTGGCCAGACAGGTTTGATTTTAAAGTTAGACTCTGAAAAATTTTATGATTTTGTGAGTTGGGATTGTTTGCTGTCTATGATGAGTAGGTATGGGTTTGTAGTAAGATGGAGAAAATGGATTCAAGAGTGTGTATGTTCTTCCAAAATTTCAGTTCTAGTTAATGGGTCTCCTACAGCAGAGTTTAGTCCTAAAAAAAGGTCTCAGGCGGGTGGATCCCATGTCACCTTTTCTTTTTAATCTTGTAGCTAAGGGCCTGAATATGTTAATTTAAAGGGCATGTGCAACAGGGCTCATTATAGGAGCAGTAATTGGCCAGAATGGGTCAAGCACAACTGTTTCACACTACAGTTCACCGATGATACAATGATCTTTTGTAAGGCTGATGTGGTGGAGGTTTTAGTAATAAAACAGATTTTGAGATGCTTCTAGTTAGTCGCAGGGCTGAAAATAAATTTCCATAAAAGCTATGTGTATGGAGTAGGAGTGTCTGAGCAGGTGGTGAAGGAGTGCGCTGGTAGGCTTAATTGTAGGAATCAAAGTCTTTCTTTAGCTTATCTTGGCTTGCCTCTTAGAGCCAGTCGTAGATTAAAGAAAACTTGGAAACTAGCCATTGATAAAGTGAGGGCCAAGTTTGCATCTTGGAAAAGGAAATTGCTATCCTTTGGTGGTCAGCTAACTCTCATAAAGTCTGTATTATCTAGCCTACCTGTGTAATATTTATCCATCTTTAAGATGCCTCAATTTGTGATCAAGACAATTGATTGTTTGCGGGCAGCTTTTCTATGGGGTGGGTCTGATTTAAAGAAGAAGATCCATCTAGTTAAATGGGAGGAGATTACTAAATGCAAAGATCAATTTGGGTTGGGAATTAGAAGGCTAATGGATGTGAATGAATGTTTATTAGCTAAATGGTGGTGGAGATTTGGTATTGAAGACAAATCCTTATAGAAGAGAGTTCTGTGTAGTAGGTACCAGTTTAGTGGTGGGATGTGGCTGCCATTTCCTTGTTCTACTGACTATTGCTCTAAGTTATAGGGTGGGATATTAAGTGTGGCCAATCCAACCCTCACTTGCAGAGTATTTTTCCTGCTATTGTTAAGTTGGTTATGGGAAATGGGGGCAGGACTCAGTTTTAGAAGGATCACTGGGGTGGGCATCAATGTATTATGTTGGAGTTCCCTACGCTATATAGCTTGTCAACAGAAAAGGAGATATCCTTGAGTGTGCTGCTTGAGAGGAAAAGATTATCAAGGGACTATAATCCCAATTTCGAAGATCGTTATTCCCATGGAAGGCTGAGGATCTGGATAGGTTAGTCACATTCATTAATCAGGTGGGCAGTGGACAGTAAGGATTGCTTGAAGTGGTTGGTATGTCCATCAGAACAATTTATTGTATCCTCTATTTTCAATGTGTATGTGGCTAGTCCTCATTTGGTGAGCACTGGTCTGATATGGAACAATCTGGCTCCCCCGAAAGTTCAATTCCTTGGTTGGTTGGCGTGGAGAGGAAGATTGGAAATAGTTGTCTTTCTGCAAAAGATTGGTGTGCTGAATCAAAGTGCTTCCGTAAACTGTTTTTTGTAAGAATGATGTTGAATCAGTCAATCATGTCTTACTTTGGTGTCCTTTTATATGGCATGTATGATCAACATTGTTGAATTGGTGGGGGCTGCAATGGGTACTGCTTGGTAGTGTTTAAGGGTTGCTACATTGATGGATGGGGTTTAAATGGAGAAAATTTGAAGCTAGAATTTGGAAGGTTATTCCATTGGCAATCATGTGATCTATTTGGAAACTTAGAAATGAAGTGATCTTTAGTGGGAAGTAATTCTGCCTCGCTGACCTCTATGAGTTGATCATGGTAAGAGTGGCATTTTGGGTCAAAGCTCATTCGAAGGGGTGTTCTTATTCAATCCAGGACTTCATCTGTAATTTGCAGCAAATCAAGTATGTGCTTATGTCTTGATGCTGTTAAGTAGTGCTTGGTGGATAGCTTCGATGGTTGTTGTTGTCTGCTGGTCTACTCTTTGGTAAGCTGTTGGATAGGAATAGGGGTTTATGAGGGATGTTGGAAACAGTTGTGTTTTGAACCTTTATGCTCTATTTTGTTCTCTGTTGGTTGGTATCTCACCAACACTCTGGTTGCTTGTTGAGTGTCTCTTCACTCTGCTCTATTGATGTAATTCATACTGTTGTACGTTGCTATCATCAATAAAGTTGTTCTTTTTGCTGATAAAAAAAAGAAAAAAAGAAAAGCAAACATAAATAAATAACAAAAAACTACCATCAAAATCATTAAAAAAAAAAAAAACACCAATATAATAAAATAATATTCAATAATAAGAATTAAGTCTGACATCAATAACTTTAAAGCCAAACTAACTTGAAGACAAATTAGTCATCGACAATAGTTGCTTCTTGTGTAGTAGATGATGTAAAAAATTTAAAAAATAAAAAAAATTTAATGTTATTCATAATTACATAAAATTTAAAATCAATATTGAATAACTAATTTAAAATAAACTCAAATAAAAAAAGTTACCTGACTCAATTTCTTCATATTGTTCAACATCATCCATACATTCTCTAAGGTTGATTGGAATTGATGAAGACCGTAACCAATTTTGTCCACAAATTAGAGTCTTCGCCATCTTTAGAGTTAAAGAACTCTTAAATGGATCAAGCACACATCCACTGATACTAAAAGTTGACTCAGAGGTTACTGTAGAAACTAGAACAACTAACACATCTCTTGCTATTAGAGAGAAAACCTTATACTTATTGGCATAAACCTTCCACCAATTCAAAATATCAAAGTTTGGAACTCTTAGGTCTACACAATCATCAACCAAATACTTTTCCAACCCTGACTTGTTCTCCACACTTTTTTTCGACTCCAAATGGTTAATATATTGAGAGGCAAAGAGTGTCATGGGATCTTCCTCTTCCTCTTCATCAATTTCCATCACTTGAGGAGCTTTGCTTGCATTTGAACATGCAACATTAGCAACATTGTTCTTTTCAACATAATATCAAACAAGCGCTCCAATGTTGCCTTCACCGTCTTTACTAAAATTTTTACCTCGTCATTTTCACACACTTTATTAAATGAAAGCTTAAGATATGTCAACTTGTAACGAGAGTCTAACACAATGGCAGCATCTAACAAGAAACTAATATTATCAAGTTTCTCTTAATATTTGTCATATTTCAATTTCATGTTATCAGTCATGTTACTCAACATTGTATCTCTACTTTTACTCAATTGAACTAATTTAGATTGCATCGATACATGTTGATGAAAAAAAATATATATATTAGATGTCACATACAAAGACCCTAAAAGTTGCAAAGTCACATTATAAAAAAGTCTTAAAAATTTCACAAAGACTTTAGCTAGCTCTAATCTTTTTCTTTAGGATATGAAATGAATCTTTTTCGTTTCCCTTTGCCTCTTCCACCATCATTCTCATTTGCTTTATCATTTTCATCATCATTCTCCATGAAAAATAACTTGAATCGTGGGTCATCCTCTTCTAAACACTCAAAATTTTTTTGGAACTTCTCAGCTACCTCCAACATCATTCTCATTGCATTCTCATTTTCATCATCATTCTCCATGAAAAATAACTTGAATTGTGGGTCATCCTCTTTTAAACACTCAAAAAAATTTTGGAACTTCTCGGCTACCTCCAACATCAAATAGGTGGAATTCCACCTTGTTGGAACATCAAGACATAACAAACTTTTACAAATAATCTTTTTATGCTCCACACAATTTTTAAAAGTTTGTAGCCTAGCTGGAGATGACTTTACATATTTCACAGTTTTTCGAATCTTGGCAATTGAGTGATTTAGTTCTTTTAAACTATCACAAACAATTAAATTCACTATGTGTGCATAACATCTCGTATGCAAAAACTCATTTGCCTAGATAGTGGAATGCCAATCTTTTGTTCTTCTCTTAAAAAATGCAATAGCACCATCATTAGAGCTTGCATTATCAACTATAATAGTGAAAATCTTATTAATCGCCCAGTCTTGCATGCATTTGTCAAATTGTTTGCCAATTGTCTCACCCTTATGATTAGGAACTATACAACAACTAAGAATTCTTTTGTGCAAATTCCAATCATTATCAATCCAATGGCCGGTGACACACATATAATTTAGATTATGAATTTATGTCCAAGTGTCAGTGGTTAGGCATACTCGTTGCTTCCTTAGAACTTTCTTCAAATTTTGCTTTTCATCAGGAAATAATTTCAGACAATCACGAGCAACAGTAGTGCGAGAAGGGACAATAAACTTAGGTTGCATAACTAGACAAAAATTTCTAAACCCTCCTTCTCCACATGCCTAAAAGGTAATTCATCAATTATAATCATCTTTGTTAGAGCTTCCCTACAAACTTTTTCATCATATCCTACTGCTTTAAGAGATCTAATCCTTCGATCATCATGTTCCTTCTCCTCTCATTCTTTTTTAACAAAAGAGAGAGGGTTTTTTTTTTTTGGTCCACTTCCTTAATAGAGACTTTATACATTGATGCTTAAGGTGCTTCTGCATATTACTAGTCCCATCTTGTTTTCCACGAGCACCATAATCCTTACCACAATAATTACAAGCAGCCCTAGGTTTATTAGGCTCACAATAATCAAGTAAGGTGAAGTGTTCCCAAACCTCAAATTTCTTTTTGTCTAAATTAATACTATGGCATGGACGAGTTTTACTAGAATTTTTGGCAGGTATTGTGGTAGTGGTAGAACTAGCAATAGTAGTTGATTCTGCAGTTGGGACTTGAACTAGTGTAGGAGGGTTTCCACCATCAAAGCAGCCATCATTTGTATTTCCCTTGTCCATTATCTATTACAAAATAAAAAATTTAAAATGATGATAAGTAAAAATATTTAAAATTAAGAAAGCATGTAATATTTCAAATTAATTTTCAACAATATTATGGATTGTGTTTTTAAAATATTATGGACTGGAGTGGATTGTGTTTTTGCTCTTTAAGAAGTTGATTTAATTATTTGTCTAACATAAACTGAGATAAGAGTAACATAAATTCTAAAGCTAATCCACATAAATTTATGAGAGTAACATAAATTCTAACTGTGAATCCTAAATAAATAAAAATAAATAAATAAAAATTATCAATATGGATTTTAAATAAAAAAAATAAACAAAAAAATACATACAGTGAGAGAGAGAGAGAGAGAGAGAGAGAGAGAAAGAGAGAGAGAGAGAGATAAAGAACACAGAAGATAGATTAACATAGAGAGAGAGAGATGAGATTAGTAGAAATAAATAGTGGTTTGAGAGAGAGAGAGAGAGAGGCCACGTACCGATCGACAAGTGAAGAGCAGCGATAGCGAGTGAAGAACAGTGGCGGAAAGGCCAACGATGGTGACAACAAGGCTATGGCAGCGCCGATCGCAAGGTAAGAAAGAGAAACAAGAATAGAGACCTTAGACCAACAGTAATGATGAATGTGATACGATGAGATGTTTGGGTGTCAATTAGATTTAATTGAGAAATTATTGTGTGTGCGTGTGAGTATATCTACATTTGGTATGATAGATCTAATCTAATGCTTTAAATGTAACTTGTTGGATGTGTATATAGTAGAAGGGGAAAAGTTGTCTAAATGGCAAGTAGGATCTGTTTCTTAGGCGGGTTGGCATTTTCCAACCACCACACGCGTCGACTCACCACTCCAGGAACCCCCACCCTCCTAACCTGCCTACTAGAGTTGAAAAAATGCGCGGTTTGGTGCAATTTGGTGCAGTTTTGGTGGTATTGTGCATAGCCCTAATTATGGGAGTAAATTGAAAAAATTACAAATATAAGGAGCTAAAGTGGAAAACATATTTTAAAGACCAAAGTGGGGAAATCAAAAAGCATAAGGGATAAAGTATAATTTACCTTTCAGTTTTAGGCGTGGAAATGGGTTAGATTACAAATATGATAGTTTAGGTTAGTGAAACGACCACTCGAACAAACCGGTCACTAAATCATTAAGCTACTACACCAAATAAAAGTCAATTTGCACATAAAACCAACAAGGCTACAAATAAAGATATGTTATATCATATTTTGTGCATAAAATTTACATGATCAATATTATGAAATTGAACTTAAAGGGCTAACTCACTATCTTACATTTTCAATTGAAAGGTCAAAGGTATTACCAAGGCAAAGATGAATTATTTATTTTCTATTATAGAGTCTTTCTTTTGTTGTTTATTTATTTTTTACTATAAGGCTATTTCTTGTATTGGTTGATGGTGTTGAGCTTGTGGGTGTATGTATTTATTTTCTATTATAGAGTCTATTATAGACTTTTTTTTTTAAATTTTATTTTTTATATAGTTTTGATTGTACAATTTAATATAATTATCTTGATATTTATAAATAATATATTCTACTTGTAAACCAAAAATAAAATAAAAAGACAAAACAAAGTCCTCAAGATACAAAGATATTCGTTTTCATATTTTTAGTGTACATAATTATAAGATTAAAAATGTATTAGAAAAAGATATTGGAAGATAAAAAAAAATTTAGAAACATATAATTGCATGTTGTTTGTCTTGTATGATGCCTGAGATAAGCCATGACACATAGTAATTTTTTTTTCTTTTAATTTCAAGGGCAATTTAAATTCGTAGTCTCTACATTTTGCTCATTGTGTCATTTGGTCTCTACACTTTTAATAGTTAAATTTTGACTCATTTGGACTCTACACTTTCAATTAGTTAAATTCTGACTCTTAATTTTAGATTTCGTGTTATTTAGTCCAATTGATAACGTCGTTAGTATTTTTGACGAAAAATGATCGCTGCATTGGTTGAGGGTTAACTTATAGCGATCCCGGTTTTCCCTTTACCGTTTAATTGTATTCCAGACTCGGTTCTATGATTGATGGTTGTTGTCTGTGTTACATTTCCGTCCTTTAACTCTTAGTAATTGAGTTTAGAATTGTTTTGGGCATGTTTCGGACAGGTGGGTTGAGTTTTAGTCTCAAGTGTTGTTGCCCAGGTTTTTGGTGATCCGCTCGAACGGGTCCCTTTGCGCTCGAGCGGAGTTTGCACATTTTCAGTACCTTATGCGTCTGCAAAACTACTGCAGATGTGTTTTTCACACTTGAGCAGGTTTCATTACGCTCGAGCGGGTCGTGCTTGAGCGGGTATCTTTGCGCTCGAGCGGGTGTTCAATGTCTGTAAAAGTTTTGGAGGTTGTAATCTACGCTTGAGCGGATTCACTTTTTGCGCTCGAGCGGGTGGTGTTTTGTTTTGTGCCTTGGCGCTCAAGCGGGTCAAGTTTTTGTGTTTGACGTCGAGCGTCCTATTCTCCGCTCGAGCGGGTCATGCGTATATTAGATCTAGACAGTGATATTTTAAATCACTTTTTACACACTCTCTCTCTCTCTCTTACTTTTCAAAATCTCCATTGGAGAGCTCCTCTCTTTAAAAACACAACTTCTCTCTAGGGTTTGATCTAGTAGGAGTGATCTTCTATCCTTGGGCCTTTGTAAAAAGTGTGGAGATCGTTGAGGGCTACATTTTAATCCGAAAATATTGGGGTTTGGAGCATTTCGAATTTCTTCACCTTCTTCCTTTGAGCTCCGAATTTGAAGTAGAGATAACTACTCATTTTTATGGTCTTTGACATAAACTTGTAGTCATTTTGAATAAATGTTGCGAGTTGGGAAGTTTGGGTGTTAGGGTTTCAAAATGTGGAAAAAGGGGTTTTGTTCTTTGGGCCTGTACGTGGGTATGTTAGGTCTTAACACGAGATTAGTGTTGTAAATTGTTGATATTTGAACATTTGGATCAATATTGGTAAATGGGAGAGAAAGCCCTAATTTGTTGTATAAATTAATTAGTATAATTAATTTGGAAAATTGTGGATATGTGAAATTGAGTTGGGAATAATGAGATTGGCTCATTATGAGATAGAATGGTGGAGTTGGAATTGTTAATCACTCACCTGTGAAAATTGTTGATAATTTATCTGTTAGATGTAATTATTATCTGTTTAGAAATAATTGCTTTGGGCTATCGGTGGATGATAGTTTTGATTGTTGTAGACATTGCATGATGATTAGGCAAACTAAAACTAATCAATTGAGTATGTCATTGAATATGACGGTTGGAATAATACATCAAATTTATGTATTGATTGATTGTGTATATGATATGTGTTTATATACATTGTGTTGTGTGGGAGGAGATAGGGGATGGACTCCTACACCGGATATTATTTGGGAGGAGATAGGGGATGGACTCCATTGATACAGCAAATATGTGTATCTATTAAAGTATTGATACAGCGAATATGTGTATCTATTGTGAAGTATGGAAGTGTTTTATGTGATATTGATACAGCAAATATGTGTATCTGTAGACACCCCATTTTTGACCATTCTCAAGACTTGGACGTCACCGCTTGAACACTCGGTGATCATCCATGTTTGTGCTCGTCTTGAGTTCCCGGAGGTCTCGGCTGCGCACCTTACCTCAAGATCTCTCGACTCGACTGTTTCGTGTCTGGTTTTGCACCAAACACTTGTGTTTTGCCTTGGAGGGGCAGGGAATGGCTTGTGGGCCATCCCCACACTCCACCAGCCATGGCTTGAGGCCACCGGCTGTGTTTTGTTGCCACCGGCCAAATGTTTGGTCGGCCGGCACTATAGATGGCCGGCCGGCTATCTTTCTTTGGTAAATTGCATTTTTGGCCGGCCGACTACTGTGCATCTGCTTTTGCAGATATTTTTGGGCAGCTGGCATACACTGTCACCCCCTCCGTACACGTGTATGGAGGGATTGCCCTCTTGTTAGCTTCCTTTGGAAGCTTTACAAGACAAATTGTCTATAAAAGATGGGCTCTTCTCTGTTGTTTTGGGGTTAGACAATTTAGACAGAATTTTCTGAGGGTTTTGAGTTTTAGGGTTAGGGTTCATATGTCCTCCATCTCTATATCTCTCTCTCTCTCTTTGTTTTGTGAGTGTTTTTGCCTTAGTTTTGCACACAAACACCCACCATCACACCTTTTCTTGGAGCTGAGGCCCTTGAGGGTTGTTTTTGGAGTTTTGGAGCTGGTTTGAGCTTGAAGAACCAGCTGGTCCACCATTTGTGAAGAAGGTTTACAAGGGTAAGAAACTAGTCCCTTTATTCCCCATTTTTGCATAGCTTATTTGCCTATCTTGCATCTATTTTTGGGCTTAGTGTATAACATAAAAAGTTCTATTTTTTAGCTCTCTAAATAGTTGGTTAAGGTTGCTTTAATCTTTGGGGTTGTTTGACCCCTTTTAAGCCTTGAAAGGCTCCATTTTATGCCATTTTGGTTGAGCTCCGGGACCATTGTGTTTGGGCCCCTCTCACCACTGCAATCTTGAGGGATTTCAGTGGTGAGGATGATGCCTTGAGGTCCTAGGAAGGAGAGGGCCACCCCCCTCTCCTTGTTGTCCTTGAAAAGGGCTATTTTTGCCTCTTGAGAGAGCATCTAGTTTAAGTGTGTGTTGACCATGCCTTGACTGATATTTATTCTTATTTTGCCATGAAATAGCATTGTGTTGAGTTGGTTTGGACACACCTTGCTTGTTTAGCATACATGTCTTGTAATGCCATATTGTAGCCTTAACATGCATCTAGGTTTTAACCCTTGTTCAAGCATGCTTTTGGCCTAGCTTTGTGAAGCTTTTGTACTTGTTTTGTCATGTTTAAGGTCTGTTTTTGGTTGTTTTGGTCAACCATAACATGTATTGCATAGCTCCTTTGCATTGTTAGCTTGTAGGCTTTAAGTATGTGAAGTGTTGGGTATGCATTGCTTGATTTATTTTAAGTGGCTTGGCACCACTTATGGCATCATTTCAGTCCCCATGACATGCTTGTATGCTTGCCTTTGATGCCTTGAAAGCTTGTGTTGTACGCTCCATGTTTTGGCAACTATGCATGCTTTTAGATTTGAGCCATTTAGATGACATCTAGATGTGTTGTTGGCTTTGTTTTAATGTCTTAAAACTCTGTTTTTGATCATTTAATTCATGCCATGTTTAGCTTTGTTAAGGGTAGTTTAATGCCTCCCTTAGCTTACCTTGGGTTTTGGATCTTGGTTGCGTGTCTTGGCTTATCCTGTTTAATTGATTTGGCATCATATTTAACATGATTTCAGAGCTTAATGTGCATGCTAATTGTCCATGTTTAGTCTCTTTTAAGTGTGCTTAAAAGTTGCTCTTATGTGCTTAAGTGTTGGCCTATTTTACATACATGTGTGTGTGTGTGTTGGACCTCACTTCCATAGCATTGACCACTGATTTTGGCATGCTTGCGAGCTATCCATGTTAGTTTAAGTCCATTCCCTTTGCTTGTTTGCATGCTCACCTTGTATGTTTGCTTGCATGTTTGCATGTGCACATAGCACCGTCCATGTTGCATACTAGTCGACATGCTTAGGATTACATTGCATTGGCATGCATGCTTTGCCTCTTGAATTGCTTGTGATAGAGGTTAAGCCCCATTGTTTGATTATGTGCATTGCATTCCATATCAAAATGCACACTTGATTCTTTGGGCCATCATGCATGGAAATGCGTGATTGGTGGCCCGAGAATCGAGGCCCGTCCTCCTTTGAGTCATAAACATGATAAGGAGTGTGGTTGGTGCATACATTGCTTGAAATGCATTGCCATGCCAAGTTCTGCCCTCTGCTGCTGTCAAACCAGTTTCTGCAGGAAGATTTGGCCGGCCGGGCATCTTTAGTGCCGACCGGCCATCCATTGTTGGCCGATGGATCATTTTGTGGCCGGTGACCATCATACATGGCCGGTGACCAATCCCTTTAGCCGGTGGTGTTCCACAGTGTGCAGAAAAGCAGTTCTGAGATTTGTGCAGTCTTCAGAGAAGGACAACAGTCAAAACAGAGGCAACTTGTGCATGGCAGTGGCTTTCCAAGCGGAGCCGAGCGCGCATGCATTGGACCTCTTCCCGAGGCCGTTGTTTATTGCTTAAATAAATTAGTTAATTTGCTTAGCTAATTTAATTGATTTGTAATATTTAATTAGCTTGTTGGTTAGTTAAATTGTATTATTTTTCGGTCCCTCCGAGCGAGGGCAAATTTGTAATAAGTGTGGGTGCGTGTGTGCATGGCTTCCAACCCCCACTTCTTTCTCCCTTTTACTTACCTGCTTTTGATGGTTAGTATTAGGGCATATTTACTTAAGCATATCTTATGCTATGCATGCGTGCATCATTTATCAGTATTGCATGCACCGGGCTCGGCGCATCATGCTAACTGCATAAGCATTTCAAATCCAACTCGAATATGCTACTTGTGCATTTTCACATGTCATTTATAGACTAGCCGAGCCTACTCTAATGACATCCTGTATGCGTCGCATTAGCCATTTAACATGGACTCGGATCATGCATGATTGCTAACATGTTCTTGTTTTGGCGCGGAGTACTAGGTGAGCTCTTTATGCTTTAGCATTTCGCATGAGTGTGAATGTTAACATGATAGCATGCTTACCATGTGGCTAGATGCTTATGTGATATAAATTGCCTGAATACCTGTGGGTGAAGGTTGGATTGTTTGAATTGGAATAATTCATTGAAATCTGTATTTTAGCCTACTTGCGAGTAGCAAATTCCAAAGCGTTTTCCAAACAAACGGATATGCAATGCTTTGTTCCACATTAGGCGATCTGGTCTATACTTGTTTTGCTGTGCGCATAACATAGTAATTCTAGGCTAATAACCGGAACACGAACACATAAAGTTTTCAAAATATGATAGCATGGTTAGTAGAGGCCGATCTTCGGATCGGGCGAGAGGGGGTGCTCATAGCTGACCTTCCCCAATCGTACCCAAGTTCCCGAGCCGAGGCAACTTTGGTGATGACGGACACGTGGCCTTTGGCACCGTGTCAGGGTTTCCTAAATTCCCCCATTAAAAAATATTTAGGTGGCGACTCTGTATCTGGCAAAGCAGTCCATGTTTGGCACTTCTTTTCTAAAAATCTGTTTTCTCAAAACGATTTGCCGGATTTGGACTCTTTGGTTCAGATTAAGAACCGTGACAAAATCGAGTCCGAACTGTAACCCACGAGGTCCCCTCGCGGGCTTGTTACAGTATCTATGGTGAAGTATGATAGTATTGTTGATATGAGCTGTGGTCTTCATGGGAATTGTTTGGCCCGGTTCTGAGCCATATTTATGAATCAAAAACCGGTTAAGTAAAGGAAAGAGGAATGAAACATGGACATAACTGTCATGTAATTGAAATGGATTATGACATGATTTATGTGGGTTAAACATTTATCTAATGCTAATGTTTTAGTCTTTGCTCATATTATGTTTAGCATATCTCTACTGGGCGTTGGCTTACCCTATATGGGACATCCTTTTCAGGTACAGGTGTTATGCCACCTCCAAGGATGTAGCTTGGGAGGCTTGAGGCTGTTAAACTCTTTTTGTTGTCTTTATTGTATTACATGTATATCAAGCCAAGGGCTTATTTTGTGTAGAGTTAGTACTCTCCGTTTTGTAACCAAGTGTTGACTTGGAAAGTTGTAAGCCTAAAGGGCATTAACTTTTGATGTCAACATGTAATACTTTTGTAATGAATACTCTGATGAATGAAATTATGCTTTATTCTCTTATGTCTAAGCATGTCAAGATTGTATGATTTATGGGTTTATTTTGAGGGCGTTATAACTTGGTATCAGAGCGTACCGGGTTTGAATACTTTGGGTACGTGGGAAGTGATTAGTATCACAATGGGTTTGTCTCGCTTGTTAGAGACTTTGATGTAGTGTTATATGCTTATGTGATAACATGTTTATGTGACTACTTGGGTATGAGATTTAGTTTCTAGGATGTTGATTGGATCATTGGGTTTCTGTGAGTCTTGTTGGAAAAGCACTTGATCAATACTGTTTCTAATTGGAACTCTAGTAACGCCATGGGATTATCATTATCCGGAAATGAAATTCGTAAGTGCTTATGTGATTATGTTCTTACATGGAATGAATTACAGTTGTTCATGTATTAGGACGCGAGTGTTATAGCTTCGGCACATTTCTGAATGTGCTAATGTTCTTCGTTACCTTTATTAGGATGTCAGGACGAGGATGTGGTGGTAGGCGAGGTAGGCCTAGGAGGCCGGAGATGCCTATGCCGGACGAGGTTCCGGCGCAGCAGGAGGGTGTTAGTCAGGCCAATGTGGCCGAGCCAGTAGGTCAGCAGGCCATGGGCGCCTTAACCCGCAAGATGGCAGGAGCTTTGAGGGAATCCTTGGGCATTCTCAGAGCTGAGAATCAGGTCCAGGCCTATGTTGCTGAGGCAGGGCCTTCCTTTCTAAAGAGGGAGTTCTTTCGGTCTAACCCGGACGAGTTTGTGGGTGATCCAAAAGAGCCACTTAAGGCGGATGAATGGCTCGAACATATGACGAAGACGTTTGAGATGCTTGGCATCGAGGACGGGACTTTGAAGGTGACCTTGGCATCTTTCCAGCTTAAGGGGATGCGGGTCAGTGGTGGAAGTTCATGAGAGGTTGTGTAGGAGGGACTTGGGAGGCCTTTGTAGATGCTTTTCAGGAGAAGTTCCTGTCTCTAGCTGTCAGGAAGAAGTTGAGGGATCAGTTCTGCTAGCTTAAGCAGCTGAGTCTATCAGTGGCCGAGTTTGAGGCCGCATTTACTAGTTTATCCAGGTTTGCACCTGAGCTTGTGGTCTGAAGAACGCCGTTGTCTGGAATTTGAGAAGAAGTTGAGACACGGTCCCAAGATGAGAGTTGGGGGGTCTATGACCTGGGATTATGGGCACCTTGTGGATGCTGCAGCCTATATGGAGATTATGATGCAGGAGGAAGAGAGAGACAGAGGGGCTCCAAGAGGAGTCAGGATGGTCAGGGGGACGGTAGGAGGCAGAGGGGTCCTAACCCTTCGCAGTCCCAGGGTGCTTTTGCTAGATCGACCTTTCCAGTGCCGAGTGTAGGCTCTGGGAGAGGCAGTCAGGGAGATATCACCTGTTATAAATGTGGTCAGTTGGCCACAAGTCTCCAGCTTGCCCGCAGAGGGGAGGAAGTCAGAGAGCAGCTTCATCTTCGGCTCGACCTCAGAGCCAGAGTCAGGGCAGAGACCAACCGCTCTCTTGTTACCAGTGTGGTCAGGCGGGGCACCTGAAGAGATTTTGCCCGCAGTTAAGTGGCACATCTGGTGCATCTAGGCCGAGGCAGAGTTTTCAGCCAGCTCAGTCAGTTCAGGCCTCGAGGGCCAATCAGGGGGCTTCATCGTCCTAGTCTGTGCAGCAATCTTTTGCTCCTAGAGGTGAGCAAGTAGATCAGGGGCCTACAGGGCGTGTGTATGCTGTTACCGCGCATGATTTAGTACCGGCTCCATCTGTTGTGAGAGGTACCTTTTTGTTTTGCAACTCGGTTGCTAATGTGTTGATTGATACGGGTGCATCCCATTCCTTTATATCTGCTGCATTTGCATCTGTTTTGGGTTTGGAGTTGGCGCAGTTAGCATCTCCTATTTGTGTTGTGTCACCTATTGGGGATGAGTTGATTTTGAAACAAGGGTGTCGGGGCTGTGATATAGAGGTCGCCGACCGCCGACTTCCATTTTCTTTTGTAGTTATGGCTATGTCGGGTTTTGATGTGATTTTGGGTATGGACTGGTTATCGTCATACCGAGCTGTTATCGATTGTTACCGCCAGAGGGTCACTGTATGTACCTTGAGCGGGGATTGTTTCCATTTCTTGAGGGATCGAGTTGGTAGTGTGTTGCCACCGGTGTATGATCCGCGAGGGCGGAGTGAGCTTAGTGGTCTTCTTGCTAGCTTTATGAGTGGTGAGTGTGATGAGACCCAGACTGTATTGCCGAGAGTGGTTTGTGAGTACTCGGACGTTTTTCCCGAGGATCTTGTGAGTTTGTCACCACATCGAGAGATCGAGTTCTCTATTGATTTAGTGCCCGGCACGGCGCCGATTTCTATGGCACCTTATCGTTTTACCCCAGCCCAGTTGAGTGAGTTGAAGATTCAACTCCAGAAGTTGCTAGATAAGGGCTTCATTCGCCCTAGTGTTTCGTCGTGGAGAGCACCGGCCCTCTTTACTAAAAAGAAAGATGGTGCCTTGAGACTTTGCATCAATTACCGAAAATTGAATCAGGCTACGGTTAAGAATAAATACCCTATGCCCCGTATTGATGATCTGTTTGACCGGTTGAAAGGGTCCCGTTGTTTCTCTAAGATAGACTTGAGATCGGGTTACCACCAGTTAAGGGTCAGGGAGGAGGATATCCCGAAGACGGCATTCCGTACGTGGTATGGCCACTATGAGTTTCTGGTGATGCCTTTCGGCTCACCAATGCACCGGCAGTGTTTATGGACTTGATGAACCAGATCTTCCGGGAATTCTTAGATCGTTTTGTAGTCATTTTCGTAGACGACATCTTGATTTATTCACCTTCGGAGGAGGAGCATGAGAAACACTTAAGAGTGGTGCTTGAGTTGCTTAGAGCCTATAGACTGTATGCCAAGTTTGGGAACTGTGAGTTTTGGCTAAGAGAGGTTAAATTCTTAGGCCATGTTGTTTCTGGGGAAGGGGTGTCTGTTGATACATCCAAGATTGAGGCGGTGCAGGATTGGGCACAGCCTAAGAGTGTTTTTGAGATCCGCAGTTTTCTGGGATTAGTTGGGTATTACCGCCGGTTTGTGAAAGATTTCTCCAGGCTAGCTTCGCCGTTGACTAGATTGACGCGGAAAGGGGTCAAATTTGTATGGAGTAAGACTTGTGAAAAGTCGTTCCAGAGTTGAAAGTTAGATTAACCACCGCTCCGATTTTGATTATTCCGGAGAGAGGTTTGGGGTATGCTGTTTATTGTGATGCTTCACGAGAGGGTTTGGGTTGTGTGTTGATGCAAGAGGGGAAAGTAGTAGCCTATGGCTCACGTCAGTTGAAAATACACGAGAGGAATTACCCTACACATGACCTAGAACTAGCAGCAGTAATTTTTGCCTTGAAAATTTGGAGGCACTACCTTTATGGTGAGAGGTTCGAGGTGTTCTCGGATCATAAGAGTTTGAAGTACCTGTTTACACAGAGAGACTTGAATTTGAGGCAGAGGAGGTGGATGGAGTTCATCGAGGACTACGAATTCGAGTTGCACTATCACCCAGGAAAGGCTAATGTTGTGGCCGATGCCTTTAGTAGGAAATCCATTAGTGATGTAGCTTGTATAGCCATCCGGGAGTGGGAGATGTTGGGTGTACTTGGCGAGTTTGATTTGCTTCTAGGCGAATCCGTTGAGGTTGCGGCCTTGTTTTCTGTTGTTGCGCAACCTACACTTGTGACTCAGTGTTAGAGGCACAGGGAGGTGACCTTGAGGTAGAATCCCTCCGAGAGAAGATCTCCAGTGGGAAGGTTGAGAAGGGTTTGACGGTGTATCCCGATTTGAGTGTGAGATACCGAGACCGTTTGTTTGTGCCGGAGTCTTGCCGAGAGGAGGTACTTCGAGAGTTCCACCATTCACGCCTTGCGGTGCATCCGGGAGGCACTAAGATGTATCGTGATTTGGGTCGCCAGTTTTGGTGGCGGGTATGAAGAAGGATGTGGCAGTGTTTGTGTCTAAGTGCCTTACTTGTCAACAAGTGAAGGCCGAGCATCAGAGGCCAGCGGGTTTGTTATAACCTTGCCTATTGCCGAGTGGAAGTGGGAGCATGTCACTATGGACTTCGTTGTAGGTCTTCCGAGGACTCAGCGGAGTAGTGATGCTATTTGGGTGGTTGTAGACCGGTTATTAAGTCGGCGTACTTTATCCCTATGCACGTGAGAGATTCGGTAGATCATCTTGCCGACTTGTATATTCGGGACATAGTGAGGTTGCACGGAGTCCCAGTGTCGATCGTCTCAAATAGAGATCCACGTTTTACTACTAGGTTGTGGCAGAGTTTTGCAGAATGCCTTGGGTACTAGATGGACCTTTAGCACGGCTTATCATCCTCAGACTGACGGGCAGTCCTAGCGTACTATTCAGATCCTTGAGGATATGTTTCGAGGTTGTATCCTTGACTTTAGTGGGTCGTGGGAGAGGCACTTGCCCTTGGTGGAGTTTGCCTACAACAACAGTTTTCAGTCGAGTATCGGTATGGCACCGTTTGAGGCCTTGTATGGCTGACCGTGTAGGTCTCCAGTTTGTTGGGCTGAGGTGGGTGATGACCTTTGTTGGGCCCAGAGTTGGTGAGGGAAACGACGGAGAAGGTTGAGCTTATCCGTAGGAGGCTTGTTACAGCCCATAGTCGCCAAAAGAGTTATGTCGACCGTAGGAGGAGGCCTTCGGCATTTGAGACGGGTGATCATGTTTTTTTGAAAATATCACTTAGGCGGGGTTTGATGAGGTTTGGGAAGAGTGGGAAGTTGTCCCCTCGGTTTATTGGTCCCTTTGAGATCCTTGAGAGGATTGGGGAGGTTGCATACCGTTTAGCTTTGCCGCCGCAATTGTTCGGGGTGCATGACGTGTTTCATGTTAGTATGCTTCGAAAGTATGAGCCGGATCCATCGCATGTATTGTATTGGATTGGACCGACTTAGAGGTAGATGAGGATGCCTCTGTAACAAGCCCGCGAGGGACCTCATGGGTTACAGTTCGGACTCGATTGGTTGTCGGTTCTCAATCTTGAACCAAAGAGTCCAAATCCGACAAATCGTTTTGAGAAAACAGATTTTTAGAAAAGAAGTGCTAAACATGGACTGCTTTGCCAGATACAGAGTCGCCACCTAAATATTTTTTATGGGGGAATTTAGGAAACCCTGACTCGGTGCCAAAGGCCACGTGTCCGTCATCACCAAAGTTGCCTCGGCTCGGGAACTTGGGTACGATTGGGGAAGGTCAGCTATGAGCACCCCCTCTCGCCCGATCCGAAGATCGGCCTCTACTAACCATGATATCCTATTTTGAAAACTTTATGTGTTCTTGTTCCGGTTATTAGCCTAGAATTACTATGTTATGCGCACAGCAAAACAAGTATAGACCAGATTGCCTAATTTGGAACAAAGCATTGCATATCTGTTTGTTTGGAAAACGCTTTGGAATTTGCTACTCGCAAGTAGGCTAAAATACGGATTTCAATGAATTATTCTAATTCAAACAATCCAACTTTCACCCACAGGCATTCAGGCAGTTTATATCACATAAACATCTAGCTACATGGCAAGCATGCTGTTATGTTAACATTCACACTCATGCGAAGTGCTAAAGCATAAAGAGCTCACCTAGTACTCCGCCCCAAAACAAGAACATGTTAGCAATCATGCATGATCCAAGTCCATGTTTAGATGCCTAATGCAACGCATACGGAATGTCACTAGAGTAGGCTCGGCTATACTATGAATGACATGTGAAAATGCATAAGTAGCATGTATTCAAGTTAGATTCGAAATACTTTATGCAGTTAGGATGATGCGCCGAGCCCGGTGCATGCAATACTGATGAATGATGCACGCATGCATAGCGTAAGGTATGCTAAAGTAAATATGCCCTAATACTAACCATCAAAAGCAGGTAAGTAAAAGGGAGAAAGAAGTGGGGGTTGGAAGACATGCACACACGCACCCACACTTATTACAAATTTGCCCTCGCTCGGAGGGACCAAAAGAATAATACAATTTAACTAACCAACAAGCTAATTAAATATTACAAATTAATTAAATTAGCTAAGCAAATTAACTAATTTATTTAAGCAATAAACAACGGCCTCGGGAAGAGGGTCCAATGCATGTGTGCTCGGTTCGCTCGGAAGTCACTGCCATGCACAAGATGCCCCTGCTTTCCCTGCTATCCTTCTCTGAAGACTTCACAAATCTCAAAACTGCTTCTCTGCACACTGGGGGACACCACCGGCCATGTGAGATGGTCATGGGCCAAAAGTGAGTGGTCACCGGCCACTAAATGATCCATCGGCCAACAATGGTTGGCCGGTCGGCACTGAAGATGGCCGGCCGGCCAAATCTTCCTGCAGAATCCTGTTTGAGAGTAGCAGAGGACAAAGCAAAGCATGGCAGTGCATTTCAAGCTATGTATGCACCAACCACACCCCTTATCATGTGAATGACTCAAAGGAGGATGGACCTCGATTCTCAGACCATTAATCACGCATTTTCATGCATGATGGCCCAAAGAATCAAGTGTGCATCTTGATATGGAATGCAATGCACATAAACAAACCAATGGGGCTTAACCTCGATCACAATCAATTCAATAGGTTAAGCATGCGTGCCAATGTGATGCAACCTAGGCATGTGAGCTAGCATTTAATCATGGAAATGCAAAGAAGCATACAAGGCATACAAGGCATGAAGCAAT
Organism: Camellia japonica; assembly: GCA_030407325.1. NCBI lineage: Eukaryota > Viridiplantae > Streptophyta > Magnoliopsida > Ericales > Theaceae > Camellia > Camellia japonica. The sequence goes on from JAPPVO010000036.1 coordinate 105,534,835, forward strand.
GCAACCAACAAGTATGCAAGACATAATGTGGATGTTCAAGCATGCAAGCAAACACGTGACTTCATTCAATCATGCAACAACACACAAATATGCAACAACATACAAGGAGAGCATGCAACAATATGCGAAGGAGGGACTTACACTAATTGGACAGCTCTATACTAAGCCCAAAACAGTGGCCAATGCTATGGAAGTGAGGTCCCACACACACACACACATGCACACGTTAATAGGCCAACACTTAAGCACATAAGAGCAACTTCTAAGCACACTTAAAAGAGACCAAACATGGACTAATGGCATACATTGAAAGCTCTGAATATGCATGAAATGGAGGTGCCAAACCTACCAATTAACACAAGCAAAGCATGCTAGCATGGCCAAAAAACTCAAGGCAAGCTAAAAGGGCATGGGACCACACTTAGCAAGACCAAACATGGCATGAATTAAATGACTAAAAACAGAGTTTTAGCATATTAAAACAAAGCTTAAGGATCACTTAGATGACATCTAAATGACTTAAATTCAAGAGTATGCACAATGACCAAACATGGAGCATAGGGCATAACCTCATAAGGCATCAAAGAGCATCAAAGGCAAGCATACAAGCATGTTATAGGGATGAAATGATGCCATAAGTGGTGCCAAACCACTAAAATAAATCGAACAATGCATGCTCAACACTCCACCTACTTAAAGCCTACAAGCTAACAATGTAAAGGAGCTATGCAATACATGTTATGGTTGACCAAAACAACCAAAAACAGACCTTAAACATGGCAAAACAAGTACAAAAGCTTCACAAAGCTAGGCCAAAAGCATGCTTGAACAAGGATTAAAACCTAGATGCATGTTAAGGCTACAATATGGCATTACGAGACATGTATGCTAAACAAGCAAGGTGTGCCAAAACCAACTAAAAACAGAGGCATATTATGACATAATAAGCATGAAAATCAGCTAAGGCAAGGCCAACACACACTTAGGCTAGATGCTCCCTCAAGAGGCAAAAATGGCCCTTTTCAAGGACAACAAGGAGAGGGATGGCCCTCTCCTTCCTAGGACCTCAAGGCACCATCCTCATCACTGAAATCCCTCAAGATTTCAGTGGTGAGGAGGCCCAAACACAATGGTCCCGGAGCTCAACCAAAATGGCACAAAATGGAGCCTTTCAAGGCTTAGGAGGGGTCAAACAACCCCAAAGCTTAAAGCAACCTTAACCAACTATTTAGAGGGCTAAAAAACAGAACTTTTTTATGTTATACACTAAGCCCAAAAACAGATGCAAGATGGGCAAATAAGCTATGCAAAAATGGGGAATAAAGGGACTAGTTTGTTACCCTTGAAGACCTCCTTCACAAATGGTGGACCAGCTGGTTCTTCAAGCTCAAACCAGCTCCAAAACTCCAAAAACAACCCTCAAGGGCTCAGCTCCAAGAAAAGGTGTGATGGTGGGTGTTTGTGTGCAAAACTAAGGCAAAACACACACAAAATACACAAAGAGAGAGACATAGAGATAGGATATATGCAAACCCTAACCCTAGAACTCAAAGCTTTGGTAAAATGTTATCTAAAATGTCTAACCTCTTTACAAGAGAGAAGACCCTCTCTTTTATAGACAATTTGTCTTGTAAAGCTTCCAAAGGAAGCTAACAAGAGGGAAATCCCTTCATACACGTGTATGGAGGGAGTGACAGTGTATGCCAGCTGCCCAAAAATATCTGCAGAAGCAAATGCACAGTAGTTGGCCGGCCAAAAATGCAATTGACCAAAGAAAGATAGCCGGCCGGCCATCTAGAGTGCCGGCCGGCCAAACATTTGGCCGGTGGCAACAAAACACAGCCGGTGGCCTCAAGCCATGGCCGGTGGAGTGTGGGGATGGCCCACAAGCCATTCCCTGCCCCTCCAAGGCAAAACACAAGTGTTTGGTGCAAAACCAGACACGAAACAGTCGAGTCGAGAGATCCTGAGGCAAGGCGCGTAGCCGAGACCTCCGGGAACTCAAGACGAACACAAACATGGATGATCACCGAGTGTTCAAGCGGCGACGTCCAAGTCTTGAGGATGGTCAAAAATGGGGTGTCTACAACCTCATATGAGGAGAGACCGGTGCGGGTCTTGGATAGACGGGATCAAGTCTTGCGAGGCAAGACCATTCCCTTGGTAAAAGTTTTGTGGAAACATCACGGAGTGGAGGAAGCCACTTGGGAATGTGAGTTGGAGGTCCGCGAGAAATATCCAGACTTGTTTGTTAATGCATAATCATGTATTGAGAATTTTGTAATATTGATAAACTTTAAGAGCATTAAATATGTCTTAAGTTGTAAAACATTGTAAATGTTTTGGTTTATGGAAGTATTGTGGAACTTGCCTTGAAATGGAAGTTTATTTTAACATTGAATATGTTAATGATGTTTTAGAAATGCAAATATATCGTTGGCATTGAATATATAATTGAGTTATGGAAAATGTGTTGAAATTGATAAATTTCAAAGGAAATCATGTTGGTAATGCATATGGAATTGTATGTTGTAAAATGCCTCTTGAATAGAGATGGGAATGACCGGTAATGAGTCAGGTTATGGAATGTTAGTTGGTAATATTATTGAGAATTGAGGAAAACTTGTTTTTGAAAACTTGTACTTAATTTCAGGGACGGTATTCCTTAAGGGAGGGAGGTTATAGCGATCCCGATTTTTCCTTTACTGTTTAATTGTATTCTGGACTCGGTTCTGTGATTGATGGTTGTTGTCTGTGTTACATTTCCATCCTTTAACTCTTAGTAATTGAGTTTAGAATTGTTTTGGGCATGTTTCGAACAGGTGGGTTGAGTTTTGGTCTCAAGTGTTGTTGTCCAGGTTTTTGGTGATCCGCTCGAGCGGGTCCCTTTGCACTCGAACGGAGTTTGCACATTTTCAGTACCTTGTGCGTCTGCAAAACTACTGCAGCTGTGTTTTTCACGCTCGAGCGGGTTTCATTACGCTCAAGCGGGTCGCGCTCGAGCGGGTATCTTTGCGCTCGAGCAGGTGTTCAATGTCTGTAAAAGTTCTGGGAGGTTGTAATCTATGCTCGAGCGGATTCACTTTTTGCGCTCGAGCGGGTGGTGTTTTGTTTTGTGCCTTGGCGCTCGAGCGGGTCAAGTTTTTGTGTTTGACGTCGAGCGTCCTATTCTCCGCTCGAGCGGGTCATGCGTATATCAGATCTGGACTGTGATATTTTAAATCACTTTTTACACACACACTCTCTCTCTCTCTCTCTCTCTCTTACTTTTCAAAATCTCCATTAGAGAGCTCCTCTCTCTAAAAACACAACTTCTCTCTAGGGTTTGATCTAGTAGGAGTGATCTTTTATCCTTAGGCCTTTGTAAAAAGTGTGGAAATCGTTGAGGGCTACATTTTAATCCGAAAATATTGGGGTTTGGAGCATTTCGAATTTCTTCACCTTCTTCCTTTGAGCTCCGAATTTGAAGTAGGGATAACTACTAATTTTTATGGTCTTTGACATAAACTTGTAGTCATTTTGAATAAATGTTGCGAGTTGGGAAGTTTGGGTGTTAGGGTTTCAAAATATGGAAAAAGGGGTTTTGTTCTTTGGGCCTGTACGTGGGTATGTTGGGTCTTAACACGAGATTAGTGTTGTAAATTGTTGATATTTGAACCTTTGGATCAATATTGGGAAATGGGGAGAAAGCCCTAATTTGTTGTATAAATTAATTGGTATAATTAATTTGGAAAATTGTGGATATGTGAAATTGAGTTGGGAATAATGAGATTGGCTCATTATGAGATAGAATGGTGGAGTTGGAATTGTTAATCACTCACCTGTGAAAATTGTTGATAATTTATCTGTTGGATGTAATTATTATCTGTTTAGAAATAACTGCTTTGGGCTATCGGTGGAGGATAGTTTTGATTGTTGTAGACACTGCATGATGATTAGGCAAACTAAAACTAATCAATTGAGTCTGTCATTGAATATGACGGTTGGAATAATACATCAAATTTATGTATTGATTGATTGTGTATATGATATGTGTTTATATACATTGTGTTGTGTGTGAGGAGATAGGGGATGTACTCCACGGTTTAGGAGGAGATAGGGGATGGACTCCTAAACCGGATATTATTTGGGAGAAGATAGGGGATGGACTCCATTGATACAGCAAATATGTGTATCTATTGAAGTATTGATACAGCGAATATGTGTATCTATTGTGAAGTATGGAAGTGTTTTATGTGATATTGATACAGCAAATATGTGTATCTATGGTGAAGTATGGTAGTATTGTTGATATGAGCTGTGGTCTCATGGGAATTGTTTGGCCAGATTCTGAGCCATATTTATGAATCGAAAACCGGTTAAGTAAAGGAAAGAGGAATGAAACATGGACATAATTGTCATGTAATTGAAATGGATTATGACATAATTTATGTGGGTTAAACATTTATCTAATGCTAATGTTTTAGTCTTTGCTCATATTATGTTTAGCATATCTCTACTGGGCGTTGGCTTACCCTATATGGGACATCCTTTTCAAGTACAGGTGTTATGCCACCTCCAAGAACGTAGCTTGGGAGACTTGAGGCTGTTAAACTCTTTTTGTTGTCTTTATTGTATTACATGTATATCAAGCCAAGGGCTTATTTTGTGTAGAGTTAGTACTCTCCTTTTTGTAACCAAGTGTTGACTTGGAAAGTTGTAAGCCTAAAGGGCATTAACTTTTGATGTCAACATGTAATACTTTTGTAATGAATACTCTGATGAATGAAATTATGCTTTATTCTCTTATGCCTAAGCATGTCAAGATTGTATGAATTATGGGTTTATTTTAAGAGCGTTACATAACTCACTTGGTTGAGAAAATTTATAATTTTGTTCGTAAAATCATGACACATACCACTTTTTTTTTTTTGATCAGCAAAAAAAAAAACTCTTTATTGATGATAACATAACGAAATACATCATGGTATGCATCAACGAGGAAAGGCAAGAGCAAAAAGCATTATTGCAAATCATTTGCTAGCTCAAGCCATAGGTTGATGAGACATACCACTTATGTGTGTATTTTTCAATAAAAAAGCTAACTATTGTAATCAACTGAACTAAATTGAGGCAAAGTTATAAATTTGTGATCAAAATCGGTCCAATTAAAATTATAAGGACTAAATTGACACAATGACTAAAATATAAGGACTGTCGAAATAATTTGCCTTAATTTCAATATCAATAGCAAACAATATCCAGAAATGACACATCTTAAAACAAAGCAATATACTGAAATAGAATAGAACATAGGATAAAATACATTTTATAGTCCTCAAAATATGCATTTCTTGTCTCTTTTGTTCTTTATTTTTCAATTTTGTCAGTTTCGTGCTTAAAGATTTCAAATTTGATTCGATTTGGTCCAATTCCAAATGGACCATCTAAATTGTTAACAGGATAGTAATAAAATATAGGCATGGTTCTTAAACTATGTGTTTTGTATCAGATTGGTCCATAAAGTTTTTAATATTGTTCTTGAAACATTGATGACAAAAGTGAAACACAAGTTATTGACGGACGTAATTGACAAAATTAAAATTTTAGGGACTAAAATGATGCAAAATACATACTTTCAGGATCATGTGTGTATTTCGTTAACAATTTAAACAACCATTTGAAATTAGACCAATTTGATTCAAATTAAAAATTGAGGACCAAAATGACAAAATTAAAACATAAGAGACTAAAATAACAAAAAAACTGCATATTTTAAGGACTAAAACTAACGTTTATTGTAAAATGGTCACTTTAATTACCCTAACGTCTGGAAGGGGGAAGAACTTGCTTAATCATTTTCTCTAGATTCGAGAAAGATGAAGCGGATGACCTCAAAATGGCCTCTTCAGCCGTCTTCTTCCATTCCATGCTTCTTTTTTTCATCTCCTGACCTTTGTCTCCAACCATCAAGTCTCTTACAATCCTCTCAACTTCATCTCTCTTAACATCATTATTTATCTCTACCCCAATCCCCCATTGAGTGCAGCTATACCAACAGTTGGTTTGTTGATCGGAAAAATTGGGCCAACATATCATTGGTACTCCGCTGGAAATGCTTTCAATAGTGGAGTTCCACCCAGAGTGAGTTAAAAATCCTCCGATAGATGGGTGTGAGAGAACTTGCTCTTGTGGGCACCAACTTGTAAGTAGACTTCTTTCTCTGGTTTCTGTCACAAATTCAGGTGGAATAACAGCCAAGTTGCCGGCGACAAGATCAGGTCTTACTATCCATAAAAAGGTTTGGTTGCTATTAGCAAGTCCCCAAGCAAACTCAACCAGTTGATTTTGTGTCATTACAGTTAGGCTTCCATAATTCACATAAACAACAGAGTTAGGTTCTTTAGAGTTGAGCCATTCTAGGCACTCAAGCATTTCTTTCCATAAATTTGATCCTATTGACTTCAAACTGTCATCCTCGATCTGATTCAGGAGTAAGTGTAAAGGTCCAATGGTGTAAATTGGAGGAAACATGGATGAAAGTGCATACAAAACTTGGTGCTCCAATTCTTCAAATGTATTAATAATGATTGCGGAAGATTTGAGAGTTGTCTCAGTTATCTCCGACGTAAATTTAATCATAAAGTCACCAAGGTTAATGCAATGAATAAAGTTTGGGATATCCTTCAAACGTATACCTTGCATACTAGGTATCCAATCTACAATCGTATCCAAATACTCATTTGTGATAGAACTTGAGTCTGCAAATCACAATGTATAAATGCAATAGCTCAATGCCCGTACATACACACACAAAAGAAAAAGAAAAAGAAAAAGAAAGAAACAAATCACTACGGAACCTTACTTGTATTTTTTATATAGACATATAGATTACTATAAGCAAAATGTTACATTGCGCACCCCTAAAAAGGTGCACTTTATAAGAATGGTTACCATATCTATGGTAAAAATTATGAATTTTTATTATAGAAGTTACGATTTCTTTGTGATGGAACTTATGAATGGCGAAGTTACGGTGTGTACTTCTAGAGTTATGAATGACAAAGTTATATTTTTTGTGATAAGGAAAATGTCACACATTTTGTAGTAAAAGTTAAATATTTTGCGGTAGAAGTTATCATTTTTATAAGGTGCATACCATCAGTGGTGATTACAAGAATTTTTTTATGGTGTTCACAGTGAGTACTCCAAATTTTTATTTTTATTTTTATTTTTTTCAGGATAGACATTCAAAAATTTATTTTTTTTAGACTTTCCATATCACACGCAAATAAATAATAAAAAAAAATTCTAATATATTAATATCATTGTTTCAAAAAATAAAATGTAGTATATTTTGTTTTTATCACTAGTGCGATAAAAAAATTGAAGAAAGCTCTTCGAATTCAACTTGAGATAAGCTATAAAACTATTGATTAATTGTAAAATCACACAATTTTGTCAAAGAGATACTTTACATAGGCTAAGGAAGTAAAGTTTCAAAACATACAGAGAGAGATGGTGTACAAGGTTTTATTAAAAGCACTCTTATCACTAAGCTCTTACTAATTGTTTTTATTATTTATTTTTATTCTTATTTATTTGAATTACACATGTATCACATGTGCTGGGTTGGGTGTTCAAGAAACTAAGCTGGATGGATGTTCAATTGGACAGAGGTGCTGTTTGGCATGAAAGTTGGGTTGGTTTTTTTTTGTGGCTAAATTAGTTATAAAAAGATAAAATAAGTTAAAATGCCAATAAGATAAGATGTCATATCCAAATCATAATCATTTCATTTTTTCTCTCATAAAAGTCGAATAAGTAGAAAAAGTCCACCCAAACGAACTTTTTAGACGAGGTTAAAATAGTCAAAAAGTCAATCCAACTTCTCAAATGAAACCTAAGTGTTCAGAAAAGTGGGTTAAGATATCAATATAAAATTTTTGGCTAAATTATATACGTATATAAAAAATAAAAAATAAAAAAAAAATCCATTATTACACCTAGAATTGGCCCTACATACCACACACATTTTTTGGGGTGCACCTGGTAACATTTCCTTAGTATATAGATATAAATACATACGCATACTTGCTCCTATGGAGAAATGGACTTAGGTATGAATCGGATTGGTTAAAGTTAAGAGTCAAAACAAACGAATTAACTTCAATGGATTCTATGTTTTTAGATCAAGAATGAAACGAGCTATTCCTTAAAACTAAACCAACCCGATCCACATAAATTAAATATAATATGGGTTACCACTTTTATTTATAAATTTTATAATTATTCATTATAAGTAAACATTTTCGAAAAATAAATTGGATTTTAAAATTAAAATGTGTATATTTTTATAAAATTATTATATAATATATGTAAATGGTGGTTGGTTCTCGAATTGATTCATATTAATTCGAGGCTAACTAAGCTATCAATTGTTTTGGACGTGTTGATTATTTTACAGTAATTTTATTTATCTAGAAAAATAATCTTAGATTTTTATCCCAAATAAGATTGTGTGATCGAATTTAAATTTGTATAATGAGAGGTATATATATATAGAATAAATGCTGACCACACAAGTTGGCAATTCTAATAAATTTTAAGTAAAATTTCTAGGTTAATAATATTACTTATTGTCGCAATTTACCCTTAAAATTATTTTAAAATGGAAAATTTATTAAAAAATTTATCTTTCGAGTATTTGTATCACAATTAGTTCATAATATATTTTTTTATTTCAATAAATTATATTATTTGGACATTTGATAAAATAAAAAAAAAAAATCTTCATTCTCATATTTATGGGTTCTTTAGGAAAAACTAAATAAGTATATTTTTTTAACTTTTTACAAAAAAATGTGCAGAAAAATAAAGAGGTAATATGACCTAAAAAAGATAAAACGATAAAAAGTGTGCTAATATGGCACTTTCCAAATAACCTCTTAAGATATTTTATAGACAATTTTACCCTTATAAATATATTTTGAACCTATCAATTTAGTGATGTAAATGTTCATATTTGATAGTGTGAAAATTCACATTGAAAAATGTTTTGTGGTCCTAAAAACTGTGGCCCTAATGGCCCTAATTTCCTGTTTGGGTAAGTTTGTTTTTTTTTTTCTTTTTTTTTTTTACCTGATATGGAAATTAGGGCCATTAGGGCCACTAATTTTTGAGCTACCAACCAAAGCCCATTCACATTGATGTGTGAATGTTAATGGAACATTCATATTGTCAATGTGAATATTAATACGCATTTCACCTTATTATTATTAAGGATATTTTGATAATTATATCATCCATAGGACTTATTACAACAAAAACAAATAATTTAGACTAAGTAAAATATAAATAGGTGAAAAAAGATTTATAAATAAATGCTCCTCAAAAATATGTACTGATTTATAATTTTTCTTTTATTTTTCAACTGGATGATTGGTGCACCACCCAGAGTTTTGAAATCTTTCTCATTATAGTAATGTTAATATAAATAATTTTAAGTTATAAAGGTTTCTCCCTTAAGCAAAAAAAATTATTACTCACTCCCTTATAAAATATATATCTGAAATAGTATATGGTATTAATATTGTCCTTCTTAGTGTATAAAGTTTTAAATTACTTATACATTTCTGCAAAAGTATACAGCCAACCATGTTAGAAAGACAAAACCAATTATACAAGGTACGTACTGCGGTTCTAATCAAAAAATTTGATCAATTTTTAAAACTCAATTTTGTGACGGTATATTAAAATATGTGAGTTAATTATTTCTTTCTACTTATCGTCAAATCATTTTTTTTTGTTGCACATAATTAAGCCTTAAAAATGAGATTACAAAATTGACTTTTATATCATTTTCTAATAGATGTGGATATAATTTTTTAGATATGGGCTCCACCATGGTTATGTCTTCCAAAACTAATTGTTGCACAAATATGAACATAGGGTTATTATAGAATACACGCCCTTAAAATGGTGTAAGTTAGTTATGACATTTGTGATATTGATTGTCACAAATGTTTTAACTAAATCATTTTTCAGTTATAACTAAAAAAAATATACTTAAACCTCGTTTGGGAACATGCTAATTTAGTAACTTTTTGATTATTTAGCTAAAATATAAGCTAAAAAAAACTAATAAGTGTGTTTGGTTTGAGTTTTTTGGATTAAGTTTTTTGAAAACTTAGTATTTTGGTTTTTGTGTTTTTTTGTTTTAGTGAATATTTTTTAAAATTTTAAATATTTTTTTTTACCTTTTTAGATGCACTTTACTTATATGTATCTAAAAAGTAAAAAAATTATGAAAAAATATTTTAAAATTTTAATAAATACATAAAAATATAAAAAATGTACTGAATTCTCGTATTTTTTTTTTATATTTTTGGTATTTAGTGAATTTTTAAAATGTTTTTTTCACAAATTTTTTACTTTTTAGGTATATTTATGTTAGGTATGTCTAAAAAGTAAAAAAAATTGCTTAAAATATTAAAAAAATTCAATAAAAACAAAAAAATACGAAAAATAAGAAAGTAGAATTTTCTGAAAAATGTTTTTGAAAAAACACAACCAAGCAAGCTGTGTGTTTGGGATGACTTTTTGATTTTTTACGAAAAGATGTGCAAAAAGTAGAGAGAAAAGAGAATCTTTGACTTTTTGGTATGAGTTGTTGACTTTTTGACTTTTTTAATAACTTTTTGACTTTTTGACTAAACGGAAAATTTCCCAAACGAGGCCTTAGTCATAACCCAACAAAACATAAAGTATAACTATAAACTATTTTGATCACAACCAAAATAATAAACAAAGTATTGTCGAGTCATAACTAAAATATCATAATAAAAAATGACAAACATCATAACTGGGCATATAACACACTCTAAAATGTATATTATGGAATTTTGTTATGAAAATATACCTATGTATGTATGTAAATAAAATCATGTACCTTTGATAGGTAAGAAACCTTTTTCGACAAGATTACGGTATTGGATGAAACCCATAAAGCCACAAGCACCGGCTGAGCAGAAAGAAACATAGGGGATGCCTAGTTCTTCAGCAGCTGCGAGTGTGAAGCACATGATCGAATCAGAGACTATGCAAGTGATCGGTGGGACGTTCGATGTTGCAGTGTCATTGAGTTTGGAAAGAAGGTCTATAAAAGGAACTAACCAGTCTTTGCTGGTGGATTCCAACAGGTAGGCATTGGCGTCCAATTTCGGGAGGCCGTCGGGTATGGTCTCAAAGCGAAAGGAAGGGAGGCCGTCGAGGGAGTCGGGGCCTCGGGATTTGAGGATGCGGTTGTGGTTGGATTCTGTGTTAACAAAGGTTATGTGGAAGTCTCTGTTATGGAGGAGTTTGGCTAGTTTTAGCATGGGGTTGATGTGCCCTTGAGCTGGGAATGGTATACAAACTGCATGAGGCTTCTCTAACATGGATCTGGAACTCATTCTCTCTCTCTCTCTAGTGGGATTGATTTGTATGGAAAGAGAATATGGAAATAGTTTTATAGCCCAGCAAAGAGTTTTAAATCTCTCTCAAAGTCTGAAGATTTAACAAAGTCTTTGGATTTCGATTATCTACGCCTTTCTTTGGTTATCTTATGTTGGATTATATTAAGGAGGAGGATGTTGTTTGGTTTATAAGGCTTATCACCGGTTTCATTTTGATAATTTAAATTTTTTATTTTATTGGACATTTTGTGTATTTTATTTTCATAAAAAATTAAGTTGATCCGATAATTATATATTACTCAATTGATCACTTTTCAACAAAAAAATGTATAATTTTTTTTTAAAAACATATTTTTTTTTTTGGGTGAAAAAGGGATAAATTAAATAAGTTACAGTTATTAAATTGATCTAATTTTTTGTGAATGAAATACACAAAATATCTGACAAAATAACGGTTCGAATTATGAAAACAAGACCTGTAACAACCTCCACAAGCTCAAACAATGCCCTTTAATCCAAAGTCTCTGGACGGGAGAAAATCCTCCTCCAATTATTAAATAGTGTGAGAAAACTGTAAGACATTTTTAAACATTGTTTTAAACTAATGAGGTAAGAAATTTTTTTTTTTTGATTAAAATATGTTCATTCAACTTTCTTACATAGTTGAGGGACAATTTAATTCACTTAGCGTGTCTTGTAATTATTTATTTTTAAAAACGCTTTGTAAATAATAATTTTTCTCACATGATCGATGCATTCTGGCCGATATAATAAGGAATCGTTAGCTGTCCAACAATATTCGTTAGCCGTCTAACCAAGAAAACCGCGATTTGCTTTGATTTTTAATAGAAAAATTATCGATTTGGGGGCAGTTGCTGTGTTAGAGGGCATAAAAGTTGTTGTTGTATAGTTAATAAGGCTCATTTCGGGATTTATTTTAATAATTCAAATCATTGATATTTTAAAATAGATCAAGTAGAATATACTTGTAAAAAAATCAAGTTAACTGGATATCGTTAACCCTTTCATCTACTCATATTTGTATTTATAAAAATAGGGTGATTATTCAGTATTTCCGTAGTATGGACACGTGGTGCTCCATAAGATTTTGATTGATAGAGAGGGATAGGAGCCTAAAGAGAATGAATATCTTTTGTATTGAATGAATGAATTGTTACAGAGTGAAGATATATTTATACACTTCAATGAATTCTAATCATAACTGTCTAACCTTGAATCTAAGTACTTAACTAAACTATAGTTAACATTGAACAGTTAACCTCTAAGAAACTAACAACTGTATAACAACTTATGCAGCTGTAGATTATTACACATGTGTGACTTTGGCTATAGGTGCAACTGCTGGAGCTTGAGTTGTATCAGTTGTAGCTTGAGCTTGAGCTGAAGAGTCTGATAGCTGCTGCTGCTGCTGCTGCTGCTGCTGCTGCTGCTGCTGTGTGAGCTGTGATAGCTGTGGCTTATCATGTTGCTTATCATACCCCCTCAAGCTTAGTGGACTGGAAAGGACATTAAGCTAGTGCTGAAGATATTGAAATCGAGCCACTGATAGTGGTTTAGTAAACACATCTGCAATCTGATTAGAAGTGGGGATATGACAGATATGAAGCTTCTTGGAGGCAACTCTTTCGCGAATAAAGTGATAATCGACCTTAATGTGTTTAGTACGGGCGTGAAAAATAGGGTTGTTACTCATAGCTATATCAGATAAGTTGTCACACCATAGGTTAGGCACAGGAACAGAGATATGAAGTTCAGCAAGCAACATCCCAATCCAACTAAGTTCGGCTGAAGTTTGTGCTAAAGCCCTATATTCAGCCTCACAAGATGATCTAGACAGTTGGTTGTTTCTTGGCAGACCAAGAGATGAGGTTAGGACCAAGATAGACACAGTAACTAGTGGTCGACCTTCAATCAAGGACTTTACTTGCTCAATCTGAATCTGAGTATGCATTGAGAAGAAGAGGGCCAGGAGAGAAATGAAGGCCATAAGATAAGGTGCCTTTAAGATACCTTAGTAACCTTTTCACTGAGGTAAAATGACTAGTCAAGGGTGAGTGCATGAACTGACAAAGATGATTAACCACAAAGGCTAAATCTAGTCTGGTAAGGGTAAGATATTGAAGTGCTCCTACCAAACTTCTATACAAAGCTGGCTGAGAAAAGGACAATCATCTGTGTAGTAAGAGAACTGGAAGTGGACTTAGTAGCCACAGGAGAAGAGTAAGATTTGTAGTTACTCATACCAGCCTTGGTCAACAAATTTGAGGCATATTTTTGCTGAGAAAGGACATAACCAGAAGCAGTTTTGGTGACAGAGATACCCAAGAAATAATTGACAAAGCCAAGTTCCTTCATGGGAAAGGTTGTATGCATATGAGTAATGAGAGAATTAATATAGAGAGAAGATCACTTCCTGTGAGAAGAATGTCATCTACATAGATGGGAAGAATGGTAATAGCAATAGAAGTTTTCTTGATAAAAAGAGAAAAGTCACAATGGCTTTGAACAAATTTATGAGTGAGAAGAAAGTTGGAGAAGGTAGAGAACCAAGCTCTAGGAGCTTGCTTTAAACCATAGAGGGCCTTATGTAACTTGCAAACAAGCTGAGGTTGATTAGGTTGAACAAAACCTTGAGGTTTGACCATATAAACTTCTTCTTCAAGTACACCATAGAGAGGTATGTCAAGCTGCTTGATTAGCCAATCAAAATGTAGAGCAAGACATAAAAGAATTCTGATAGTTGGTTGCTTAGTCACTGGACTAAAAGTCTCATGATAGTCCACCTCTTCAGTTTGAAGAAAGCCTTTGGCAACTAGCCTAGCCTTATATCTTGCTATAGTACCATCTGAATTCTTCTTGATTCTATAAACCCATTTGCATCCTGTGGCTTGCTTTCCACGTGGAAGATCAACTAAAGACCAAGTGCCTTGTTTTTGTAATGCTTGAAATTCTTCAAGCATAGCAGTCTTCCAAACAGAGGAAGAAGCTGCTTGCTGATAAGTTTGTGGTTCAGACTGATTAGAAGAAGAAGAAAGACAAGCAGTGAGAGAAGAATAAGGAAAAGTTGATTTGGATCTGGTAATCATGGATGAGCATTGAAAGGAATACAGGGAAGATTAATAGAAATTTTAGAAATAGGAATTTGATCAGAAGGGGCTGTAGATAAGAGAGGAACGGAAATAGAAGAGACTGGTTGAGCTGCTGAGTGAGTTTCAGTAGCAGAAGAAGAAGCTGGCTGGGCTGAGTGAAGGACAGCAGTAAGAGAGGAAATTGGTGGCTGGGCTGCTGACTGAGGGACATTAGTAAGAGAGGAAACTGGTTGAGCTGCTGAGTTAGGTGCAGTGTGGGATGAGAAGAAAGGAGAAGACCAGAAAAACTGCTGTAGAGAAACAGTAGTTACAGAGGAAGACGGTTTTGAAGAAGTTTGAAAAGGAAAAGAAGACTCATCAAACACCACATGTCTGGAAATGTAGATTTTGCTTGTGATGGGATCAAGACACCTATAACCTTTGATGGAAGGTTAATATCAAGAAAGACACATGCAAGAGATCTAGGCTGAAGCTTGTTAGTGGTGTATGGTTTGAGCCAAGGATAACATTTACATCCAAAGGATCTCAAGAGCATATAATCAGTTTGTGTTTGAATAAGACCTCAAAGGGAGTAAGATTTTTAAGCTTAAGAGTAGGATGTCTATTGATCAAATAGACAGCAGTTGCAAGAGCATCAAACTAATAAATCAAAGGAAGAGAAGAATGATGCATGAGAGTAATAGTAGTTTCAATGAGATGCCTATGTTTCCTTTCAACCACACCATTTTGTGAAGGTGTATGTGGACAAGTTAATTGGTGATCAATGCCTTTACTTTTGAGAAAAGTTTGAAATTGTGTACTTAGATATTCTCATCCATTATCACTTCTAAGAATCTGAAGAGTAGTGTGAAATTGTGTCTTAACAAATGCTTTAAATTCAAGAAATTTAGTGAAAACTTCACTCTTATAATGAAGAGGAAAAAGCTAAGTAAATTTGCTAAAATCATCAATGAAAAGCACATAGTACTTAAAGCTTGAAACAGAGGAAGCAAAAGGGCCCCAAACATCTGTATGGATAAGAGCTAAAGGCTTATTAACAGTAAAGTTAGACAAATGAAAAGGCAATCTATGGCTCTTTGAAACACAACAATGTTTATACAAACTAGAGCTTTTATTAGACAAAAGTTTAGAACCTAGATGATTATGAGACAGAATATGATGAAGCTTCTTAGATGAAGGATGACCAAGTCTGAAATGCTAATTAGGTGAAGCTGCAGATGATGAAGAGCAAGAAAAACATGCTTGAGAAGCTTGAGAAGATGCAGATGCGAATGCAGCAGAAGGACATGCACTGAATAGATAAAGTCCATTTGAGTAGCAGCCTTTATACAAGATTTTCTGAGTAATCTTGTCCTGAATAACAAAAGAGCTTTCATCAAAAGTGATAGCACAGTGATTATCCATAGCTAATTGGTGAACAAAGAGCAAATTGGATGAAAGTGTAGGTACATGAAGTAGCTTTGTAAGATGAAAATGAAAAGAAGGAGTTGGAAGAAGACTGTTCCAGTGTGAGCAATGGAATAAGTAGAACCATCACCAACTGCAACTTGATCTTGGCCATAGTATGGCTGAGGAAAAGTTAGCTAACTTAGATCAGGTGTCATGTGATTGGTGGCTCGGAGTCAAGAAACCAGTTATCAGATTGTGGCTGATTTGAGGATGATGCAACATAGGCTTTGGACTGGGCCTGAGTGGAAGAAGGCTGCTGAAAAGCTGTGTCTAACCTGTACCAGCAGTCTAGAGCAGTGTGATTACTCTTTCCACAGATTTGACAGATCACATTTGAAGAATTAGTATTCGTAGCAGCTTGAGGATTGTAAGGATAGCTGGATCTGCCAGCTTGAAGACTATAAATATAACTGGATCTACCTTTCTGAGACTGTGAGCCTCTTTGATAGTGACTCATCTATCCTCTAGGCCTACCTCCATCTTATCTCTGAAAGAACCTCTGCCTCTATAATAGCCTCTAGAACCTCCTCGATTAGAGTAATTTTCTCTGTGTGGAGTATAAGCAATGGAGCCTGGAAGATCTGAGACATGTGCACGTTTAAGAGAGGACTCCACATGAATAGATCCTGAACAGAGTAAAGACCATAACTGATCTAGGAAAATAGGATCTGATCTTGTGCGTATAGCAGTTTTTGTAGCATTATACTCCTTAGGCAGTCATTCAAAATCAAGAGAACTAGGTCTTCATCATCAATAGGAGATGATGCTAGAGCAAATTGATCATATAAGATCTTGAATTGATTCAGATATTCTTCCATTGTTGTTCCTTTCTTAACAAGCTTACTCAACTTGTTCTTTAACTGATGTATGTGAGATTTGGAAAGTGAAGTAAATCGATTGGCAAGAATAGTCCAAACTTCATGACTGGTTTGGCATTGAATGACGGTAGTGAAAATAGATGGAGACAGAGTTGCAGTAGTGCAACTTAATAGATGAGCATCAATAGTGGTCCATAGGACATGATTTGGATTAGAAATTTCAAGGTTACTAGAATCTAACACAACTGCAGGAGGACATACCTCTGATCCATCTACATAGCCAAGAAGTTTTGGCTCTCAAGATGTTCTGTAACTGATTCTTCCAAACTATGTAATTGGATGAATCAAGCTTTGTAGAAACAAAAGAACTGAGATTGGAAATTAATAATGTGAGATTCGAAGGTAAGGCAGATGAAGGCATCAAGGAAGAAGAAGTAGTTGCAGGTGTGAGATTTGAAGAAGCCATTGATGAAGCTTTGAAGCTTTCTTGCTCATAAGAGCTTATGGCTTTGATACCATAAAGAGAATAAATATCTTTTGTATTGAATAAATGAATTGTTACAGAGTGAAGATATATTTATACACTTCAATGAATCCTAACCATAACTGTCTAACCTTGAATCTGACTATTTAACTAAACTGTAGTTAACATTGAACAGTTAACAAACTAACAACTGTATAACAACTTATACAACTGTAGATTATTACACATGTGTGACTTTGGCTATAGGTGCAACTGCTGGAGCTTGAGTTGTATCAGTTGCAGCTTGAGTTTGAGCTGAAGAGTCTGATATCTGCTGCTGCTGCTGTGTGAGCTGTGATAGCTGTGGCTTATCATGTTGCTTATTAGAGCCCACGATTTATGTTGGGGATGGTGGAACAACATGAGGGCTAAATAATTGGTGATTGGCTTGGAGTATGGCCACGTGGTGTTCTGGGATTATTAAATAATTCCCATAAAAATAAATGATAATTGTGATTTAAAGTATTAAAATAAATACAAATGTAAGATGAAAGGGTTAACAATATCTGATTAACTTGCTTTTTTGTAGGTATATTCTATTCGATCTACTCTAAAATGTGAACGGTTTAGATAATCAAAATGAGGGCCAAAATGGGCTCATTTGGTTACACAGCAGTGGCTACTGTGCTCCCAGCACAACAACCATCCTAAATCCTGCCAAGTGTGCTGGGGATACAACAGCTATTGCTATGCAGTCAAATGGATCCATTTTCGGGATCCATTTTGATAGTTTAGAATAATTTATATTTTAAACCATATCGAGTGAAGTATACTACAAAAAAAAAAAATCTAGTTAATTGGTTATCGTTAACTCTTCCATGTACTCATATTTGTATGTACAAAAATAAACGATAATTATGATTTAAAGTATTAAAATGAATACAAATTTGAGTGTACGAAAGGATTAATGATATCCAATTAATTTGATTTTTTTGTAGGTATGTTCTACCCAATCTACTTTAAAATATAAATGTTTGTATCATCAAAATGGGGCCCATTTGGTTGCACAGTAATGGTTGTTGTGCCCCCAACACAGTAGCCACCCAAAATACTTCCAATTAACATGATTTTTTGCAAACATGTTTTACTTGGTCTATTCTAAGATTTGAACAGTTGAAATTATTAAAATAGGCCCCGAAATAGACCAATTTGACTACACAACAGTAATTGTTGTGGCCCTGCACAACAGCCACCGAAATCTAAAAACTATATACAAATAATTGCTTTTACAACTTACAAATTGACTTGAAATATAATACTAAAAGAGAGGGGTTTCTCTTTGTTCATTATTTGGACTAGATCATATTGTTTGGATTCGTAAAACACATTACGTGTTCTATTTTGATGATTTGAATTATTCTTTTTATCGAATCTTCTGTGTATAGTATCTATAAAAAATTTTAAAAAAATAGATTGATTCAATATTTGTAACTCATTCATTTTATTATATTTGTATAACAAGAATTTTTTGAATAATTTATTTTTAAAACCTATTGACTGTTAATTATTTTTGGAGACAAACTCAATAAAACAAAGTAACTACGAATATCAGATCGATCTCATTTTTTTTAAAGATGATATACATGTAGTGCTCAGTAAATTAAATAATTTGAATTATTTAAAACCAAACCTGCTATAAACCTTTTGGACCTGAATAAAACGTTCCAATCTAGATTTGGATTGAAGGAAACCACATGTTGAGTCCATTGATAGTGAATGAGATGGAGGAGCTGACATATGCATTGATAGAATCCATTTTTAGGACTTACTGAGTTTAGTATTTCAAAAATTAAATATAACATCGAACACAAAAATATATTAATGAACTGAATTTTGTAGGATTGGATTTCAATAATAATTTTGTAAAATCTTGTTCATTTATGTATTTTTTTGTGTGATTTTGTGTTTATTTTTATATTGTTAATATTCTTGTTTAGGATCATGAATAAAGTTAGAGACCCTTAGAACATTGCTTCTAAATTTGTCCACAATGATGTGAGTGTTGGTAGGGACAGGACTCGAATTTTATCACCAAAGGTTAAAAAAAATTAACTCCTGTATTGTTAATATTCTTGTTTAGGATCATGAACAAAGTTAGAGATTCCTAGAACATCGCTTCTAAATTTGTCCACAATGATGTGAGTGTTGGCAAGGACGGAACCCAAATTCTATCGCTGGAGAGGTTAAAAAAAAAAAATTTCTGTCATATATACAAACACACATATATTTACAATATAATATATAAACTATATAGCTTTGGTGCCTCTGTCTACTGCTCTTCTGTTCATCTGGTGTTTTTGTGTATTTGTTGAGCTGCTTGTGTCTGGTGCATGTTGATAGCTGATATGTTTTATTTTGTGTACCTGTTCTTTCTTGCTCTTGGTGACTGATTTGCCTACTGCTACTTTGGTGCCCTTGTAACTGCTGTTCTGTTCATCTAGTGCCTTTGTATGCTGCTCTGCTGCTTTGTTAATCTGGTACATTTTTGCTAACAAGTCAACAGTATGAGAATTTGCTAATCTGGTACATTTTGATAATCTGGTGCCTCTGTACCTATGTGACGGTTACATAGTTGCTTGTGTCTGGTGCATGTTGATAGCTAACGTTTGTACTGATCTGTTTTATTTTTATCTTCTTAGCTGCTGTTTTGTGACTGATCTGTTGTACTGTTGTTGTGTCTCTGTTGGTTCCTTACCAACAGAGTCTTGGTATGGTGCTGTCATATGATTGTGTGAGTATCTTAGTGCCAACCTAGTTGGGATTGAGCCGTTTCACTATGATGGCTTTTGCATCATCTCTCCCTCCCTTCCTCCTCCTTTATTGTTGTGTTTATACCTTTCTTGTAAGGTTTTCCTTATCAATAAAGTTATTTTAGTTGATCAAAAATATATATATACACATAAAAAATTCAAATACCATAGAAATAATCTCTATTAGGATAAAGAAATTTTTTGGTGCAAAAAAAAAAAAAAAAAAAATGTAAGATGATATAAGAATGCGATATATATCTTTTATATTGAGAGATTATTTTATTTATAAAATAAGATATATATATATATACATATATATCAGAAGTGCTATATTTAAACAGAATTTTTCACAAAAACAATAGGACATGATCTCTCAGTCTTTTTCTTGTTTCATTCCTGAGTGATGGGTCTTAATGTTTAATTTCTAAGCAAATTAACAATTGATATCTACCAATTCACAATGTTTAAATCTAAGAGGTGATATTTTAAATGTCTCAATATTTTTTTTTAGTAACACTTGCAGTTAGGACTCATTAAATTTTGACATTTAGCCATGTTAACCAAACTTTTGGTATAAGTTTGACACAATAAGATAAGACAAACGTTCATTTCTCCTATGGTGGGGAAAATGATTTTGTTGAACTTAGGATTCGTATAGTTGTGTATTATGAGTAACTTTTAGCAATGAAGTCTAATGTTTTGTCAAAATGTAAAATTACTATTTAATTTTCTATAGCTATGATAAATTTTCGCCCCAATAATAAAATATAGAAAGTAATCATTTAGGCATTACCACGTAAATACGATAGAAAGAAATGGAAAAACAAACATGTTAAACGGTTACATGAATCTACTAACATAAAAACTCTTTTACATTGGTTACACACATGTATACAATTAGCACAAAAAAGAGAAAATACAATAACACACACATGTATACAATTAGCACAAAAAAGAGAAAATACAATAACACAAGGATGAGGCTTGTCCCTAGTCTAATTCGAATTAGATCGTACTGGTGGACCTCTGTGGGCCCATCACGGAGCTCACATCAATGATCTGAACAGTTCAATGTGTAGGACTCGTTGAGTACTTCATCTTTGCAAAAAAAAAAAAAATCACATTAATTAGATATCGATTGTTACTTGATCAGATCACATTTCTATTAACAAATTTTTCATAAAATTATACTAAACGTTGACAGAAATGTGATCTGATCAAATGACTATTGATATCAGATTAACGTGATTTTTTGCAGAGATGAAATGCTTAACTAGTCCTACACATTAAACAATTTGGATTAGCGATGCGAAATCTGTGATGAATTCACAAGACCCAATAATATAATCCAGTTCGATTATGGACTGGACACAGGCCATCCCCATAATACAATGGAGGTGTTTGGAAAGAATTTTTTTAAAGTTTTTTTGGCTAAAATAGCATGAAAGACAAAATAGGCTAAAATAGTAATAAGATAAAATGTCACATCAAACCTACAATCATTTCACTTTTCTCTTACAAACATCATATCCAACTAAAAAAAAATCCAACTATCTTTCCAAATACAAAAATTTTAACCTCCTAAAATAATCAAAACTAAAATAACTTACTAAAATAACAACTTTCCAAACACCCACAATGTGTATGTGCCCTTTTGATCGTTGACAATGTAAAGGTTAAACAAAAGGGGGTTGGGGATACTGCTCCACCTCTGGAAGTAGTTTTCAAATGAATTTGTTAAAGTTGTGGCCATAAGACTAGCAATAATTACAAAAATACTATCAACCACAATATTAAGAGTAATATAACATTGTGATTGATGGAGAAGGCGAGTAGGTGGAGTATTGTGTTGGTTATTGGAGAACATGAGGGGCCATTTTGAATGATGATTGGTTAAGGAGTATAAACACGTGTTACTCCGAAAATATTAAATAATTTTCCCAATATTAGGCACATTTAGTTTCGGATAGCTCTAAATACACTTTAAAAATTAGATTAGACATTTCATTACTTTGAACACTCTAATTTAAAATTTTGTATTTATTTATTTTTTTAGACACTACAAAATAATACCAAATATACCCTAAATTTTTTTAAAAATTTTAGAAATATATAAGAAACCTACTTCCTACACTTTAATAGTCTAATAATTACAACATAGGCACAAAATCATCCTTCACGGCAGAGCCAACCCTTCATCGCCAAACCTCCGTTGTCACCAACACCCCAGTCGTCTCCAATCACTTTTCGTGTCCAACCTTCACGGTAGAGTCTCTATGGTGGTTGATTTTATAAGGTCGGCTAGGCAATGCCAGACGAGTTTTGGACAAGACATGTGACTATGAAAAAGTGAGGAAAAAATGTCCGGAAACACAGGATTGAACATATATAATTTAACCCAGGGGTGGGTGGCATTGTGATTAAGGCTTGGGGTTTAAACCCCAAGGTCACAGGTTCAATTCTCTCCTCCCTGGGCCAATCTCCTGGGCAAAGCACAGTTGGTTAGGAGGTTGGACCTCAAGTTGTCTAATCAGCACTTGGTGTGGGTTCAATGCTCCCCCACTGTATGAGTCCTGACTTAAGCGAAATTTGTCTTGGGAGGTCGGGGCAAGTTCTCATGTTATAGTCTCCTCACTCGGAACGGCTAATAGGACACCCTGGTGATCTCTGTAAGGGGTGTTGCCTTGGACCTGCGGGAGGGTAGGGAGGATTTTCCTGTAACAAAAAAAAAAAAACATATATAATTTGATCGGATATTAAATATTGAACAATGATCATTAATTCGAAAACACACTGTCGAATATATAAATTTTATTTAGAAACAAGTTTTCAAATAAATGTAATTTATTCGATACTGAATTTTTGTATTTATTTCATAAATCGAACAACTGAAAAAAATGAAATATGAATAGAAAACTGTTCTTCTTTATAATAATATTAATAATAATAAAAAAACTATTTAGAAATGCCATTTTTCATTGTCCATTATTAACTTCAATATGAAATAGAATGCAAGAATGATATATTCAAGCAAAATAGGGTTGAGTATGAAGATATAAAATGAATAGAGTAAGAAGAGAAGAGATAAGGGAAAATTGAGAGTGATTATGAATTGAATATTCAAAACACTTTGATTTGTATTTTTTTTCAATATCAAATACTTTTTGATAATTTTAATAGGGACATAATACTAATAAAAAAGTTTCATTAAGTTGGGTGCCCAACCTAATTTTCGGGATGCAAACGGATTTTTTATTTCCACACAATTACTTACCTCAATGCGCAAACTTAATGAAATATCAAAGTAATTAAAATTATATCTTAAAGTAAAATGACCATATCAAAACACACCCTTAATATTATATTCAAATTTCCTCTATACACATCTTTAAAAATAAAATTTTAAAAAAAAATCTTAGTGCACATTTTTTGAGTAAGAAAAACCCCGAAATAATTGAATACAACAACTATATGAACATTTTTGAAAGCACAACTCAATGTAATCTTCGGATCTATCTCTATCTCTCCATTTTTTTTAAGCTTCGAAGAAAGTTTGTGTAATCATTCATGGAACTCGTAATGCAAATATAGTGTTGTTTCAACTAAAAAGCACTAACAAATTGAATTGGGGACAACTTTGAAGAAGAGACATTGCATTGGTTGTTTCTGTTGAAGAAGCTATTGCAGCTTTATCTACTTTCTCATTGGAGGTAAATTCAAGATCCGTTCACAATTAACACAAGAGTTTTGTAATTCTTCAGAGGAAACTATTTTCTCGTCTTTCGGTACTACATAACCAAAAATTATACAAAATTTGGAACTAAACTTTCGAATTAAACAATGAAATTTGGAAATCAAGTTCCGAAAATATGTGAATAAGTTAACGACTGAATTATTACTTTTTATTTGGTAAGCCAATGCTGAATGCAAAAAATTAGAAATATTCCAAGAAAAAAATGAGGCTCTTCAATGGAGTGTGGATAGAATGGATTGCAAATAGATAACACAAAAGATTTTAAAATGGTTGGGAGATACTCACCTTTAACAATGCAATGGAGGGTCTTCAATGGAGTTGTCTAAATGTAAGATTTTCAATGGAGATTTTAATAGAGTTGTCAATGGGTCTTCATTGTTTCTTCATAGAGTTGTCAATGGGTCGTTTTGATGCATCAAGTGTGTGGAAGGAGGGTTTTCAACCAAAATGGGTAAAGGTGTGTGGAAGAAAGGTTTAGATGGTTTGTGTACAATAATATAAATATAATTGGAACATCAAATGTGTGTAATGAGAAGAATACTTAATAATCAAATTCATAAGTGTATGCATTGAGATAAGTAAGTGTGTGAAAATAATTTTTTTTCTAGTTGGGTGCTTTCCAAATGGGTTTGTTATAGTCGTGACCATAAAATTGGCAATAATTATAAAAATACCATCAACCACAACATTAGATAGACCTAAATTAGGTTTGCGGTTCATAAATGAGTTAGTGAAATGTCAACATGCATTGACTCAAGTACTAGGCCACTGAGTTACTGATCTAGATCCAATTTTTTGATATTATCAGCTTGTTTGATTTTGTTTTTCTAAAAATAATTTTCAAAAAATTTTACTTTCTTATTTTTCGTATTTTTTTGTTTTTATTGAATTTTTTTAATATTTTAAGCAATTTTTTTTTTAAATTTTTAGACACACTTAATATAAATACAAATAAAAAGTATAATTTTTGTGAAAAAAATCTTTTAAAAATTCAATAAAAAAAAAAAACTAAAAATTAGTATATTTTTCGTATTTTTGTGTATTTGTTAATTTTTTAAAATATTTTTTCATAAATGTTTTACTCTTTAGATATATCTAAGTAAGATGCATCTAAAAAAGTAAAAAAAATACTTAAAATTTTAAAAACATTCACTAAAAACAAAAAAAAAAAAAACAAAAACAAAAACAAAAAACTCAGTTTTCAAAAAACTTAATCCAGAAACCTCAAACCAAACACACTTTTTATTATTATTATTTTAGTAATTTCAACTCCAAAATGACATCATTTTGGGTTTGTAATTCCCAGACGTTGGATTATCTATTTGCTTATGTATCGAGCTATGATCAAACGTATTGCAAGATCATGGAAAACTAGGCTATGACAGAGTGTGTGAGTGATTTTCTGATCACACTGCCCGCTTAGTAATCAACTGGAGAGCACCGGCAGAATAGATGGCGTTTAGCTAACCTGCAACAAGAAAGACTCCGGTGGTGGTTCGCCACCCGGGGGTACTCCGACGATCAAGTCAGTACTCAATATCTCTCAAAGATAATCAATAGTGCTAAACTCACTAGCTTGAGCATAAAAAGCATACCTTAGACCCATAAGGGTGCCTTTCTTTTATAGCCAACATAAACCTAATCCCAATAGAAGCTTAACTTCTATGGACTCAGGATTACTGCTAATCTTGGACTCCTAGTACGATTAGGATAAACTCTCTAAGAGTCTTATCTTAATACAAACTGAAGTCTTCTCTTATTCTAGGACTCTTGCCCCTCATCCAGGTTGAGTTCCCTTTTCATTCTAGGACTCTTGTCCCTTATCCACTTATCTCGGATTTCGATATCTTCGGAGATAACCTCGGCCTTGCCGAGATCACCTTAGCGTCACGACCAGGACACGTGGCACCTCGGCTGACACGTCGGCATCACCTTGCCACGTGTTGGTACTCAGAAAATATATCCCCACAACTGCCCCCTAGGTTCTATTACCTCGGCATTTTGAGGTGATGGAACCTACACTGTTCGTTCATCTGTGCCCCTCTGTCCGAGATCAAACTCGCCGACCTCAAAGTTCCCTGGACTTTACTCTCCACTGGTGTCAAGAATCAAGTTTCATGCTTTCCAAGCTGCTTGAAATCGCACTTCCTAGCCGAGTTTCTGGTTCCATTAATTCGTAAACTCCAAGAGCTTTGCAACTGCTCCACTCACACTCTCTGGTGAGTTCCCGATTTCCAGTCATCTATTTGACTCTGGCGATTTTCATATCGGCGTTCATTTCACTTGGTAGGTTCACAAACTCTTTACTTGCTATTAAACTCAATCTTTCATAACTCCTCTGAATCTGTTTACTTGCCATCTGTTGCCTTCTATTTTCGTCTGTCTTCAAGTTTTGAATTGTTTGAATGCCTGGCACTGTTCCTGTCATATCCGCTTTCTGTTGCTAGCATCGTGTCTGGGTCATTACTTTCTTGTTCTTCACATACTTACTTAGTGCCTGTGCACTTGGCTTTATCTTTGAACTTTGTCGTCTTCTTGACTATTTTTCTCTTTTTCATTCAATCCTCTGGCTTTTTCTCTTTCTAAGCTTTTTTTGCTTAAATCCGTCATTGTTCCAAGCTTTCAAGCTTCTGCAAACTGTCTTCGTTCCTCTCCTCCGGTGAAGTTACGTCATTCTATCATTGTCGTCAGACTTCGGCAATTCTCATTCCGGCTTCCCTCTTTCTGGTAAGCCACTATTCCTCCTGGTTTTATTTCTTGTTGCTTTCCAAGAAGCTCTGCTTCATTGTTAATCACCATTGTTGTTTTACCCGTTGTTTCCAAACCATCTTCTGTTGATTTCTGCCACTGTTCTTGGCTTGACACACTTGTGCAATCTTTTTGTCTTGATTTCCTGATAGTTTCATCACCATTCTTGGTTACGAATTACATTCTTGTTTCTGTTTTTTGTGTCTTTTTCCAGATTCTTGCTTTCAATCCTTGCCTTCAAACTCCGAGGTGTCAATCGCCGAGAAAAGCCTTGATCAAACTCTTCGGGAGATCGATGCTGAGCTCGAGGCCGAGAAGGCTGTTGAGAAGTCTTCCCAACTGTCTTCTATATCCTACCATTGATGCCGAGTAGTTTTGTTTCCTTCTTTTACTCCTTGTACCTTGTACCTTGTACTTTGTCCATCTTTGTATGCTTTTAATCCAGCCGACGTGCCATTTTTGTAGTCTGAATAATTTATTTTTCAATATTCAGGCCGAAGTGCCTTCTTTCTTCTTTAAATGCATTTCTCTGATTTCTTCTTTGAATGTATGTCTTCTTTTTTCTGCTCTTGTATGATTCTATACTTAGAATAATTTGCATGTCTTCAAAGTACACCTTGACTGTGCAATCTCTTCGAGTAAAATACCTCTGTCACAATTTCTAATCTTGCTCATCTCGGCCTTGTCCTAACACTTGAAAATATTGTAACAAATATTTTCACAAGTGTTGCTTAGGACTTGTCATTTTCTCAATGTCTTCTATCAAGACTTCAGTTTTCCATATTTCAAGTTTTGACAACCTGGTAGTCTCGGCAAGTATGCAGATATTGCTTGGGCTTGACTTTAACTTGTAAATTTTTCTCAAAAATTTCAACAAGTGTTTAACCATCATCCTTTATCATAACCTCGGCTTAACTTCAGCTTGTAATTTTTTCTCAAAATTTCAACAAGTGTTAAACCATCTTCCTTTATCATAACCTCGGTTTAACTATAACTTGTAAATTCACACAGAATTTCAACAAGTATTTAAACCAATCTTCTTTCGATATGACCTCAGTTTAACTTTAACTTGTAAATTCACACAAATTTCAACAAGTATTTAAACCAATCTTCTTCCGATACGACCTCGATTTAACTTCAACTTGTAAATTCACACAGAATTTTCAACAAGTATTAAATATCACATCGGTTTAACCTTAACTTGTAAATTCACACAGAATTTCAACAAGTGTTAAATATGACCTCGGTTTAACTTCAACTTGTAAATTCACACAGAATTTCAACAAGTGTTAAACATCATCTCGGTTTAACTTCAACTTGTAAATTCACATAGAATTTCAACAAGTGTTAAACATGACCTCGGTTTAACTTCAACTTGTAAATTAACAAGTGTTAAACATGACCTCGGTTTAACTTCAACTTGTAAATTCACACAGAATTTCAACAAGTGTTAAACATCATCTCGGTTTAACTTCAACTTGTAAATTCACACAGAATTTCAACAAGTGTTAAACATCACATCGGTTTAACTTCAACTGTAAATTCACACAGAATTTCAACGTGTTAAATATCACATTGGTTTAACTTCAACTTGTAAATTCACACAGAATTTCAACAAGTGGTAAACAGCATCTCGGTTTAACCAACTTGTAAATTGCTACAAATTTCAACAAGTGGTAAACATCATATCAGTTTAACCAACTTGTAAATTGCTACAAATTTCAACAAGTGGTAAACATATTCTTCTTCTCTCTGCCCCCTGCATGGCTTCCACATACTCCTTTGCGAACCTTATAAAAGGTCTTCAACCTGGCTAATTGCAGTCCAACCTTGTGTGTTTTCTTTTTTATCTTCTGGGATCTGAGATTTGCTCACTAAGCTCTTCTCTTTTCGGACTTAAGTGCCGAGATCTTGTCTGCTAGAATCTTAGATCTGCTCACTCAGGTTGAGCTCTTCTCTTTTCGGACCTACTCATCTAGGCCGAGATCATGTCTTCTAGGATCCGGGATCTGCTCGCTTAGGCTGAGCTCTCGTCTCTTGGGCCTATTTTCTAGGCTGAGATCATGTTCTATTGGATCCGGGATCCAGGATCTGGAATCCGGGATCTGCTTCACTCAGGATGAGTTCTTCTATACTTGAATGTTATCTCCTTGGGAGCGCTCATCGCTCTGTTTGCATCCCTTCTGGAAGGGCCTTCGTTCCTCCGCAGGTTCTATCCTTCCATACCTGGAGGTCATCTTCGTTGTAGTATCCGCTTCGATCTGTTGTCTTTGGTGCATCACCTTCCTCGCCGGCGTCTTTCACTCCGTGACTCTGGTCACGAGTTTCTGTGTTGCGGTTGTCCCCTTCAACGTCGAGGTTGATAAGTCTCCTATTCCCAGCAGGAGCGTTGTCTCCAGTTTGATCCTTCTGTTCGTCATTGGCCATCTATTCTTCTTTCCTTCCACAGACGGCGCCAAATTGTGTGAGTGATTTTTCTGATCACACTACCCCTTAGTAATCAACTGGAGAGCACCGGCAGAATAGATGGCTTTTAGCTAACCTGAAACAGAAAGAGAAGACTCCGGTGGTGGTTCGCACCCGGGGGTACT
This sequence comes from Camellia japonica, assembly GCA_030407325.1. Taxonomy (NCBI): domain Eukaryota; kingdom Viridiplantae; phylum Streptophyta; class Magnoliopsida; order Ericales; family Theaceae; genus Camellia; species Camellia japonica. The sequence goes on from JAPPVO010000036.1 coordinate 105,564,013, forward strand.
CCGACGATCAAGTCAGTACTCAATATCTCTCAAAGATAATCAATAGTGCTAAACTCACTAGCTTGAGCATAAAAAGCATACATTAGACCCATGGGGGTGCCTCTCTTTTATAGCCAACATAAATCTAGTCCCAATAGAAGCCTAACTTCTATGGACTCAGGATTACTGCTAATCTTGGACTCCCAGTAAGATTAGGATAAACTCTCTAAGAGTCTTATCTTAATACAAACTGAAGTCTTCTCTTATTCTAGGGCTCTTGTCCTTATCAGGTTGAGTTCCCTTTCATTCTAGGACTCTTGTCCTTATCTACTTATGTCGGATTCCGATATCTTCGGAGATAACCTCGGCCTTGCGAGATCACCCGGCGTCACGACCAGGACACGTGGCACCTCGGCTGATACGTCGGCATCACCTTGCCACGTGTTGGTACTCCAAAATGACATCATTTTGGGTTTGTAATTCCCAGACGTTGGATTATCTATTTGCTTATGTATCGCGCTATGATCAAACGTATTGCAAGATCATGGAAAACTAGGCTATGACAGAGTATCCAAATTCATTTATTGTAGCCTCATTGCTCCATGGTCAAATCCCTCGATAATTAGGGAAATGAATTAAACAACCTTGTTTGTTATAAGGTTGTATACAGCCTTTCATAAGATGATTTGACAAATTGCGATATAACAAAGAAAAGAAGCAAATTAGAAAAAGAAAGAGAGTTTTCGAGAGAGAGAGCATTCAGGAAAGTCGAACATGGAAAGAAAAGTCGAAAACGGAGAGACAATGTGATCGTTTATTGATGTGTTTTCTTGTACCACGAGGCCAAAATTTATTTAGCCACATCATCCACTAGATGAACCACTAAACTTATGTGAAGGAGGCACCAGCCGAGGTTTTGAATTCCCTTCAGGGTAGGGTAATAAGGAAGTTGAATGCGGAACTCGTTTCGAATGCTTGTTCAATCCGGAATATTGACAATATCTCTTTAACTTCCTGAACTTATAGATGAATAATTGATATTTTTTAACTATCAAAATGTATCACATACACCTCATCCGTCCTTCAACCGTGAGTAAATTGTAAGATTAAAAGTCACTCACCAAAATTTTAGTTATTTTATGACTAAAGTATTTTTTAGCAATGGATTAATTAATTACACTAACTTTCTAGACTGTCATACAATATTACTTTATCCCCCAAGCTATCACTCGACCCCTTAAATTATAAAAGTATATAATTAAACAATTCAACTATCAAAATCTCACAAACCCCCAAGGCCGTTAACATAACTTGTGAAATAACCAAATTACCCCATATTTTCTATACCTGACACACCCATTCTCTCTTTGAAGTTCAAACCATTACAAAATAAATAATAAAAGAAAATGTTGGATGAATTTTTTTTGAAATGGCGTGGGGGAGATGAAGGGATAAAGCTAGGGTTGCTTGTAGATTTATTTTATTTTATACATATATAAAAACAAAATTGAAATGGTTTTTTTTTTTTTTTTGGATTTCAAAGAGAGAACAGGCGTGTGAGGTATAAAAAATATGAGGTAATTTGGTTATTTCACTATTTTCGTTAACAACATAAGGGGGTGTGTGGGATATTTTGATGTTTGAAGGGTCTAATTGTGTGTGTATAGATATATATTTTATAATGGTTCAGGAGATAAAGTGATACTTCATATGAGTTTAAATGGATAAAGTGATATTTCATGATAGTTCAAGGGAGTAAAAAAGATATAGTGGGTGTGGAAAATTGTGATAGTTAATATGTTTCTTTAACATTGATAATGTAATCAAAATCAATAGCTTAGAAGGGTCAGTTTGTACACTTTTAGTTTAGAAAGTCAAAATAATACTTGATAATAGTTTATGAAGTCTCTGTATAAATATTCGGGACAGTCTTGTCTATAGTCTACTTTGTGGACTAAACGGTACTATTGGGCCCATGGGGCCCACCACAAGTTATGTTCCGATAATCTGTAGAACTCGCCGAATACTTTATTGCTATAAAAAATCACGTTGATCGGATATAAATAGCTACTTGATCGGATCAGATTTTTATCAATAATTTATTTTGAAAATTATATTTATCGTTGACAGAAATCTAATCCTATCAACATGATTTTTTACAGAGATAAAGTACTCAACGACTTCTATACATTGAATAGTTCGAATTATCACAACAGAACCTGTGATGGGTCCTCACAAATCCGACAACATGCTGCAGTCCAATCTCAGATTGGAGAGATGCCTGGCCCTAAATATTCCTATTCTAACAATTACAAAAGTCAAACAACCATAAATATACCCAACAATGTAACTTATTTATTTTAGACCTGATTTAATAAGCGCACCCGATCCTTACAAGTTGGGATTTGTTGACGTATAAGTTGACTTAATAAGCCGAGTTATTCTTATATGTAAATATAACCTACCAGCTTTGGCAACATCATCCACCCGATCCCGATTCATTTACCCAAGAAATAATCCCAAATTTGATTTGCAAGTTCCTCCTAGTCAGGTTGGAGTAGTTAGAAGGGTAAATTAAAATTTTCCCCCTTCATATATGACTATTTTTTCATTGTGGCTTTTAATTTTATTTTTTCACTCAAAAAACTAATTTATGTTTAAAATTAAACAAAAAATGACATATTCACAGTCACGAGGCATGAAAATATTTATTATATATAACTCATACATTCAATGCAAACCTAAATTCTAATATAATAATATATTTTTAATATTATGTGACAGTTAATGTGTCATTTTCTTTTTAATTTTGAAGAGAAGTTAATTTTAGAAGTAAATTGAGAAAATCTTAAAAAATGAAGAGTCAAAGTCGGGAAAAAAAACTTCAATGTCTAAAGTAAGAAAATAACTAAATATAAATAGAGCAAATTGTAATTTACCATAGTTCAAAATATAATTATTTCTAATACCCTCATGTTGATCATAAAATGGAAAAATAATATCACCTCCCAAAATATTTTTCTAGGCTTTTCTATAGGCCCAACCTTGCCAGCATTCTATATTTAGGGTTTTTAGGGTTGGGCCACCACTCTATTTAGGGTTTTAGCATTTTTAAGGTTGGACCCCCATTGTATGGGCCCAACCGTAAACCCATTTATAGGCCCACCTAAAACAATCCTCACCCCAGTTAATCACTTTGGATTAACATTCTCAAAGTTAGTGATATCTTCAATTATTGGTGAAGTTCAATGAGCCTAAATTTGTTTGTTGGTGGGAGAAATATTGAAGATGGTGTTCTAATTGTAAATGAAGTAGTGAATTCCGAGAGGGCTAATTCGAAGGAGGGTATTGTGCTAAAGTTAGATTTTGAAAACTTATGATTATCTTAATTGGAACTTTGTTTTCCAAAATTAAAGAGAATTGGCTTTAGGGATAAATGGATCAACTGGATGGAGGAGTGTGTCCTTGGAAGCTGTTTTTCTTTCTTTTTCTGTAAGCTAAGCACTTGGGTCCTGTTAGAGTAGTGGGGTCAGAATGGGATGAGTTTGATGAACTTGCAATTTTTGATCATACAATTATTTTTTGTGAAGTTAATTGATTCAAAAGCATAAATTCAGGAGAATTTTGAAGTTATATAAGGATCAACTTCCTTGAAAGTGTGGTTTGTGGGGGTAGTTGCTGAGGACAATTTGGTAAAACGGCTTTACTATTTTCCTTAAATGCAAAATTTAACATCTTCCCTTGAAATACCTTGGCTTATCTCTTGAGGCTAGCCTAAAATTAAAGATGTCCCAAATGCTAGGACAATCTGGTGAACAACTTTGATGCTTTCCTCAAATGCAAAATTCAACATCTTCCCTTGAAGTATCTTGACTTACCTCTTGAGGTTGGCCTAAGATTAAAGTTGACCCAAAGAATTTAAGGATCGTAGTGGGAAAATAATGAAACTTACGAGAGCAAATTGTAATTTTTCATTTTACGACATGTGGTGCCATGTTGCTATCAACGTGTTATTTTTATTTTTTTTGTAAATTGGACGGACGTTGGTTGTGAGAGTAAATTAAAAAAATAACAAATGTTAGGGGTTGAAGTGTGAGAAAAAAAAAATTTTTAAGTACTAAAGTGGAGAAATTAGAAAACTTAAGGGGGCAAAAATGTAATCAACCCTTCAACTTTAGGTGTTGAAATGGGTTATCAAACACCAACTATATTGATAGAGATTACAAGTATATGATAGTTTAGGTTAGTCAAACGATTACACACATAAAGTCATTGAGTTATTACTCCAAATAAAAATCAATTTGGATATAGAACCAACAAGGCTACCAACACAAAAAATATTATATCACGCAAATATTATTCAACCCAGATTGTTGTTTTTTTACTATTAATTTATGTATTATTTGTGATATTATGTGCATAAAATTTACGTGATTGATATATTGAAATTGAACCAAAAGGCTAACTCACTGTTTCCTAGCTGTATATGTGGGAGAGAGCCCAAAAATTACAGACTTAGGTCCAATCAAAACAAGGCTTGGCAATGGCCGAATCCAGGCAAGGAGGCCCATCAGACAAAACAACTGGGACAAGTACTACCAACTTTATATAAGGAAGACACCCATTTAAAGAAGTGATCTTAAACTTTCAATCTTGCCTTTTCTAGCACATAAAGCGTGATGTATGTCAGTGTTTGTCCAATTTTTTCATTATAGTTTTTATAAACCTAAAATTTGATATTGAAATGTCAAAAGTACGATTAATATTGTAATAAAGATTTCAGTTTGATAAAAAGTGTGATTGTAATACAGTACCCTTGTCCATTTTTTCCACACCCCCCCCCCCCCCCCCCTTAGTTTTGATTGATCACATTCATGCCTTTTTTTTCTTACATATTTGGGCCAATTACTAAAGTAACTTTTTTTTACTATTTGACCTTGACATTATGAAATACTTTTAGTTTTTAGTGTTAATATTTTTTGAAATGTTCAATATCAAAAAAATTAAGAAACTAATATATTAAATAAATAAATTAGTGTGAAGTTGTATTTTTTTTTAGTTACAACGGTGTGGATTTGTATATGAAACAAATTAACCGTGTCAACCCATAGGCCCACACTTTTTGCCGTGTACTAAGGGGTTGTTTGGAGTGTCCTAAATAAGTGTACTTTTTGTCTTTTTAGACTAAAAAATTGAGGTTGAAAATACGGATGTTTGGGTTAACTTTTTGACTTTTTATGAAAAAATGTGTAATAAAAATTGTAAAAATTGATTTGTAGGGAAAAATTTGAATTGGGAGTTGTGCAGCCGTAATTGTTGACTTTTGGTGAATAGTGTTAACTTTTTAACTTTTTGAGTAACTTTTTAACTTTTTTGGCTTTTTTGAAAGATCCCAAACTTGGCCTAATTGTCCCATTATCCATTTTGTAAAATTCAATCACATTGTCTATTTTATAAAATCCAATCAATCAAAATAAAAAAAAAAGTTATATTAAATAATGAAATATAAAAGATAAAAAAAAGAGTACCAATAACTCTAATATTCGAACCGCCCCTTAAGTAAACCTCTAGATTTTCTAAGACTCTCCTTAGTATGGATTGAAATATTTCGACCCCGCTACGTAGCTCGAAATTCTTTGGCACGAATTTGGCTCGACACCAAAACGACGTCGTTTTGGTGTCGTTTTTTTTTTTTTTTTTTGTTCTTTTTTCCTGTGTTGTTGCAGATCGGTAGAAGGAGAACGGAGAAGGAAGAAGAAGAAGAAGGGTGGAGAAGAAGATCGGGAGGAGGAGGAAGGAGGGAGGGAAGGGGGCCATAAAAATGGGCTGGAGGAGGAGGCGGGGCTGCGCAGGGCGAGCTACTGCGACGAACTGGACAGGAGGGGGCTGTGACTGCGACTGCGACGATCGGCGAGGAGGTGGTGCTGCGACGACGGCGGCGAGGCGACGGCGACGGCGGTGGTGCTGCCTCCTCCTCTTTCTCTTCTCCTCTCTTCTTCCTCTCTTCTCTCCCTCTTTCTCCTCTCCTCTTCCCTCTGTTTGTGCAGAGCTCCTTTGCTTGAAAAGGGGAAAAAAATTTCGAGCCGTTTCGAGCCGTAGAGTTTCGAGCTCTGGATCATTTTCCTAAATATTTTTTTTAGAAGCTAGCCAATGTAACCCTAACACTCTAGATTATTTTTAATTTTTAGTAGTTAATATTGTTTAAATGTTCCAAGTATTAAAATCTTGAAAAGCTAGTGTAATACTATATTAAATAAATAAACAAAACTAAATTTGTATATAAAACAACTTAATTAGGACAGCCCATAGACCTATTTTTTTTACCCTGTGGTGTATCGAAAATGTGTCTAATCATTCTAATGGCCAAAATTTAAGCCTCATTATTTATAAGTTTTGATAATTTGAGCCAAAATAAATACATAACCTATAAGCATAATCTATACTTTAAATAAAAGATTATTTGTATACTATATGTGAATATAGATTTGCTTTTTATTTGTTAATAGATTTATGTAGAATCCACACTTTAAATATTAAGTTCGAAATCTTTGAGAGTTACTCATAAATAAATTTAAAAAATTGACATAATGCATTATCAATTTGTATGGTATAACTTTATTGATAAAATTATTTTTATTCAAAATTTGCACATAATCAAAGAGTTCTTGTAATAAAATTATGTCATATGTCATAAATTTAATATTGATATATTTTTTATTTAAATAGTTGAATCTCAAGTGTAGGAGTGTCAAAAAATTTCCGTAACATTATAAAATTTTATTTAAAAAATTTGAAATTGGATTTGGCTTCAATATTTTGAACATTCATCTAAATATTTTAAAATTTTAAATTAGATATGATTTAAATCCACCAACATATGATAAATTTATATTAACAAATTTTGAATGCATTAATAATATATAGATATAATGGATAGTTTTGAATTAAAAATGAATAAAATTTCATATTAAACTTATCTTTTAAATTTTTATAAATTTCATATGACATCCAGTTGCCCTTCTAGTTTGTAATGCTTGTCTTTTATTACTCGAATAATATTACTATATCCTTTAATTAGTGCATTTCAATAATGATAAACATGTGAAAGCATTAAATAATGAATAATTTATAATGTTCCCTCTCGTTTACATGCAATGAATTACGATACACGCTCGTAGGCTTACATTATCAAATACAGATATATGAAATAAGTAAAGGGATTGATCTTTTTTGCAACACATTAGCATTTCCTTTTACAATTCTAAAGCCCCATGGCCAACAAATAAAAAACTTCAAGTCTTGTGAAAGTCTTTCCTTCATACTTGAAAAATGATTAGCAATGTGGATGAACACAAAGATTCACTAGAGATCCTAACGATCATAGATAATAGCAACACATAGATAACTATGATCATAAATGTTTCACGTATATACATATATAGGTAATGTGATATTTCATATTTCAAAATATACTTACATAAGTAGTACATTTTCTCAAAAGATCCTCTTTAACATAATAAGAAACAAAGACTAGTTATTAACTTTCAAAACTTTCCATTTACATTTAAAGAAATCTTAATCATTCATTACATTATTACGATCTCCTAAGATTGATCTAAACAATATACTTGTCTTACATTCCAATTTATTACGGCTACAAGGACAACTACTATATATTACGACCATAAGCACAAGTGTAAAAGGAATGTTCACAAATGTATGTATATATATGCAACAATAGAAGCGTCAACATGCATTACCATCTTTTACCGGTCACAAGCACGGAAAGTCAATAATGCATCACTTTTCATCAGAACACAAGTACGAAGATAAACTACGCATAATTAACACATAATGGACCTGGCTTCATCAAACCATAACCATTACAACCCACCTTTGGCCGAGCTAGGTCCATTTGTTTTAAGTATTTGGGCCAAGCTGAGTAAAATCATCAGTTTGTTTAGGCACGCTTTGGCCGAGCTAAGGGCTTCAAGTAGCTCGGTCTTGAGGTCCAAGGACTGGAACAGTTGGACTAGATGTGAATAGCAGCTCGGACCGTGGTATAATTTGTAGTGTACCAGACTGAAGTTTGTCTCAGTCAAATACCACTTTGGTTCTGTCCAGTGTAGAGCAGGGCCATGATAGCTCGGTCGAGTGTGCTACCGAGCCGAGGTATGAGGTTTGAACCATCTCTCTTGTTCAGCAGTGAGTAGGGCGTTATCAGGATAGGCATTTATCCTTGGGAGTGTGATTCCTAGGAAGACTCTTATAGGAAAAGTTGGAGTCCTACTAGGATTGTGCCAGGTGAAAACTATAAAAGCTCATAACAAGACCTATGTACAGATATCACAATTTTTACTCTCAAATACATAGAGCTTTTGTCTATTGTCTATTTGCGGACTTAAGTATCAGAGAGGTTTCTAGCACACACCTGCCGGCTAGCTCACGTTTGTGTTTTCAGGTAGTAAAGCGACGACGTTGGAAGGAGTGCAAACTTGATCAACAAGATTATACGAGAAGATTATTTCGTCCTTGTACAATTGGCACCGTCTGTGGGAACAGCTTTAAGAACAAACCTTTTGATTAAGTTTCTCCTTCCACTAGGTTTAATGGCTCACAATGAAGATTTACCACATTCTGCCATTGATGGACAAATCCCGGAAGGGGGTGGGAGACACGAAGGTTTACCTTTTGTCCCCCCATGGCAGAATTGGATCCCCAGTGACGGAACTCACGGAGAGACACGCGAGATAGACGGGGCTCAAGTCCACGTCGCTCACAAAGCTCGGACAGATAAAGGCGAATGATGGATCCCTAGGTTTTGGAAGATCGCATGAGGGAGCAAGATGAATTGATAAGGAGGATGACGGTAGACATGGAGACTATGAAATGCCAGATAAAGGGCAAAGGGGCGGCGAAAGAAGAGGTGGGCAAGAGCAGGGCGCACCTTTGCCACTCAGAAGATCGTGACAGGCAAGTCACATTGTCTCAGATGGAAAGCAGTAGCCTAAGGACAGGCGATACACAATCACGAACCTCTAGGACTCGTTACTCCAGGTCTGAGAGAACAAGGACTGAGAGGTCGTGTACGGAGGGAAGCAGTTATCGGCCCTCGCACATGCACCAAACAACATCTAGGAACACGGAGTTGCCTAGGTCTGCAGACCTGCGTACAGTGCTAGAGAGAGGCCTCGATAAAAGGAGGACACCTAGGCTCGCGACCCTCGTAGAGTTTTAGCTCTACAGCGATTGACTTCTAGGACATATGGGAGTGTCAAGGTAGGGATGCCAATACCACACCTTGCTTACGAACCAGTAGATAAAGTGTTAACAAGGTTGCAGAGCTCACCGTTCATTCCGACAATTGAGAACGCACCATTACCCTCAGGCTTCCACCAGTCCAAATTCACTACTTATGAGGGGAAGTTAGACCCCTACATGCACTTAAGCCACTTTCACTAGGTTATGGTCGTGTATTGACGAAACGAGGCCCTAATGTGTATCTTGTTTCCTTCCAGCCTTGGTGACCTAGGTCTAACATAGTTTGAAAGGTTGCTAGAAAGTAGCATAGCTTCATGGGCACAGTTGGCAAAGGCATTTGTGGCCAGATTCAGAACAAACACCAAGATGCTAGTGGAGATTGACCAGCTACTCTTCATTGACATGGGCGAGAAGGAAACGTTGAAGTCTTACAATAGTTGATATAGGAGACTTTTAATCAGATTGGGGATTGCCCCACAAACCTTGCCATCGCACAGTACAAACGGGGTTTACCGGCAGGTAACAAGTTGAGGGATTCAATGACGATGATGCCACCCCTCACAATGGAGGCCCTAATGGAGAGAGTACATCAGCACATAAGGGTAGAAGAAGATACCGCCCGTGCTAAAGCGAAATCTGGCACAACAGCGATGCCGAATAGAAAGACTGCAGCAAAAGTCAACACGTTGAACAACCAAGCAAAAATGGGCGAGGCAGACAAGCCAACAGAGAGGACCCCCAAGCAAGGAAGTTGAGAGTCGCACTGCCATCACCACTGTATTCAATAAACCTATCTACCGGATTCTTAGCGAGATAAGCGATGAACTCGTCGTTCGGTGGCCAGCCAAGTTGGGAGAAACACAGAGGGGCTACGATGAGAGGCACCGTTGCACCATGATGAAAAGGGGTACCGAACTGAAAACTATACGCCATTAAGGCAACATTTGGAGGAACTAGTGGCCGCCAGCCACCTTCACTAATATATTGAAGGGGGAACACAGCGAGCCCCCCAAGACCGCAATAGGCCGAATGGGATGCCGGTCGACGGTCCGCCCCAAGACGTAATCAATGTAATACATGGGATCGTCGAACTTGAACGACTATGTGAACTCAGAGGGATAATCAAAAAGCTTAAGCACATGAGAGAGGTACTAAGTGCACAACCCACCACAAAAAGGGAAAAACGGAGGCAACAAATGCCATCACCTTTTCTGATAAAGACTTAGCATGGTTACAAAGCCCTCATAACGACGCACTGGTGGGGACTCTATGCGTTAAGAATTTTGACATCAAGCAGATCCTAATTGACCAAGGGAGCTCGTGCGAGATAATGTACTACGAGACTTTCAAGCAACTAAAATTTGAGGACAAAGACTTGGCACCTGTAACATCTCCCCTATTCAACTTTAACTCAATGCCAGAATGGCCTATAGACAAAATAATTCTACCAGTCAAGGCAGGAACGATGACAAAACAGGTGGAATTTTGGCTATTAAAAGCCTCTTCCACTTACAACATAATCTTGGGAAGAACATGGTTGCATGCCATGCGAGCAGTAGCCTCGACCTACCACGAAGTAATATGGTTCCCTAACGAAGACGGAGTAATTAAAGAGGTCGTAGGAGACCAGATCATGTCCAAGCAATTCTTCGTTATGGTAAACAGTAGCCGGGCTGCGAAAGGGTTTGTGCAGATGGTAGAAGAGCCAGAAAGCAACGAGCTATTCACAGATGTCGGCAAAGCAGCCGAACAGAAGGCAATGGAAGACTTGGTAGAGTTAAGGATAGATGAAAAAATCCAGAGAGATTTTTTTTGCTCAGCTCGTCTCTGTTCAACACCGAGAGAATAGAGATCATGGAATTTCTAACCTCTAACATTGAAGTGTTTGCCTGGATGCCGTATGACATGCCTGACATTAACCCCAATTTCATCTACCATCAACTCAATGTCCACCCAACCGCTAGACTAATTATACATCAAACTCATCGATCAACACTCCACCACGTAGAAATAGTTGCAGAAGAAGTAGGAAACCTGCTGGAAGCAGGGGCAATAAGAGAAGTACATTATCCCCGGTGGATTTCCAACACCGTAGTGGTACCAAAAAAGAACAGCAAGTGGCATGTTTGCGTGGACTACAAAACAGTTAACAAAGCTTGCCCAAAAACAGTTTTCCCCTACCCCGAATAGACCAACTGGTGGACCTAACAGCACGGCATAACCAACTTAGCTTTCTTGATGTGTATCGAGGTTACCATCAGATCGCTATATATGAATCGGACCAGGAGGTCACGTCGTTTACAACACTCAAAGGACTATATTGTTACAAGGTCATGCCCTTTGGCCTAAAAAATACAGGGGCAACATTCCAATGGATGATCACTAAAATGTTTGAACCACTGTTAGGAGAATAATAGAGGCTTATATAAATGATATGGTGGTCAAAAGCAGGGATAAGGGGGACTATCTCAAAGACTTAAATGAGGTGTTTCAAATTTTGAAGTCTCACAAGTTGTGACTAAATGGATCTAAATGCACATTCGGCGTGGGGTTAGGCAAATTCCTAGGCTTTTTAGTGACCAACCGGGGTATAGAAGCTGATCTCTCTCAGATCAAGGCCATCCAAGATCTTGAGAGGCCCAACACAGTCAAAGAGGTGCAGCATCTCACTGGCCTAGCAGCCGGCTAAACCACTTCATAAGTCGGTCGTCAGATAGGTGTCGACCATTCTTCCAGGCACTAAAGGCCAAATTTGAGTGGGATGATGAGTACGACCGCGCGCTGGAAAATTTGAAAGACTACATGACCTCTCCTCCATTGTTAGTGGCAGTACTAAGAGAGGAGCTCTTTTTGTATTTAGTAGTTTCCCAGTATACAGTGAGCACAGTGTTAGTAAGAGCAAAGGAATACAACACCTGCCTATCTTTTTTGTCAACAAGACATTTCTGGGTGCTAAAACAAGGTACCTGTCGCTGGAAAAACTGGCCTTAGCATTGATGACGGCTTCAAGAAAACTGTCGCACTACTTCCATGCCCACGCCGTGATTGTCTTAACGGCCTTTCCCTTGAAAGCTTTGTTTGAAAGGGTCGATTTTTTTAGCCGAATTTGAAGAGAGCAGTGGAGTTGGGCAGTTCGACATTAAGTTTCAACCAAGAACCGCAATAAAGGCCCAAGCTTTGGCAGACTTCATGGCCGAGTTCGCACTAGGAAGTCATCGTGTTTATCCGATCGACTTGACTGAGGCAACCGAAAGAAGGGGATAGATGGAAGAAGGAACAGGCCACAACACTGCCAACAAGGATTCATCCAAAAGTAAAGTCTCGAGACAGTCAGATAGTGAGGATCAAAGCCCAACGACAGACAATAATCTAGAAGAAGGCATCAGCGATGCCCTTGATCCCAAGACATCATCAGATCCTTCTACTTGCTGGAAGCTATTCGGCGGAGAGATGTGGAAACTCTTCGTAGATGGAGCATCCAACAGGCACGGTGCAGGACTTGACATAGTCCTCACCTCATCGGATGGCTTAACAATTGAACAGGCAGTCAACCTTGACTTTCCAGCATCCAACAACGAGGCGGAGTATGAAGCATTGCTAGCAGGTTTGAAATCAGCACTTTGCATGAAGGCCACCGAGCTGATGGTGTACAGTGACTCCCAGTTGGTAGTCAACCAAATTTCAGGCGACTACAAGGCAAAGGATGATAGGATGGCTAAGTACCAAGACTTTGTCAAAAGGAGATCATAAAGTTTGAAGTAGTCCGGATAGAGCAAATCGGCCGGGAGGAAAATAGTAAAGCGGATGAGCTGGTTGGTTTTGCGTCAATGGAAGATACATCTATCCCACACCATTGCTGATTGACTTCCTACCAGACCAAGTATTGAAGAACCCGAAGCAGTTGAAGCATGTTATGCCGAGCTAGGCCCTTTCCAGATAGACCCCACTATAGTATTTTTAAAAGATGGCATCTTACCTGAAGAAAAGAAAAAATCCAACAAAATTAGAGCAAAATCATAACGATTTTGGCTCTCTCCACCCCACCACTAGCATTGTACAAAAAATCCTTCACAGGAGCTTACTTGAAGTGTGTTCATCCCAATAAGGTCGAGGCATTTTTGTTCAAAATACATGGAGGTGTCTGCGGAAGCCACCAAGAGGGAAGATCGCTGGCCTACAGAGCAATTTCACAAGGATATTGGTGGCCGTACATGCAAGCAGATTCAGAGAAGTATGTCAAGAAGTGTAAGAAATGCAGAAGTTCGCACACCAAATACATCAACCAGCTAGAGAGCTTTTACCGTTGACCAGCCCATGGCCCTTTGCAATGTGGGGCCTAGATATAGTAGGACCACTCCTAACTGCGCCCGGCAATAGAAAGTTCTTTCTTATAGTAACAGACTATTTCACAAAGTGGGTGGAGGCAGAAGCACTCCATCCATAAAAGAAAAAGACGTCAAGAAGTTTGTCTAGCAGAATATCATAACTTGGTTTGGTATACCCAAGGCTTTAATATCCGACAATGGCACTCAGTTTGATGGAAAATCTTTAGGGGCTTTTGCGAAGAATATAAAATAGAATTCTACAACACTACACCGGCGTAACCCCAAGCTAATGGCCAGGCTGAAGCTTCCAACAAAGTAGTCTTAGACGGTTTAAAGAAGAGGTTGGAAAGAGCAAAAGACAAGTGGACTGAGGAACTTTTCCATGTTTTATAGGCTTACCGTACCACACCTCAGCGGTCAACTGGCGAAACACCTTTTTCTTTGGCCTATGACATAGAGGCAGTAATCCCCCTGGAAGTGGGCCTCCCACTATTAGAAGCGAAAATTTTGATCTAAACTTGAATGGTGAGGCCATAGCCCTAGAACTTGACTTCGCAGAAGAAAAAAGGGAAAGGGCATCGGTGCACATTGCCTCATATCAACAAGAGTTGTCCAAAAAATACAACAAAACAGTGCACCTAAGACAATTCAAGATTGAGATTGGGTACTGCGCAAAGTAATGGGCAACACTTTAGTACCTGGAGATGGAAAGTTAGGACCTAACTGGAAGGACCATACAAAGTGATTGGTTTAGCGGGAAAATGGGCATATCACTTAGAAGATATAGACAATCAAGGCTGTTCATAGGCCATGGAACATGACCAATCTCAAACTATTTTATTTTTAGCCTTTTCTTAAAACACTTGTAATTTTTCTTTTGCAATAAAAACAAGTAGTTTTTTTTTTCCAGTGAAATTCTTTCCTTTGTATGTACAAGTTGTTCATATTTATTGCCAACTGGGGCAATTAAGAAGATTGGCAGGTTTGACCAAACACTTAGTTTTCTTCTTCAGCTGAGGTAAGGATCTAGGCTCAAGAAGGTTGGCATGTTTGACCACCGTAGTTCTCTTCTTTAGCCGAGATAAGGATCCAAGTTCAAGAAAGTTGGCAGGTTTGACCAACATTTTGCTCGTCCCTAAAGCCGAGATAAAGATCTAAGCTCAGGGAAGTTGGCAGGTTTGACTAACAAATTTTTCTTCTTCAGTCGAGATAAGGATCTAGGCTCAAGAAAGTTGGCAGGTTTGACCAATATTTAGCTCATCCCTAAAGCTGAGATAAGGATCTAGGCTTAGGGAAATTGGTAGGTTTGATCAACAAATTTTTTTTCTTCACCCGAGATAAGGATCTAGGCTCAAGAAAGTTGACAGGTTTGACCAACATTTAGCTTGTCCCTAAAGCCGAGATAAAGATCTAGGCTCAGGAAACTTGGCAGGTTTGACCAACAAATTTTTCTCCTTCAACCGAGATAAAGATCTCAGCTCAAGAAGGTAGGCAGGTTTGACCAACACTTAGCTTGTCCCTCAAGCCAAGATAAGGATCTAGGCTCAAGTATGTTGGTAGGGTTAATCAAACTTGTTTTTCTTTTAGCTGAGATAAGGATCAAGGCACACATCTCGGTTACAAAAGTTTTTGCAGTTTCCCAAAGTTGTTTTTTAGCTAAGATAAGTATCTCGGCCAAATAAGGTGGGCATGATAAGGCATGACTGAGCTAACTAGGCCGGCTGGGCATACAGCAAAACTGTTACACCACAAAGTGAAAAAGTGATGTAAACTGTACAAAAAGATATTAAAAAAAAAAGTTTCTTTCATTCATTTGAAATTGAGTACAAAGGGAGGGGCTTGTAGCCGGCTACATTCTATCAAAACAAAAGGAAAAAATGCAATAGGGAATGTCTCAAGCAAATAAATCATCAAGGTTAGCGTCCAGGTCAACCCGGACCTCACCACTAGGAAGGCCGGTCTGGGTAACTGCCTTGTGGGGTAGTTTGGTCGACAGCTCCACATCAACCGTGCTAGGCAGAGAAGGTTGACGATTGAGGTTTGTGCCAGCAGGTGGAGCATTTACCGGATTAGGGGTCTCCTCTTCCTTCTCCCCCTCTTGTAGAAGCTTCTGTTGGATTGCGTTTGCGTAGTCCACCATGTAGCTCGGTATCTAGTGTGGGGAGGGATTCGCAAAAATGTCTGTGTCCGTGCGTGACCGAGCTTCTCCAGCGCAGCTTTCTAACCACTTTGAAAAAGATATCTTTTGTGGCCTCGCATTGTTTGACGTAGACTTCTTCACCCTTTGAAGCCGCGCTCTTTGGCATATTCCATTTGCTTTCGAAGTGCCTTTATTTCGATATCTTTTTTCTTCTCTAATTTAGCAAGCTCCCGAAGGTAGCGATCCTTCTATTCGGCCAGAGCTTTTTGCTTGTCCTCCTCAGCAGTACTAATAAGCTCGTCTAAGTGATCGCGGTCGGCACTCAGTTTGGCAAATTTTGTTTGGAGCTTTTTCAGCTCGGCTTCCTTGGCTTTGCCATCTGCAATGGCCGCCTTTGTCGTTTTTCGCAATTCCAGCATGCGCTGATGGGTAATTTGGTTCTTTTGCACAGCCTGCAAAATATCTGTAGTTAGAAGAATCGAGCGACAAGTTTGTGGTAAAATCAGAACATAAGTGGAATTCAGCATTACCAGAATAAACAATTTGTTAGCAAATCGTATGGCTTTCAGCTCGATTAGATGGCCATGGTGCTCCATGTTGGCTGGAAGGCAGACACTTTTTTCCAAATTAAACGCCAGAAGATGGTCCTTTTCGGCGCAAACAGAATCGGACGTAGTCACGATGCGGCTCTTGAAAGACACAACTGGTGCTCACGCCGGAGGGAGAGATGGGGTAGCTCGGTGTCTACCTATAGGTGTTTCAGAGAGCGCGGCCTCAAGCTGTTCGATTTCTTCTTCATCAACCAAACGCTGTGTTTGGCCGGCCGAGGTACACGGTCTCTTGTTAGGTCGGGATGACGAGGCTCTAGCAGTTGGTAGGGCGACCATGGCCTCACGAGCGTTACCAGCTGGGGGCAGCTCGGTCTGGGCCTCGACTATGGAATGAACAGTATGCTCGGTAATAAGGGCGCAGATAGCTTGCCTTTTTGCCATCTCCTGTTCTTCAGTAAGAAGGATTAGGTTGATTTGGGAAAGAGTGGGGTCTGGCTCGAGCGCGATCTCAGGCTGTTCGGTGACTTTGGTTTTCCTCTTTCCGCTGTACAGGTAGGTCGCTCGAAATTTAGCAGCTCGGTCCAATCTCGGTGCGGTATCGAAGTGCGGCACGAAGGGCTTCTTGATTGGCGTAAGCGTAATGTGATTTAAACTAGTTTAAATCTGTAAAAAAGACAAGGAACTTAATGGGTTAGCATAGTGGTTATTGGAACAACAAAGAAATTTGAACCAGAATGTTCTTACCAACTGTTCCTTTATTCCAGTTTATATTGTAGCCCGGTAACTGGGCATCTTGATCTTCAAAATGGCCAGAAACCTTGAAGAAATCATCATCATTTAAATCTTTGTCTGGTGTGTTTTTAATAATTTTTTCTCGGCCTCTTCTTACTCTAAGGTAGTACACCTAACCGTCGTTATTTTGGCCAAGCAAATATTGATAAAATAGCTCAGCCAATCCGGTTTAGCTCGACGATACCATTTATTATTCTGTAAGTGTTTGTGGATAGTTGGGTTGGACACAATCTGGTTTGGTAAGAAACTCGCATATAAGGGGCTGTATGGGGAACCGAAACACGACTTCTACAATCGATATCACTGTAAAAGGGACGAAGCTCGGTTTGCCCCAGGGTATGGTGTCTAGCTCAGCTAAAGAAAGATGGACGTCGTCTGGAATATGATAGTCTCTTCGAAATTCGGCCATGGCTCTAAGGGAGTCCACCAAAAACCGATATTTTTCCATTTAACTTAAAAATAAAATTGTCATATGTTAAAGTATTTATGGTGGCCTGGCTCGGCGCTTGTTGTGGCTGTGGTTGGCTCAGTTGAGCAAAGCCGTCCGGGGGCAGAGTACAAGGGTGTGCCTGGCCAACCTAGTCAAGTTTGCAAAGTGGAAATAGAGGGTAGTTAGACCCAAGTGATAAACTGGGCAAAATAAAGAAATTTTTTTTAATCAAATTAAAGTCTAGATCGGCAAAAGAAGGCACGCACTAGGCAACAGATCGGTTCAAGTTTAAAAAATGAGCTTCTGAAAACCGAGGCAAGTTCAGCTCGGTCCAAAAGCATTGACAGCATTGTAGTTCGGTTTGATGATCGTGGGATTTCAAGTCTAGTCGGAGGCAGGCTAAAGTCGTGGAACAGTTTCTTATTCCGGTCGTAGTTTTATTTTCAATCAAAAAATTGTTCTAGACTGGTTTTAGTCCTAGTGAGTGTGTTTCCAAGTTTGCATATGGAGTTTTTAAGGTTCTTGATGTTGGTTCAACCTTTAGTGTATATAAACACGCATAACTATTAATAAATAGCTATTCTTTAAGAAAAAGCATATCAGTAAAAAAGGAGAAAAAGGCATGAGGAACTTACAGATTAAAGGTGTGAAGTCAGAATCCAATCGAAACAAGCCGCTGTGACTAGGATGAGCAAAATAGGTGATTTAGGTACTGGGATGGAGACTTGGCAGTAGAAGGTAAGGTTTTGGAGTTAAAAAATGCGAGAGGTTTTCCAAAGAGAAGATGAACAGTAACAATGGATGTTTTTAAGATCAAAGGGATAAATGTAAAATGGAGGTAAAAAGGTGGGACTGTTCAAATTTGGGAGTTATGGTTGACGGCTATCGTAGCGGTAGGGGTAATCAGGAAGAGCCACGTCGTAGTAAGGACGTGGTGTCAGCAGCGTGGGAAAGCGGGCTGTACTACGTCAAAGATAGGGCAACTGAGTGGGCTTTTTTAGCTCGGCTAGCTGAAGTACTTCACTTCAGGTGATATTTTAGCACGACTTAAAGGTAATAATCCAATCATGCTTCACAGATGGAATTAATGGGCAATTGAGAGGGCAGTTTATATGTATAAACTGGGCCTAGCTAGATCCATTTGTTTTAGGTATTTGGCCAGCTGAATAAAATCATCCGTTTGTTTGGGCACGCTTCTGGCCGAGCTAAGGGCTTCAAGTAGCTTGGTCTTGAGGTCCAAGGACTGAACAGTGGAACTAGATGTGAATAGCAGCTCGACCGGGGTATAATTTGTAGTGTACCAGATTGAAGTTTGTCTCGGTCGAATACCACTTTGGTTCAGTCCAGTATAGAGCAGGGCCATGATAGCTCGGTCGAGTGTGCTACCGAGCCGAGGTATGAGGTTTGAACCATCTCACTTGATCAGTAGTAAGTAGGGCGTTATCAGGATAGGCATTTATCCTTGAGTGTGTGATTCCTAGAGGACTCTTATAGGAAGAGTTGGAGTTCTACTAGGATTGTGCCATATGAAAACTATAAAAGCTTATAACAGGACCTGTGTACAGGTATCATAATTTTTACTCTCAAATACACGTAGCTTTTGTTTATTGTCTATTTGCTGACTTAGGCATCGGAGAGGTTTCCGGCACACATCTGCCGGCTAGCCCACGTTTGTATTTTCAGTAGTAAAGCGACGACGTTGGGAGGAGTGCGAACTTGATCAACAGGATTATACGAGGAGATTATTTCGTCCTTGTACAATTAGCAACGTGGATGAACACAAAGATTCAATAGAGATCCCAATGATCCTAGATAATAGCAACGCATAGATAACTATGATCGTAAATGTTTCACGTATATACATATATAGGTAATGTGATATTTCATATTTCAAAATATACTTACATAAGTACATTTTCTCAAAAGATCCTCTTTAACATAATAAGAAACAAAGACTAGTTCTGAACTTTCAAAACTTTCCATTTACATTTAAAGAAATCTTAATCATTCATTACATTATCACGATCTCCTAAGATCGATCTAAACAATATACTTGTCTTACATTCCAATTTGTTACGGCTACAAGGACAACTACTGTATATTACGACCATAAGCACAAGTGTAAAAAGGAATGTTCACAAATTTATGTATATATGCAATAATAGAAGCATCAACATGCATTACCATCTTTTACCGATCACAAGCACGGAAAGTCAATAATGCATCCATTTTCATCAGAACACAAGAACGAAGATAAACTACGCATAATTAACACATAATGGACCTGGCTTCATCAAACCATAACCATTACAACCCACCTTACCGGGCGCGAGCCGGAGGGGAGAGCAACCCATTTCAAAGTGCTAAACTTTTCCAATCCTCGAGCTGGAGGGAAGATGAGCCAATGTCAAAGCGCCAAACTTTACCAGGCGCAAATCTGGAAGGGAAAGGAACCCATATCAATGTGCACTTTCATTCAATTCAACAATTAGCATATTATTTCAAATTTCACAAAATATTCAACAATGTCAATACCAATCTTTACCCATGGCCAATGACACAACCTCATAAATAACAACGACCAAATCCATGAATTCAATTTCATCCTCTTGATTTAAGTTTTATCAACATTTATACGTTACATAACTTTCATCTTTCAACTCCAATTAATTTAACTTCCAACTCACTCCATTTTGAAAACTCATAATTAAAGTCCCTTCCATCACTATTATCCCATCTTTATGATTCAATTCAAAATATTCAACTTCGGTTCAACAAGTAGTAATTTTGCCATGAATACAATAATTCACTTGTTTTTTCTTTTTTCTTTTTTAAAAAATAAAAATAATTAGCTCCTCTTACTTCTCATTTTCATTCCTTATTTCACGAAAGTATATAAATCTTTTATTGATTTCCAGATTTATTTTCATAATCCAACACATATATAACACAAATTAATCCCATCTCTTAAAAAATAAAAATAAAAATAACTAAGGGATTTTGGACTTTTCAACACAACCCTCATAAATGAGATTAACCAATTCACAAATCTTTCAATACAAACAACATTTACCAGCACCCTTTTTATTTCTCCAAAATTCTGATTTCTCGACAATTATTATAACTGAACAATTATAAAACCTTAGACTATAATTAATATAAATTAAATTTGTGATGACTTTCTTTATTTTTTTACATACTTATTTTTACATTTTTAATACACAATATCCCATATGGTCTAAATAATATCAAATTATCAATTTTTCCCTCTTTCTCATAACCGATAAATAATTAATTAGGGCTTTTTTACTCTAATCTTTTTAAACATGTTCCTCAAACATACAATCTCATAGATCCACAACAAAACACAAGATTTAACTCTAGATTATAAAACCCTAAGCCTCATCACATGCTTTTCAAAAATACCCAACAAATCAAGTTTTTAATGCAATAAAAACTACTACGTGTCTATCTATAACGAGGTATTGAAAATGAGCAAAGAAATCCCTACCTCAAAGAGAGGAGGAGAAAATTTCAAAAATCAACTTCCTCAAAACTTGATCTCCACTGGTCAAAACGTAGCTCTTTAGATGCTCATCATTTTCCTATAAAAACTAATATCAAAATCTCATGTGATCTTCGTAGATCGAAGAGAATGTGAAATTTGGTGAAAGTTTAGAGAGAATGGACAGAAAAGTGAAGTTAGAGAGAGAGAGAGAGATTGTTGAGAAATGGTCACAGAGAGAGAGAGAGAGAGAGAGAGAGAGAGAAGTCTGATTTGAGTATAAAGAGCACAAAAATCGATGTCTAAACGCTCAAAATCCGCTTGTGTGGATTTTCAAACCGCTTGTATGGATCATATCAATGAAGAGTGCCTTTCTAGCGAAATCCACTCGTGTGGAATTTATATATTATGCTTGTGATTATTTAACCTAGACAGCTTTTGTCAGGTGACTTCAAACAAGCATATCTCCTTCTTACAAAATCAGAATATGGTCAATTTTGTATCTAAATTGAAGCCATAAAAATAAGCTTTCCAATAGTTCTGGCTTCACATCGAGATTCAAAATGTGAAAAAGAAAAAGAAAAAAAAAATGAACACTACTCAAAACAAATGTTTGAATTTGAGATTTTTGGTCTAATCTTGCCCAATCAACATGTTAACTAATCAAAAAAACATGTTAACTCATCAATCAAGGCGCTAAACAATGAGAAGGAAGTCCCAATTATAACAACTAAAAGGTCAAATGCAACCTATAACTTTTCAAAGTCCAAATATATATATATAATATATATATATGTATGTATGTATAAGGTAACAGTTACTACTTAACATAAATAAATTGAGTTGAAGACCTGGGACACTACATAGTTAATAGCCAGTAAATGTGGATTTTTAGTAATTCTGAATAGACTACTTGCGGACACATCGTTTGAGGATTTCTAGGGTGTTATTTATGATTTAATAATTGTTTTTTCTTTTTAATAAATTGTTCAAACTTTTTTTTATATTAATAAGGATTGCATTGTCACATTATGAGCATGGAAAACGTTTTTGACATGAAATGGCTTCATTTGTACTCATGATCATATATATGCAAATCTTATATACTTTTGTAATATTATCTTTACTAGGCAATTGTGCTTATCCCTTCGTGGAAAAAACTATTTTCAAGCACAGGTGAAATACCCCCATCTCGTTAAAGACTTGTTATGGACGTTTTGGAGCAAGAAGGCTCTTATTCTGTTGCTATTTGTGTACAACTTTGACCTTATTTGTACGGATAGAAATCCTCTTTGTAACAAGGTTAAAATGTAAGCTAATACGGCATTTTACTTTTGTTTAGATTGTTATGTTTAATCTTTCACATACTATAGATTCAGGATATGAATGTTTTGAATATATAGGTGCATGTGAATTATTCTGAATTCTCATGTTTCAAATGATGAATTTTTTATTTAGAGGGGAGTAAAACTCCAAACAAACTAAGAAGGACCTGGGCCTCCTTTGCGACTAACAGAAGAGAGCAAGGATCCTCTAGAGTGAAATTTCCCTAAAGTTTCCTAGAGTGCTACATTGTGTGGTGAGATTTACTGGCAAGTCACATCAATTTTTTCTGATGTGACTTGCCAGTAAATCTCAACCACACAATATAGCACTCTAGGAAACTTTAGGGAAAAATCACTAGAGGATCCCAATTCAACAGGAGAATAGAGGGCGGACAAGCCGCTAGCCATGTTCGAACATCACAAGAATGCAAAGCCATACGAGCAAGATGGTGCGCCACGGAGTTACCCCCGCGACGAACATGGGATATCTTGAACTGCCGAAAATAACTCATCACTGTGTTGACCTCCAAGACCAGATGCCCATATGATGATAAAGGAGCAGACCCCGATTGAATTGCCTTAACTATAACACTAGAATCACCTTCCAAATGGATATCATTCAGCCCCAGCTCCCCCGCAAATTGCACCGCCGATAGCGCTGCGTATGCCTCCGCTGCATCAGCCTCTGCCCAACTCGGAATGCGCTTCAAACATGCTGCTGTTACGTCCCCTTTGTCATCTCGAATAATCCCACCAACCCCCAAGCATTTGAGCTCTTTAATTCGCGCCCCATCAAAGTTAACTTTTTACCATCCCGAACTTGGGGGCTGCCATATGCCAGCATCAGGTCTCCTGCTAACACCATTTTCCAAACACTGCACCGCGACAAATTCTACCACCAGCACCGAGACAAACCCAACCGTCTCCACTACAGGTAATTTTTTGAGCAAATATAGCTTGATTCCGGGATGTCCAAATTGTTGGGATCGGGGATCCCGCCCAAGACCTTATAGAAACCATACCAAGCAGAAATACACACCCACACACAAGGAGACACAATATTTTACGTGGTTCGGCCTCAATGCCTACGTCCACGGGAGAGTAGCCGATTTTCACTATACCAATTTGGAGATTACAGAAAGATTACAGAGGAGGAGCTCACACTCTCCTCACTCACTCACTCTCCCGTCTCCCTCGCTCACACCGAGGGAGACGGGTCTCTCCGCCTCACATCTCAACACTTCTTTGGTATGTCTTGCTCTTGGCTCTCACTCACTCTCTCATTTTCTTCCTCCAACACCTCCTCCATTTATACACAAATGGGGAGGGATTTGATTGGCCATCACCAACCTCCTTCCACTCTCTAGTGGGTTGGAGTTGGTGAGCCATTGCCAATGGTGCTCCATTGTTGTCCACTCCATTACCTTGGTGCTTCATTAACCCACTCCATTGTGGGTTAGCCACTCACAATGGGATGATACATACAACAAATCACCCCCTCAACCCATGTGAGGTGATCCACTGCACACACTGCTGCTATACTTGTCACGCCCAAATGTTAACAAAATGCTGCATCCCTTGAAGCTAGAGATAATACACCAGAGATACAAGAGGAGGAGGGAATCCTACATCCTCAACTCAACTCACACCACTCTCTGATTTGGAGAGAGCCTCTGCTCCCATCTCCCACAGATCTCTTCCACGCTTCCGTCTCGGATGTCTTCACTTGCTATGCTTGAACTTGCGTAACCAAGATATAGACACCCCCTGATTGGATGTCCTGCACCCCCTGGGATGCCCTTGACTGTTATGCAACTCCTTGCATGATGAACACGGGAGCAACTAGAAAACTTCAGAGTTTGACACATCAACATTCTCAATTTTCCTTGCTCAGAGCTTATTTCTGAACAACCAGTCTTTGCTTTCTGCACTTCAGAACAATTTCCTAGCGTTTCCACATACGCTCGTTGTTTGTGCTGTAATCCCTAATGTTTGGTTCTATCTTACTTGTACGTCCGTACTGATGTTTGACAGTTAGCCCTTCTGCCAAGACAATTCCCACCGGTCTGTACAAGTTACCACTATGCAACCCTGTGCATAGTGCTCGCACCCATGGCTTCTGGTCTCCCTGCGTCGAGCTCGCCTGAGAGATCCGCATCAACTCTATCCTCCGCTGCCATGGAAATAGAGAAACCACCATAGAGAAATAAGACTTGCCACTCCTTGGCACGCACTCTTGCGTTTTACTTGTCTCAATTTCTCTGTCTGGCAATTCCTGTGAACTTTCAACAACCCGCTGCTGCACACTCCTCTGGCGCCCTGTACGATACTCTACCGTACCCTTGCACTACTGCACGTCTGCATTTGTGCTCCTACGCTTAGTATGCTCCTTTGCAACTATTGTTCTACAGGTCCACGTATCACCAGTACTTACTCGTATACAGTAGCTCCAACAGCCACAGCATTTCCCTGAGCCTGAACTGGTTGCCAAATCATCTATCCGTTGATGAATGGTCTTCTCTTCTGATTGAACCAGATCCTCCGATGACGTCAACAACCAGGAAAGTTCCCAGGAAAGACTGGTGGGGTCACACCCGGTCCCACTTAAGAACCAGTCTCCTTAGACACTGTCTTTTTGACAGAACTTTCCTAGACATTGTTGATCTTGAGATAATCATACCTGCAATCCTCTGATCGCCCCTGACCAATCCTGATCTCCCTCGATCTGCCATTTAATCAAGCCTGATCTCCTTTGGTCTTCAATGATCTATCTCGAGTTGTACCTAGTTGTCCAATCTGGTTAGAATCTACCCATTCTAACCTCTTCAGTGAATCCGCAGCGTTCCACAATATCCGGCAACCTCCCTCCGAGTATTTAAAGATGACAAACTCCCATGTTTTAACAATCTTTAAAAACCGTTCAGAATTTCACCATTCTGACCTCGCGGTTGCGTCCAGAACGGTCCGATTAGCTAGAACCAACCTTCGCTGCACTTTCGGGGACCTCACTGAAAAATATCCCTGAAAGCTGGGCCACACCACAATTTTCTGAAAATTCTGGGCCAAATTGCAATTTTCAGAAGTTCAGGGAATATTCCGTGTACCAACAGAATATTCCGTCCGCTGCACCCGATGCCGTCCGTCCCCTTAATCTGCCTTCTTTTTACAGAAACTCCGTTTCCAAAATCTGACCGTACGGATGTGTCCGGAATATTCTAAAATAGTTGGAAACCACTATTGGATCGCCAAAAACGGACTCCAAATGGCTTAGATCTAGCCAAAACATTTTGTACGCCTCAGATCTGCGGCTCACCATAGCCGCGAAGCACTAGATCCTTCCTCCTGCGGTTGTACCATTGCCGCGCAACACAGGATCCCTCCCTGCCTCTAGTTGACCGGTCAACCCACTGCTGACGTGGCAGATGACGTGGCGTGCAGTGACTGGTCCACTGTACCACGTGTCACTGACGTGGCACGCCACGTGTCGCTGACGTGGCTGGCCACGTGGCGTTGACTGGCTGGCCATGTGGCATCCCTTCGCTCACATGGCGCCACGTGGTCGCTGACGTGGCGCGCGTGTGGCTAGTACACGCGCTACTCCGTAAGTCACCTTCCTCCTTGCGCCGCGCGTGGGGCGCGTGCGTGCGCGTGAGACGACGCGCCGTATCTCTCCTCGGCGGGTGTGGCGCGTGCTGTGACTGGGTCTCACGCGCCACTTTCTAGGGGCGCGTGAGGGCGCGTCCGTGCTCCGTTTGGGGTGTTCTTTGCATTTCTGTGATCCTCTCGCCGAGCCCTTGCTCCTGGTATGCTCAAAACTCGATTTCGAGCAATTCGATTTCTGGGCAGATTCGGATTTTGCACTGTTTTGGTTCCGAAACGCCACCGACGAGGCTCTGATACCACTTGTTGGGATCGGGGATCCCGCCCAAGACCTTATAGAAACCATACCAAGCAGAAATACACACCCACACACAAGGAGACACAATATTTTACGTGGTTCGGCCTCAATGCCTACGTCCACGAGAGAGTAGCCGGTTTTCACTATACCAATTTGGAGATTACAGAAAGACAGAGGGGAGCTCACACTCTCCTCACTCACTCACTCTCCCGTCTCCCTCGCTCACACCGAGGGAGACGGGTCTCTCCGCCTCACATCTCAACACTTCTTTGGTATGTCTTGCTCTTGGCTCTCACCCACTCTCTCATTTTCTTCCTCCAACACCTCCTCCATTTATACACAAATGGGGAGGGATTTGATTGGCCATCACCAACCTCCTTCCACTCTCTAGTGGGTTGGAGTTGGTGAGCATTGCCAATGGTGCTCCATTGTTGTCCACTCCATTACCTTGGTGCTCCATTAACCCACTCCATGTGGGTTAGCCACTCACAATGGGATGATACATACAACACAAATGCCCCAAACATAACGCAACAAAAAAAAACTCAAAGCTTCCTCATCCCCATGAGCCATGACCGCATGCAACCAAATGATGAATTTAGTGGAGAAGAAGTTTACTTTTGTTTATAAATGAAGACTATAAAATCTTGAGTATTGTATTGAATTACAGTAATGGTAGGTATCATGAAAATAATATCATGAAATACTTCATGAAAAATTTTCATCATTTGATTAGTGTGTGGTGTTTTTTTGTATGTACAATCTAACGGTGGAAAATCTTTCATAATTATTTTCATGATACCTATCATTACTCATTGAATTAAGCATATATGTATATGGATATTAGTTAATGAATTGATTATGGAGTTATTAATGATGATCAGGGTTACGAAAATAAGGGCGTTACAATTTAGATATGATTACAATTTTATTTTGGAATTTTCATATAAATATTTTCAAAATTTTAAATTATATGGTATAGATGAATTAATAGTTTTATTACATGTGTATTTCTTAATTTTCAAAATCTTGAAATTGACAATTTTTATATTAGTTTTAAAGCGAGCTGAATTGTTCCTTTTGAATTTTTATGAGAGAGAATAGATTTTAATAATATTGTTTTATCTTTCATTTTAAGAAGCATAAATCATGGCATAATTAATATTTTTATAATTATTGATTTAATGGGTTAGTCAATAGTGTTTTTAAAATTATATCTTAATTGAAAAATCCTTACAAAAAATCCAATAGCCAATAGTGTTAGAGCTCCCACAAAGATCTTTACGAAAAATCACTTTACTATAATGAAGTTATTACCTAAAAATTTTCAATTTTCTCTATAAAACGTGATAATTTTTTTATGATACTATTTTAGTCCTATTTATTAACCGTGACTGTATTTGAAAAAATCTCATTTTTTTTTTAAATGTGATATTTAAAAAACTCAACTCTTTTTCTATAAATTTATTTCTTATGACTTCAATCAAACAAACGCATATATGCCTCATCTCTACAGTACGCACACAACAAACTTCAAGTTGTTTCTCTTTTACAATTGAGATATATGTGTCATTCTGTATTTGGTGTTTCTGCACTTAGACTGATTGATAGTTTGAAAGCATTATAAAATATTTTTAAGCAGTCTTTTAAACTAATGAAGTAGCATAATTTTATTTTTTTTAAGGACTTTTTTTAATTGAGATATGTGGATTCAACTTTCTTAAATAGTTAAAAGGCAAATTTTAATTTACTTAACTTGTCTTATAATTGTTTATTTTTTAAAAATACTAGGTAAATATTGTCAATAATATTCAGACAATATTTAATAATTTTGTCACATAATCAATGCATTCTTGTCCCAGAGGGGGGGGGGGGGGGGTGGGGTGGGGGGGGGGGGGGGGTGTGTAGGTGGGTGCGGTTGGACATGTTCAGGATTTATTATTAGCTGTCCAACAAGAAGGGGGAGGTTGGGGTATGGAGAAGTTGGGACAAATTATATAACGGTCCTTATAATTTGAGTTTTGTGTTGTTTTGATTTTTAATTTTTAATTGTAATATATTTGATTATAAATTTTGAATCTTATTTTAAATAAAAATGGTTAAATATATTATTATTTAATTTCAAGGTTAAAATCGTTAATTTGATAAAATATAAATTAATTTGATAAAAATAAATGTCAAAAAAATATTTTTGAATTTTTAGAAGTTATTTCTATCAACTAAAGATAAAATTATGTAAAATTGATAAATCTTTTAGACATTTATTTTTTTATCAAATTAATTTTTTTTATGTGTTTGGATGATGATCATATAATGGGTAGTTGTTTTTATTTTCATTAAATTAATTTCTATTTTTCTAAATAAAAAGTCAAATTTATGGCAACTTTTGACATCATTATTAAACCAATCTATTAATTAAAAAAATTAAAATTAAAAACGTTTCATATATTAAATATATCAATTACACATTAAAAGTCTAACAATCACTTATTACATGATCATCATTCAAATACATAATAAAAATTAATTTGATAAAAAAATATGTCTAAAGATTTATCAATTTTACATAATTTTATTTTTGGTGGGAAGAAAATATTTTTTAAAATTTAAAAATATTTGTTTGACATTTATTTTTGTCAAATTAGTTTATGTTTTATCGAATTGACGACTTTGTCCTTGAAATTGAGTAATGGTATCTTCAATTGTCCTTATTTGAAACAAGATTCAAAATTCAGGATTAAATGTGTCACAATTAAAAAATTAAGGATTAAAGTGACACAAATCCTAAATTATAAATACGGTTAGTGTAATTTGTCCAAGAAGTTATTTGGTGATTTTGGGTAGTGTCATGTGTTGTTCCATATGTGTTGTGATTAATAGAGAGAATAAGACTCACAATTTTATGTCGGGTGATTAGAAAAATGAGGGAATATAATAATTTATGATTGGTTAAGTATATAGCAATATAGTGCCCCAGGATCAACAAATAATTTTTTAGGGTCATGATCAATGCCATTATTTATTATCGACAAAACGTCAAGTTGCTTCGATTTATTAATAGAAAATAATATACAAATGCAGTTGGTTTTCTTTACGTCCAAATCTAAGTTAGAAAGAATTAGAAAGTATTGTCTGGGCCTGTAGAGACCACCATGGTTGGGTTTTTGATAATTTAATTCCCTTATTTTATTGGGCATGGCGTGTATATCATTAATAAAAAAATTAAGTCGATCTGATATTTATAGTCATTTTATTTTATCAAGTTTGTCTCAAAAAAATTAATGATAAATGTGTTTTTAAAAAATAGGCCATCTATTTTTTATTTTATTTTTTTATTTAACCTTGACACTATGGACTGTTTTTAATTTTTAGTTTTAATATTTTTTAAAATTTCAATATATCAAAAGAAATTAAGAAACTAATATATTAAATAAATAAATTAGGGTGAATTTGTAAATGAAACAAATTACGTGTGTCAACCCATAGGCCTACACTTTTTGTCGTGTACTAATTATCCCATTACTCATTTTGTAAAATTCAATCACATTATCTATTTTGTAGATCTAATCAATCAAAATTAGTTTAAATAAAAATTATATTCCCCAATTACAAAAATAAAAAATAAATAAATAATGAAATATAACAGATAAAAAATGGTATTAACAACTCTAATATATTTTTCTTAGGTAATAGGTTAAAAGAAGGATGGTTCACAGTAAAAAATACAGTGAGGGTTAAACGATCTCAAAAGCAAGTCAGTCACCAACGTGTGCCTTAACAAATTATTATTATTATTTTTTTTGGGGGAGGGGGGGGGGGTTCTTCATATATCTCTGGCTCTTCCTGTTGATCTGAACCCATATGGGCAAGTGCATCCGCGTACTGATTGGCTTCATGAAATATATGTATGATTGTGCAGCCCATTCGTTGGGTAAGGCCATCTCCACGGTGAACCAAACCCAGCATCAGATTTAAATTTTGATGAAAACCCACTTTTCATGCTCCAACGGTTGCACCAAAGTCATACCAAAATGAGATTTCAGCAAAAGTTTCACCAAACTGATGACAGACTCCGCGTTTCACCAAAACACTGTACATGACCGTTGCCAGAGACGAACCGGTCGACCGGCCGTTGACCAACCGGTCGCCCACCAAAAGTTCAAACAGTTCCCAAAAAAGTTCAAACCGGTCAAAAAAAAAAAAAAAAATTTTTTTTTTTGCCTAACCGTCGACCACCCAGTCGACCACCAAAAGCTTCAAAAAGTTCAAAAAAATTTTTTTTTTTTGCCGTTAACCGGTTGACCGCCGGTCAACCAACCGGTTGCCTGGCGCAAATTTGATGAAAATGATTTGATACTGAACCGTTGGAGCGCGAAGTATAGATTAAGGAATGACCACTTTTTGACTCAGATTTGGTGAAATCTGAGTAACCGTTGGAGATGCTCTAAGAAACCTTTTGTGTTCCACTAGAGCTCTGCAAGGGCAATTTGGGGATGGGCTCCTTCAGTGATGAGCTTGATTGCATCCTGGTATCTATTCCAATCACAACATCACGCCAGCCTTTTTCATGAAGGATTGTTGTGCCATGATATATAGCCCAGATTTCAGCGTCAAGACTGGCGGCAGCTTCAAGTTTCCTAGAGCGGCCTAGTATCCAAGTGCTTTTCTCATCTCTAATGCTGTGTTTGGTTGGGGGATTTGAGAAAGGATTTGGAAAGAAAAATGGAAAAGATAGGTAAAATGTGAATAAAACATGCCTATATTTCACCTAGTTTCACACACATCTTCCCATTCCCTTTCCAAATTCCTCCCCAAATCCCCTAAACAAACACAGCGTAAAAGTTCCTCCAAATCCAGCTTTGCCCTAATCACCTTGTGCACATCCATTAGCATTTAGCTTGATTTTCCCTGCAATAGGAGACAGCCAATTAATTAGTTTAGGGCCTTGTTGATCAGTGGCCAAGGGACAAAGAAAAGCTTCATGAATTTCCTGAGTGTACTAAAACACTTGGCACAGACTGTCACTTGTGTTCGTATTTCAATTTTCAATTTTCAAAAACAGTCTTATTTCTTCCTTCTCAAATTTTCCAAAGAGTGATAGTTAACCATATGTTCTAGTTAATGCCAACAAATTTAGTTGTTTTGTCTCTCAAGTTATGAGAGAGCCAATCACATAGAGGGTTGTCCATGTCTGCCATAAACCACTAATCATTTCTCAAATGTTTCCAAATCTCCCTTGAGTAGTGACAATCTCTTAGGAGGTGATTCATGCTTTCGCCATGAGTGTTGCCTTTAGGACAAAGATCAGAAACAACAATTTCTTTTGGTTAGTAAGCAATCTATTTGTGAGGGATTTTTATTTTTCATAACCAATTCCAATAGTGATGATGTTCAACGACATTAGTAATGATATTATAGCCTAATTTGGGAGAGAAATTACATTGAAACGAACCAATCCAATGCGGTTTATCAGGAAAAGTGACCTAGGTAGGAAGTTTGACTTTGGCAATGTTGTCAATATCAGTAGGACAGAGAGATGAACTAATGGAACTCAGATTCCAATTCCTGTCATCATTGATAATAGAACTAATGGTGTCAAAATGGTTAGTATGAGGCCATCATGAGGTGACAACTAAGGGTTTGTTACCACACCACCAGTCAATCCAAAGGAAGGTTTTTAAGCCATCTCCAATAGTCTATTTAGTTGAGAATATATTGTGAAATATATTGTGAGTCTTACAAATTAAATTTAGAGTCCTATTAGAGGCATGATTGTATTAGAGTCATGATAGTATTGTATTTGTATTTTCTTTTTGGTTTAGGAGTTAAGGCTATATATATTCTAAGATCTGATTGTAATTGATACACATTGAATATGAGATACAGAAAGCTATTCAGAAATCTTACATGGTATCAGAGCCGTGTTCAAAAACCTAAGGTTGCGACCAGTCTTCGCGAACCCTAGCACCGTCGCCTCTCATGCCGTCGCTTCTCTCAGTCTGCTTCAGCATCGCGATTGATTCACGATCTATCTCCCTCTCTGGTTTTGCTAATCGACCACACCTCGTGGTTCGTTGGGCTGATTTGATCGACTGGTTTGTCTTGTCGCTCTGTTTGTCTGTGTGTGTGTGTGAGATCGTGTCTTTAAGCCCTGCTATTTGGCGTTTAAAAAAAAAAAAAAAAATTTGAATATATTTTGACCCCTCGCATTTTGATTATTACACTTGAACCCCTGGTTTGGTTACTTTATTTGATTGCATTGGAAACCCCTCAGTTTTCTGGTTATTACGATGTCTCTGGCTTTTGATGAGTGTGCCTTTTACCATCAGAAGGGCCATTGGAAGTACCATTGTCCCAAGAAAGGGTGTTTGTTTGCTTTGCTTGTGTCTACCTTGTCTTCTCAGCAATTTTCGATGAAGTTCTGCGCTTCTCCTCTGAGTACTATTCGGCCTCCTGCCGGTTCTACTACATCTGCTCCGGCTCCTGATCCCGACTTGGCTTCCTTGACTGCTCAGAATAATCAACTTTAGCATATATTGTCTCCCTCCCAGCCATCTCCATCTGCCTCCATTGTTTTCTCTTTTCATTCAGGTTTGCTTGGGTCTTCTTCAGGTATTTCTTCGTCTGTCTGGTTTTTTGACTCTGGTGTCTCTCATCATATGACTCCCCATCTCTCCTTACTTCAAAATTGCACTCCTCATCTTTTTCCTATTACTGTCAATGCTGCTAATGGGCCTGGTATGTCTGTTATATCTGTTGGGTCTGTCCTACTGTCTACTATGTCTGTTGTCTCTATTCCATCTGTTCTTTATGTTCCTCAATTATCTGTTAGTTTATTATCTATCAGTCAGCTTGATGCCTCTGGTTTTGATGTTATCTTTTTCTCTTCTATCTATTCTGTGCATGATCGGATGTCTAAACAGCAGATTGGGACTTGTCGTAGAGTTGGGGACCTCTCTGTGGTAGAGAGCTTGCATCTACCTTTGACAACCTCTTCGACTGTCTTTTTCTCTTTTCAGTTAGATTCTCTGTCCAGTCCTTTCTACTTGTGGCATTCTAGATTAGGGCATTTGTCTGCTGACCACTTACGGTCTTTGGCTCAATTAGGTATCTTGGGAAAAGTTTCTCCTAGTGAACTTACTGAATGTCAGGGGTGTAAACTCGCCAAGATGACAGTCTTACCTTTTCGTAAAAGCACTTCTATATCTGATACACAATTTTCTTTAGTTCATACTGATATTTGGGGCCTTTCTCCTGTTCTCACCAAAGGAGGTTCTGCATACTATGTGTCATTGGTTGATGACTGCACCCGTTACACTTGGGTTTATCTTATGACTCATAAGTCCGATTTCTATCAGATATACCGTACCTTTCAGTCTATGATTACTACACAGTTTGGGTCTACCATTAAAGTGTTACGGTCAGACTTGGGTAGGGAATATTTTAAAATTGAGTTTTGTGAGTATTTGGCCAATTTGGATACCATTCACCAAACTTCATGTATAGATACACCTATTCAAAATGGTCGCGCTAAGCGTAAACACCGTCATCTCCTTGAGACAGCTAGGTCTCTTCTTCTCTCTGCCTTAGTTTCGGCTCCATTCTGGGGGGAGGCAGTTCTTACTGCTGCTTTTCTTCTCAATCGTATGCCTACTCCCATTCTTTCTAGTCGGTCTCCTTATGAGGCTTTGTTCTCCCAACTTCCTAACTACTTCCTCCTTCGTGTGTTTGGGTCTGCTTGTTTTGTCCTTCTTCCCCTCAAAGATAGGACCAAACTTAGTACGCGGTCTGTCCTCTATGTCTTTTTGGGTTATAATCCTACTCAAAAAGGCTATCGGTGTTACGACCCTGTTTCCCGTCGTCTTTATGTGTCCCGTCATGTTTCTTTTCTCGAACGTCTGCCTTACTTCTTCAGCTTCCTCTGTCACTCTACTACTACTCAGTTTCCAAAGAAGATTTTGTTCACATTGATCCATTTCCTTTTGAGGTACCGTCTGATGAGCACATCTCCACAGTTCCTCCTGAGCTTGTTTCATCTTCTCCTCCTGCTTCACCTCTGGCTGCTTCTCCTCCTTCAGTTTGTTCTCTTCCTCCGTTGTTAGTTTATTCTCATCGCAAGGCTCCTCCTCCACCGGTTGTCTCTACCCTTACTACTGATCCTGCTGCTGCTGCCGACTCTGATCTTGTTGCACACCGATATCCTACTCGAGCACGTCATCCTCCAAACATGTTAGGTTGGTCTAATACATGTTTTTCTGCTTCCTATCATACTTTTTTGTCTGCTATTCACTCTTTTTCAGAACCTCAGTCTTACAAAGAGGCATGCCAGGACCCTCATTGGGTTCACGCCATGGAAGATGAGTTGTCTGCTCTACAGAAAACTAGTACTTGGAGCTAGTTCTTTTGCCTGCTGGTAAGAACTTGGTTAGTTGCAAATGGGTCTACAAAGTCAAGACTCATTCTGATGGATCTCTTGAGCGCTACAAAGCTCGTCTGGTTGCCAAAGGTTTCTCTCAGGAGTATGGTATTGATTATGAGGAAACATTTGCTCCTATTGCCAAGATGACTACTGTCTGTACTTTGATCTCTGTC